>JAZDUH010000197.1:487500-977500 GCA_036419115.1 Scarus forsteni
ACCGAAAAGAATCAAGCCCCAGACCCCCAGGACAAGCTAATTACATTAAGTAACAGGGTCAATAAAAACAAGCAACCTCCAGATACTTCCTTTTCTAATGTGATACATTACTTTTTATTGTTGGGGAAATCTACATAAAGCGTGTTTTAATTTTCTACAAAACATTTCAATTTCAAAAAGAAGCTAAGCAAAAAGAAATCCAACGTTGCTTATAATAAGTGGACCTGGAAACTATGGCTCTGGCGCATGCATCATGTGCGCGCGTGTGGTTGGGGGCAGGCACGATAACCAGGAAACGAGGAAGAGGGAAGAACAAAGTACATATCACACTTGTGTTTTGTGTTCCTGTGGAGAGCTGGAAGATAATAAGGTTGGATTTACATAGACAGAAAAACCCAAATAAAACAACAGCCTGTTAAGAAACAAGTTCAAAAATCTGCAACCCACGGCCACAACTCCCAAGATCTGCAAGCAACTTCAGAGCAAAACGGACCCGAAGATGCTTATATTGAGTGGACTTGGCAATGCTTAGAAGCTAAGATATGTCAGTGGCATGGGCGGATCTACCGGGGTGGCATGGGGTGGCAAATGCCACCCTAAAATAAACCCTTGCCACCCCTACTGCCACCCCAACTGGCAGCAATGAACTGATAGGAAAAATTAACAGTTATGAGCGCGAAGTTCCGATGTCCGACGACAGTGAATGCAGCACCGAACATACAGTCTATGGGCGCGAAGTGAGAGAGCCAGTCGGGAGTCGAGGAGGAAGGCACAAGGAAAGAGGTAAAAACCACAGTCTAGTATTTGAGGCGCACAGGCGGCGACGTGTTCTTCATAATCCGTCTGATTCCGGACTCAATTCACTGCTACTCACCTGAATAACGGGGCTGTGTGTGTGTGAGTGTAAGCGATGCTACAGGCTGAACAGACTATCACAGGAAGAAAAAGCAGAGTCCAAAGTGACCGTGTTTCTGCTAAAAACCCACCGAGTCGAACCGAAACCAGCCCCATGTGTCTTGCTCACATATAAACACAGACACAGTGATCCACGCATTTAAAATTTAAATAAAACATTTAAATAGCTCATAAACACACTGAATATTGATTCAGTTTCTGTAAAGGGAAACCTTGTAAATTTAATCTGCTCTTTTAAATTTCTGTATATGGGTGATTCCGCCAAAAGAGTAAAATTTCTGTCCCCAGCATTTTATTGTGTATTAAATTTATGAACACAATTAATAATAATATATAACAAATTATATTTGTTATTATACGGAACACTATACACTTTAATCTTTGTAGAAATTACACACACACACACACACACGCACACACACACACACACACATATATATGTATATTTACATATATGTATATATATATATATATATATATATATATATATATATATATATATATATATATATATATATATATATATATATATATATATATTAAAATGGCATCCCAAACACTTATGCATGGCATTTCTTGCCTGTCCCCACAGCCAAACGCTACACTTTACAACAATGCATCATGAACAAAATCCTTCCAAAGCAAAATTTCTTTTGCATTCAAGTGTGACTCCATATTCTATCTACACTTTTAAAACAAAAGTTTAACAAAAAAGTCATTATATTTTGGTGAAAATTCACATTTTAGTGCTGTCCCCAGGTTTTCACTCATTGCTGTTGGCCAAACACATTCCCCTCTGACTGGTGGAATGTGTCTGTTGGCCAAACACATTCCACCAGTGACATATTCTACAGGAGGTGACATCATTTAGGTCTTCTGCAGGTCATGGGAAGACCAAAAGTAAGTTCTCTCTTTTATTTTTCCTTAAATTTAATGATATATTAGCTATTTTAGAGATGGTCAGTCTAAAAACTCAGTCCTGTTACCTAAGTTATCTCTAAGACAACATTTGTTGATATCAAAAGTAAAATATTCAGTTAAATCTTAAGAATTTGCTCCATGTTCTCAAGCTACTAGCAAAGATGCTAAGTGGCTAGATTTCACACAGTTGCTAATTTTATGCCACAAATTCATTCCTGTTACTCAAATAAAGAATAACTGCAAAAAAAGTCATTTTGTCATAAATATTAGTGTTTTCATCATGTAACCAACCATTTCTTCTCAATTAACTCTTTTTCTAAGAGTCTAAAACATTGTATGTGGTTGATATCCTTTTAAACACATTTTTAAAATGGCATTTGAGTTTTGGTAACAGCAGAGAAAAAATTTGCAATGATAATAAACTGTCAAAAGTTGCAATAAATTAAATAAAGTTGCCTGAGATTGACCAGTACTCATTTTAAATGAGTAAATGTGTATATTACTAAATTCTATCTTGAAATGGAATGAAAAATTAAGTTTATTTTGTAGCGTTACAAAAAGCAAATTGCACTCTTTTGGCAGAATGACCCATACCTCTGTTTTGGTTACTGAGCAAATCTGATAGATAAAACCTTAAAAATAAAGAGTTGAAAATGTGACACCAGTGTAAATGGTGTAAATTCTGCTGAACATGAAGCAGGGTTTTTGCTGTTCTTGTTTTTTGATAGCTCTTATTTTGTGTATATTACTGTACAGAAAAAAAACTGTATGTACATAGTTACAAAAGATTTTTGTAGTTTTTCTGACTGGAAGCTAAATGTATTCATATGCGACCTCTATTCAGGTTTGTGTCCAGTGGCTTATTTAGTTACCGTGACCCATTGGTTTCCATTGTGTATTTATGCTGCTGACCTTCTTACAGTCCATTAGGATAGTTTTTTCTTGTACAAATGCTGCTTACATGTGGAATATACAGTATGTTCTAAGTTAAGCACTAAGTCTTGCAAGCAGGAATACTTCAGTGTTAATTGTCTATTTCTCATCAAACTATGATAACAGCTTCAGTTTATAGGCATCTGATGTAGGTTGCCACCCCTAAAAAATTCCTGCCCCCCTCTTGCCACCCCATAAATATTTTTCTAGATCCGCCCCTGGTCAGTGGGAAAAGTAATGTTGTGTCAAATTAAAAAAGGAAGGACATTTTGTTACCAATCTTTTAGTAGTTGCGCATTACACCAGTTTTTACTGAAACACGTTACAATGTAACACGTTATACACAACACTATCGACAATCACCAATGTTCAAAACACTGTCTAATTGTCACATACTGAGAACTCCTGATCAACCTCTATTCTTCCTCTGAGACACTTAAATGCCCCCTTCTTTACACTGGATGGTTGATTCAGTACCACTCAGTATCATGTTGTCAACTACTCTGTATTCATCCTCCAGGTGATGCCCTGCACAGGGTTTGCAAGACTAAGCCAACTGACTCAAACTGAAATGTAACAAGAAATGTAACAAAATGGAGAAGGCAGAAGAAAATGTTGAAGGCATGATTCAAAATGAGTAAATATTTACTAAACAACACTCAAATGTACCAGATTAAACATTAAATAGTAGGGGTGGGAGAAAAAAATTATTCACATAAGTATCGGGTTTTCCTGTATGACAATTTTTAAATTGATTTTTTTGTTCAAAAATCGTTTTTTTTTTTTTGCCAAATTTCAATGCTTCATTTTAGTCTGTGTTAATAAGTCACTTTTAAATGCAATCCAGGCTTTTGAAGAGAGAGTTTAAACAGCTGGTTAAAATATAGTGCTGAATAAATCCTAAAATCAGACTCACATGTGATGTGTATTTTTCCTGATATAGTCTGTAGGCATCATCATTGTTCATCTTTTTCGCTGGTGTTTCAAAAAGGTAACTAAAGATTGCAAAAATCGGCAATATCATAGAATTGCGATTTAAATCGAATTGGCACCTAAAAAAATCGAATCAGGAGAAAAGCGTACCGTCCCAGCCCTATTAAATACATTTTAATACAGTGTTCCAGCATCACTTGAACTGTGGTTTGTATGACAGCACTGGCCAAATTATCAGTTTTAGCATGAGTGTTTGTACTGTTTCTTATAATTAGTGCATCACTAAAAGAATCAGTAAATGAGTCTGTTGGTGAACTGAAGTAAAACTGAACCGCTCACCACTGCACAGGAAGCGTTGGATGCTCTCGGTTCCCTCGGCGCACACAGACGCAGGTGGATACGACATTGATGCAGCATCTAGAGTAAAGCTCTGTCATGGTGCACAGAGAGATATAAACAGCTATTACTCAGCAAATTTCATTTTTATCCATCGTATTTCTTTGAGTTTGGATCATAAACAGACCTCCAGTGTCCGGGTGTAGGCCAGAGCCTTGGGCAGCTGGGTGATGTTGTTGTCACTCACGTCCAGAGTCCTCAAACTGCTCATAGAACCGACCGCTGCAGGAAGCTCACTCAGAGCGTTACCTGGACAGATAAAAGAATGATGACTGACTTGCTCTTACTTTGGAAAGAAATCCAAGAGCAGGAAGCATCTAACCTTTCAGATTAAGAGTCTGTAGAAGCCTCAGATCGGCGATGGAGTCTGGCAGAGACTTCAGACGGTTCTTCTCCATGTTCAGGATCTAACAACAGAAGAAACAGACTTACACTGATGTCTTCTTTTTTACAATGAATGTCCTTGACATCTGGAGTAAACCTCAGGACAAAACTTACCTGAAGGGTCGTCAGCCTCCCAATGTCATCTGGGAGTGACGTGAGCTTGTTGTCGTGCAGGTCTAAAACCTTCAGGAGCAAAAAAAATTCAATCATGAGCCAAGGATCAGGCATTTTAAAAAAACATTATTCTAAGTCCAAAACAGTTTTTGGAATGGGAACCAGGAAGGGCTAATGGTGTATTCCATTTACATCAGAACTGGGAAAACAAAAATGAGGATTATGTCACATCCCAGCAAGATACTTTACAGTTCTGAGCTGGTAGAGTCATGGTTGGTGAGGGAAATTCTAACCGAGGGGGACTTATTCTTGCACCTCTCTATTCACTCCACCTTAAAGTTTTATCAACTGCACTGCTGGCTATATGTTTCTTCTGGCACAGGTATAAATCTAGACTAAGGCCCACTTAGAGAGTGTCGTCCTCCTGCTCTCTTCCTTCTTTCACAAGCCTGTCCACTGTCTCTCTCTCTCTATGGATAAAGGCATAAAAAGCCCAAAAATATATTTAAAATATTTCCAACTGCAATGAAAGTCAGTTTCTCAAATTTTTAGAAAGTTTCTGAAAAGTTCCAAGATATCCTGCTGTGTCAGAAAACTAACACACCAAAACAAAGCTAATTAAAAAAAGTGTTATTAGTATAATTTAACACTTTTGGGTGTGAAAACTCTACAGGCAAACCTGGACATGCTTCAAGGGATACCAGTGTGTACAGGGTACTGCTATGGGTATTTGTTTATGAATTTTACAAAATTAAATTGAAAAAAAATATTAATAAAATGAAGGGTATCTTGAGTCTTGAGATAACATTTGTTAAGATTTGGCTTGATACAAATACAGACTGATGAGCAGAAAATCTCATCAAAAATAACCAAACATCTAATTAAATCTAAAATTTGACTTTACAATCATTTAAAATAACAACAATAGGGAATATAACAAACATTGGCTGTAGAAGAACAGCTGAGACAAGATATAAATCTGGATATAATAGCACTCAAAATACATTTTTTCTGATCAACAGTGAGATTTGATCAGTGTTTTTTATACTCATATTTTTCCTTGAATACCGACAGCTGGTATAGAATTAAGATATTAATTTAATAATGTGATGATTTGTAAGAAAGATGCAGGACTAGATTCTCTTTGACATTCATATGTATGGATTCACATATGTACATTTATTCAATGAGGACAGCCGCTTGGTGTACAAGTTTATTATTTAGTTTTTGTTGTTGATTGTTTTTAAAGTTTGAGATGAATAAGGAAAGAAGAAGAAGAATATGTCATGCTAAGCAGCTGATGTGTCACATTGAAAGTCAGCACACAGTTTCAAGTCACCATAGATTAAAGCCTGGTGGTTTGAATACATGCTCCATGGAAGAGGATGTCCTTTCCTGACAGTTTCTCAACACACTAACCAGCTTCTGAGTCTATGCTCCCATGAATAAAGCAGGAAATCATATCAAAAATAAACATGTGAAAAGTCAAAATGGTGTCAGGTTTAAATTACCTTTAAAGTGAAAAGATTACTGATGTCACATCCTTTTGGTAGTAACGATCTCAGCTCATTGGTATGAAGGATGAGAACCTGAGGGAGAAACAAAAGGTCATGAAAATGAGATGCACACATGCAGACTAGTGATGAATGATATTATCGTACTGACAGATATTGGCCTAAAAAGTTGAAAATCAGTACAAGCCAATACTGACATTATTGCTGATATTTACAGCTAATATACCAGCCGTGCATGTCTGTTCATCCCTTGTATCAACTAATATCTTTATTATAATAACTTTTGTTTTTCTTCTATTCCATCTGTTCCTCATGAAAACAGATGTCACACTAAAATCAGCAAAACTTTGTGCTTTTAATGAAAAGAAAATCAATGACAGTGAATTCAGAAATATCCTGGTCAAATGACATTTGATCTCTTTACATGGCAATATATTTAAATACATTCCCTTTCGGGTTAATAGCTGAAGCTGTGCATCCTCACTAGGCTCACAATTCGATTTGATTATGATTATTAAGTTAACAGTTCAACTTGCTTCGATATCAAGGTGCCTGCCAGTGAGAGGTGCACCAGGCTACTGTTAGGATAAAAATACAAGCAGATAAGCATAAACTTTAATTAATTAGAAATGGTTATCAAAATCCACTGTAGCAAAAATGTTGTTTCATTGTAGACCAAAACACATAAATCTCAAAGGTCTCTTTCTCGAAAACTTGATTTTTCTTCTCGAAACACTAAACTCATGTGAGATCAAAAATACTGACTGTCTCTGCATCGATGACATTTACATCTGCATCACAATGCATCAATTAAAAGACTATTTTTGACAGCATGAGCTGGATTTCCACTGAGTGGTCTGGTCTAGTTTAGCTCAGTACAGTCTGGTACAGAAAGCCCTGATCTTGCCTGCACATCCACAGCTGATGGTGACCTAATATAATGACAGTAATGTAAGCAGGTCATCGTCCCGTTAGCTAAACAACTGAGTCTGATCTCAGAGTAAATACAGAGCAACAAAAGAAGACATCCAGCAGTATGTGATCTTATCCTCAGCCGAAACCAGAAATCTGCTTGTTAGAGGGAATGTTGCAGGCTAAGAGGAAAAATACAGCCAAAAATACACCGAAGTTTAGGAAATGTTAACCAGAACCTTAGCTGATGAATAATTCTTTTGACTTTCTACCCTCAGTAAGATTGGAAAGTGGAAACATAAAAACCTGTGCTTGAAACCAAACTTTACCAGTGTTCATTTTGTTGACAAATAACTTTCATCATAGTTTTCGTCAACAATCTTTTTCCCACCAATAACAAAAACAGATGATAACTAATAAAAATAAGTACACATGGACAAAAACAAAAACTTAATTAACTGACATTTTCATCAACAAAAAAAAACTGGTCGGAAATGTTTAAAAGAGACAATTCAATCAGACCAAATTTGGTCATGTAGAAAGTAGGAACAAGTTAGGAATATATCCAATCACAGCTACTTTGGTTGTGTGGAAAGGTTGGATGAGTTAAGAACATCCAATCACAGCTGCCTTAGCTTGGTGGTGGTGGGATAAGTTGTTGAGTGATCCAATCAGAGCTGCTCTCTTTATGAATTGATTTATTCATGCAGAGCAGGTTCAGTGTTTGTTGTCAGTTCTGGTATTGTAACTGAGATGCTCTGCCAGGCAGTCTGAATAAAGGCATTCCACAAAAAAGTTTAATTTGTTTCTGTTCATTTATACATTCAAACTTTATAAGCATTCAATAAAAGGTTATTAGATGTTTCATTATATCCAAGTATAAAACATGACTTTCAGAAATTCAAGGGAAAATAAAAAAAGCTTTGCCCTTTACACTTTAAATTTAGTCAACTAAATGTATAGTAGAGTTCATCGACCAAAACTAGACTAAAATCAAACACAATAGATGATTAAATTATGAGTAATACTAAAAGATATTTAGGAAAAAATGAACTAAATTAAAGGTGCTGTCAAAATTAAGACTGAACTGTTCTGAACCAGACAGAAGCTAGAAATGGAGTCCTGGCCACATCGTCTTCAAATGCTTTTATTGCACTTCAGTGCAGAAAACTTCCATTTAAACCACAGCAGTACACAAAAAGCAGTAACTATTAGACTTAACTTTGCTTCCATGTTTTACTCATACCTTTTTCTGCAGCACCTTACAAATAGAAAAGGCACTTGAAGGAACCTGTAGAGATATATGCAGAACATTAGGAGACACATTCGAAGAAATAAAAACACAGATTATGTGGTCAGGCCCATTAGGAGGCCTCCGACTGACTGACAAGGCTGTTTGGAACAATTAAACCAACCGGGCTGTAGTGAATGTTAAAGCCCAAACAAAGTGACCGAACAGATCCTCTGAACAACCAGTCAACATGTCAGCTGTGAGGAGAGTGTATTGTGCAATTAAATCATCATGTTGTAAGGCCAAGCAAATGGACTTTTGACATTGATTTCCGATGGCTAAAATGTCAGACATGTCACTCTTGATATTCAGTGCTGTGCTGCAGAGATAAATGATTTTGTAAGTTGTTGTTTTCACCCACCAAAGGATGTGCAGTAAGCTCCTTTCTATCAAAAACTGAGCCAGAATTTTCAGCTTCTGCTCACTGTCTGTCATGTCTTCACGTTTGACTTTTTTGTCATTTCTGCTGACAGCCTCTAATGAGAGTGTGACATCTGTAATTTAAAAGACGCTAGAATAGCCTGAAAGGCATTGATAAGCAAAAAGACTCATGATAACAATTCTTTAAGGGAACTGTTTTTGATTCTCAACTGGAAATAGTTTTCAATTCCCATACCTAGTCTGCAACCAGAAAAATGGTGATATAGGGTATAAAAATCAGTTCGCAATCAGTTGTGTTTTAAAATGTCTGCGTTGGGGATCATTTGTCCAGAAACGTCAGCTGGAAAACTACATCTTAAAGCAAAGTGGTAACAAGTCAAGAACACGGGGAGCATCCCAAAATCAAAGTTAACGTTTCAAGGATGAAGAATTTGCTGTTGAATTGTGAGACTTTGTTTGGACAGAGAGGTAAGTCACCTCACACACTCACCTCTGAGAGCTCACATGAAGAAATGTCCAGGATGTCATCAGCGCCAGCTTCCTTTGACTGGAGAATGAGATATTACAGTTCGCGTTTAACAAAGACATGTTAATGTTCATTGAAAAAAGAAATGATTTTACTCCTGTGCATACACAAATAAACACGTGTGTATGGTGACCAAATCAAATCCTCAGTGTGCACTGGGCCTGAAAAGTATGTCAGTTTAATGTCACCTTTCTGATGTGAATATGCACAACAATCACATCGCAGGAAGTCCAATGTCAGTCACATGACTTAGCACAAATTTGTGAGTTTGATGGAAACAAAAATGGAGGAGAATCTTGTTTCCTTGATCATCTACAATAAAAGTCAGCCAGATGTCCCTTTAGCGAACTTCCTTAGAAAGGGTCACACACAGGTGCAGAGTTTTTGTTTCTATAGATAACAGTCTGCAGGTACAGCTGTGTTGGAGCTCAGAAGGACTGTGTTAAATGAAGACTTTCTTCTGCTCTTGTGTTGCTTTGGCCATCTTTAAATAGCAGAAATACTTGTAATAAATAAATATAAATATTATTTTTGGTTTGAAGAGATGACTAAAAGCCAGCATGTTACAGCTGTTTGTCAGAAGTTCAGGGCCCACCTCAAATCTACCTCTTTGGCATTACCTACTTCCCTATTTCCGGCTTGTAAAGTTGACCTAAACTTAGTCTGAGAAAGTGTTTTCAATATTGCAGACACCAAAAAGTCCCATCAGTAATGAAACAGCAATGCCACTCATCTGTCTGATATTTGTCAGTCTGTGGTCCTGGAGTCAGACTCCTCAATAAACATGATCTGCAACAGTCCCATCAAAAAGCCAAAAATTAAAAATACAAGACATCACCCTTTGCCCTGGTGAGCAGGAGTGTGTAGTTGATGTCCCTGTCAATCACATCTGAGCTTTGCAAAATGAAAAACAGGGTATGGCAGTAGCAGAAAACAGCAGGCCAGCTGGCAAAGCCCTCCTAGACAGAGACGCTGTTGGCCATGTTTAGGTCAACCCTCCCTTCATGTTTTTATCCAGGTTTGCATGGCAGGGTTGAGGAAGGTACCCGGTCTGTTTGTGCAGCAGCAGGTTGTCACTGGAGAGGTATTGTTGATGCTCTGAGTGGATGTTAATACCGAGGTGCTGTCAGAGTGTCTGGTGTCCGATTACCATGCACAGTCATCAGACACCAACCCCCATGGTCTGTGATCTCATGCAGGCTGCTGCTGCAGCAGCGGCGTTAACCTGCGTCACTGATTCTGCTGTTTCTTACCCGGCACAGCTGATACTCCAGCCGCTTCTGCGACTCCTCACTGGGCTTCTTCTTTTTGAAGAACAGAGGCATCGTCCTGCTGTCTCTCTGCCTGCTCCGCTCCCCCCTCTCTTTAATGTGATTTACTCCAGAGGGCTGACGGACAGCACGGCCTGCAGACAGGAAACCAAAGAAAAGACGATAACATCACTTCACGGAGAAACGATGCTTGTAAAACAAACAGGATTTTGGTACTTGAGGTCAATAAATTAAAATGTTACATGTATATTGACCTTAAAAGCTGCTTTTGTGAATGTGTGTGAGCTCTGAGCAGGCCATTGGCACTTTCAGAAAACACACAGCAACATTAGTATTCAGTCGGCGTCCTGTCTGTGGCCGCCTGCTGAAGTCCACTCTGCTGCTCTCCCTAACAACATCCATCAATATCTATCTCTTTAGCTGCTGAATGCACAACCATGCAGGCCGGCTGGCCTCTTTACTGGCTGTTTGCTTCCTTGCACATATTGTTGATGAGTTTTTATCAGCTGTGTGCTGCTGTGTGTTCTCCTTTAGAGTTGTTTCTGCACTAAAACACTGACATAAATCCCTGTACATGCAGAGGTACTTCACATTTAACCAACTGGTCCTTCCTGATTTATTAAGCTTAGTAAAATCTGATTATGATCATTTGTTCATTTAAATTTGAACATTAAATTTTGCAGGACAATAAAGTAATTGTAGAAAGAATCTATCAATTAAATAATTCAGCCTCCATCCCATTATGAACAAATGCATGAAGTTCCCCACATTATTGTTACAGTGTGGGTTTTTATGCTTTTAAGTGTGACATTTGCATGAAATAGAAACCGTAACCACAAGCATGAACATATGAGCAATAGGGAGCCTCTTTACAACGGCAAAATCTACCATACTGTAGTTAATGACAGTCCAGGGTAATGTAGCAGGTACACTGATCATCTGATGTGGACAGAAGAAGTCTGGATCTGCACAGCTTTCCTGTTTCAATTGTGTATCAACTGTGCATTCTGCAGTTTTTTAAGAAATCATACAAAATACCTAACAATTGATTTATTAAATGGCAAAAACAAACATCTAAACTTGAAAAAAAAGGATTTTAAAGACCCGAGGCACTCTTTGCAGTAGCTCAAAGATCTTTATTACACACTTTCTCCTGCTCAAGCATTAATCATTTTTCTTCCTTTGATTTGAATTCACAGGACTTCTACCTCCAGGACAAACCAAACAACAAGGCTTTTTCTGAGTATATCTGTGACTGAACAGTGTTTTATGATTCATTTCTAATATCAGAGCTTTTACTGATTGATAGTAAAAGCTGAACAATATGGAGGTCAAGCTGTGGCAGGCTTCAGTCTGTGAGTGGATTCAGAAACCAGTCACAGATTTCAAAGTTTAGGATGTGAAATGTTTCACTTTATATAACAGTAATGAAAGATTCACCTTTTAATAATTCAAGTCTTTCATTATGTATGTGTCTGCTCGGTCCTTCAAATAGTAGGTCAATTAAAAAACTATGAAAATCACTGAAGAGTGTGATAATGTTTCCTTGAGGACATCTGTAGCTCAGGGGTAATAATGAGATGTGTATCAGGGTTTAAGAGTTCAAAATATTAGCACGATGGATACCTGCAAAAATCCAAGATTTGCATGCATACAAATGATCTATTCCTACTTTCTTATATAAGTTACAAGAATTCGTGACTTTTGGGTTGTTTCATAGTTCAGTCTTTGACAGCAGACATTCAGCCACTTGACTTTTTGTCCAGTGTTGGAAATTCGCCTCCTTCACCTGCCAGATGCTGCTCAGTGTCAGGTAAATTTGTCCAAGCTCAAGGTGACACTGGTGGGAAAATCTGATTTACAATTTAAATCTCTTTTGTCTGCTTGTTTTACTCTGGATTAATGCCACCCACTCATCGACTGCAGGGCCCTGCCATCCCCTGCCGTCCTCTGGTGTCCGACTGAGTAATGGTGTTTACAATTACAGGTTGTAGTAGGGCTGGACAATATGACCCAAAAACAAAATCCCAGTGACACACAAATTACATGAATCCAGTTGCCTTGATGTTAAGAAAATGTGTTCCAAAACTTAACAGACTTTTGCCATGAAAATGTTAATTATGGAGTTTGAGCGTGGAGAGGCCTGTCTAGATAAACACTGAAGGATTAGCTCATCTCACAGTATAGTAACATGGGACCATCCAATCAATATTTAATCTAATTTAAGAAACAAATAAAAGCCTAAACATGTGCTTGTGCAAAACCTGACAAGGCTAATCATCCTGAAAACCGTACACTTTCAGCAATTATATCTTCGAACATTGCAACATCTTATGACTGGAGAAAGCTGAGAAAAAAATATAGATTTTTCATATTCAAACCACTTAAGAAAAGAATTTGAATTTATCAATTTCATTGACATATTGCCCAGGAATAGCTTCTGGCTAATGGTGTGTTCAAGGTCAGTATTTTTTGTCTGAACTTCAAGATAGGTTTAAAACGGGCTGTGGCTGAAAGTAAAAGTCAAAGCTTGGTTAGTTCACTGATAAAAATATTTAATTTCAGACTAGGTATCAAAAAAGCCAGGACCTCTAAAGAAAAGCTTACATGCTGTTGAAGGACTTTCATTTAGCAAAAGCTGATCCAGGAAAACGGATTTACCGTGGACACAACTCAGACATTTTAAAAACACAAGAGGGACAGAAACTACATGCACGTGGACTGACTTCTGTCATTTCATTATATGATATGAACTAATACTGCTTTTTATATGAAGGTGACTGGAAAACTGGTTGCCAGCAGATCTATTTCAGTCCTCCTGCCACTGTGGCAGGCCAGAGCAAAGTTTTATTTCTGTGACACGTTGAGCAACTGGACAGCTTTCAGCATTTTCAAGGAAAACTTGCAAACAATGTCAGATATGCCATATTTCTGTCACTGGGATGGACAGTGAAGGCTGATAATGTTTCAGGGACAATATTTTATATTCAAAGTGATTAGAAACTAGATTTTTATGCAAGTAATATAGCTTAAAACTGTAACAATATAAAAAAATCTGACTAGTGAATTGTGATATTACAACTTAGGCGTAGACTATATCATATCTAGAGAAGTATCATATCCAGGACTGGGAATTTATTACATTTTATTGATACCAATGCCATTAACAAATTCATTATAAACTCAATTCTTTAGCGACTCCTGTTATCAATTCCAGCTGATTTTCTGTGTGAGCAAAAGTTGGCCTCCAGGTTTTGATATGGCAATAATATCAAACACATGATGCTCCTGACTCAGTGCTGTGCAGCAGAGACAAATCATCCTGTAAGTTAATGGTCTTTCCATTTCCTGATAGTTGTGCAGTTAGCACCTTCATCTTAAAAAATGATCCACAATACAGACCACTTCTGACCCCTGTCAGTGGTAGGAACTGATCGAGTAAGGAAAAGACTAATAATATTGATTCCTTAAGGGAGTCATTGAATCTCAGCTTCAACTGTTTTTTATTCCATCCCTCATCATCATCATTGCTGTATCACAGTGCATATCATATATGCCGACATACGGCCCAGTACATAATGATTTAACTATTGACTAATAACATATCAACACAGTATCATGTGCAAAATACATGATACAAGTGTGTCAATATTTTCTCATGCTGCCATTAAAAATATTTTATGTGGTTTCAAACAAAGTCTATCATCATTCAGAACATCAAGAAACATGGTTTGATAACTTCAGTTTTAACATTAGAATCCTGGATTCTAACTTTAATTTTAGATCTCTGGTTGCCGGTGATTGTAAACTTAATTTTCCAAAGTTTCTTGCTTGCCTAACTGAAATTGTTGCTTTTTTTTCTTTCTCCTGTCGTCTTTTCTCCTCTAACGTATGTTCAGCAGCAGCATCAATATACCAACAAAATAAATACCTACAAAATATACAATACACCAAGGAGACTGTGCAGTATAAAAATATTTAATACACTTAAGAGAATATAAAATTTACTTAGATAATGTGCAGTATACTTAGAGAAAATCCCATATACCTACAAAATATTTGATTAACCAAAGAGAATGTGCAATCTATGTAGGAGAATATGCAAAATACCAACAACATTTTCGGTACAGAATGTGCAATTTACCTTGATAATGTGCAGTTTAGGTAGGAGAATATGCTATATACCTAAAAAAAAATATTCAATACACATAGAGAATGAATTTACTTAATGTGCAGTATACCTAGAGAATGTGGAATATACCTACCAAATATTCAGAAAACCTAAGAGAATGTGCAATCTACTGAGGAGAATAGGCAGTATACCCACACAATATTCAATACACCTACGAGGATGTGCGATTTTAAGCGAAGAGAATGTGCAATATTTCTACATAGTACTCAATACACCTTTGAGAATGTGCAACATACCTACAAAATATACAAAACACCTAGGAGGATGTGCAATTTACTTAGAGAAGTGGGTTTTTCTCATCAGTGAACATCGATTTAGGGGCAACAAATGGAAATTAACCAATCACTCTAATTTGGCTTGTTTACTTATGTTTACTTTAACTTTATAAATTGTACACGAACTCTCACCCCTCTCTTTAATAATACATTTGAAATACATTTGTTAAATTATTGTATGTTATGTTTGTTTTAAACATTAATGCAACCAAAGAAAAAAAATATTTTATTAGAAGGATCTCCTTTCTCACAGTTTCAGTACTATAATAATTCACCCTTGATCAGATGGAGGTTAAAGCTTATTGCCACAGACTAAAAGGACATTATCCATCCATCACCTTTTTGTGGGCCGCTAATCTCAGTGTATTACGGTACAAGTGTCAGTCCACTCTTTGCGGTGAGAATGTGGGCGGGGCTGTTTACCGTAAATCACGCAGCTTATTTTACACAATTTACCAAGCTGACAGCACAAACAGCAGCTGACCTCTAATTACACTTGATGAGACCTTTATCGGACAGCACGGTGTGAATACTAATTATGTATGTATTATTTTGTCCGACTTCACTTTAATAATGGCTAAAGTGTCAGGGCTGAATATGTTAGCTTCAGGACAACTTCAGAGCAGAGCTACATCTACGAGCACATGCTAACATCCAGTTTATTAAAAACATATACCATTATGACCTAAAAACATCGTTAAAAATCCACTTACGGACTCACGGGGTGTTGGTTCGTCCTTCCTCCGGTTTTCTGCTCTAATTAACGGTCACTTCCTCGGTTAGCTAACGTTTAACGGCTGACAACGTCACACACAGTCGGGCCAACCTGTAAAGAAGAGGGAATCAGACTCTGCCTGCCCCGCTACTTTTCAGCCTCTACAAAGTTATTAAAAGAGCAGAAATCTTTCCGATATGAGTCATGATCAGCTGATTCTTCGAACCTGTACGAAATCACAACAAATGCACCAACTACAGCTCATCTTCTTCTCCCGTTGTCGGTGCGTCACAGCGAGATGTGAGACAAACACCGCCCCCTGCAGGCAGAGCAGCGCAGTGCATGGCCCGCAGTGTACACCAGGGGGCGCCAGTCTTCTCCAAATAATGAAGATCCAATCCACGCCCCAAAACCAGCGAGAACCCTAAAGAAAAAGTTAGTTTTCAGTCATTATTATAAAAATGTACCCACATGTAAGCCTATAGATACAATCTCAAATCCTAAAGGCCACGATAAGCAAGAAAAAAAATACAGAATCAATGAGTTTGAAGTCACATTTACATTAACATCTCGTGCAGTATAATACAAAACACAAGTAAGAGCTGAAGACTGTGAAAATGTACATAAAAAACAATTTGATCTATCTGAATGTCTCGTCGATGCACACACCAATGGGATGGAGAGCAGTCTGTAAGATCAAGTTAGTTGTACAAAACAGCTGGATTCTCCAGAAACATGTATTCTCTGGATTTGTGAAAAGTTCCATCATTTGTGTGAGATAAAGACCAAACCACCGAGTCTTCAAGATCTACTGGAAATGCCTAAAAGTAGATTAAAATCCAGATTGGTGACCCCTTGGATAGATAGATAGATAGATAGATAGATAGATAGATAGATAGATAGATAGATAGATAGATAGATAGATAGATAGATAGATAGATAGATAGATAGATTTGAAAGTTTGTTCACTTTTTTCATGATGACAGATTTTACGTGATAATTGATGACTATTGGATTTAAATTACACATATTTTGGCCTGTTGAAGTTTTTCATCAAAATATGCAAAACACTGGGCAAACATTTGCTTTTTATTTCAGTGTGAAGGAGGATTAGGGCCATTGAAATTTTTGTTTAAGAGAAACTTTTGTCACAGATGGAAAAAGATGATTGTTATAGTTGTGACATTGACAGATAAATGATTTCACAGTAAAGCAGATAAAAATACTGATCTGGTCATTAGTTGGTCATAAATTAAGGTGCGTGTGATCCAGGAGAAGGAAGTGCTGATGACCCTGTTGGTAGGATTTAATTGACCTGTGGGGCTGTGCAGAGGGCCTCTGGTCCAACAACATGTTGATACAGATGAGGAGTCCATGGTTCAAAGATCATGCACATTGTAATTACAATTAAATCACCATGTATGGCTGTATTTAGACAGACTGTTTTTTATTCTAATCAATTTATGAGATTTTCTTTTAATTTTCTGACTGATACATTATCTCTATTCTTCTGTTATTTAAGGTTTCATTTTAATAACTTTACTCTCAGCATGTATCATCTTCCTCAGGAAAGTTTTTTCTCACTTACAGTCAAATGAGTAGTTGAACAATTCTTTCTCTGTGATTATGATTTATGTAGATGTATATAGATGTAGTTGGCTCTAGATTTGAGTGTTCTCATGTTAAAAACTCATAATATGTCATTTTCTATCTCCATGAAGACACCAGAGGAGCCCCTCACAGCTGACAGCTCTGCACTCGGTCCAGCAGAGGTCACTCTCTGCTCAAACTCTGCTTCAGAGAAAACCTAAACGCAAACATCTGGAAACAATCATCCTCAGAGCTCTTATGTACTGATGTGACAAATGAAGCAGAAATGTAATACATCCACCCTGAAAAGGGAGTATAACTCACATGGTTTGACTCATTTTTATGTGGTTTTGTGTCACACCACATCTTCATGTTTTATGGCGACTCTGGCTGTTTGCTTTTGGATATGAGAAGAGCTGAGCTGTTTCAAATGTGCTGGACGCTCCTGCAGATGACAGAAACAGACTGGTTCCCTTACCAACAGAGAAACACTCAACAACTTTAAATAACCTGAAACCACAAACCAGAGGATTAAAGGTGGTGATGGAGCAATGATTCTGTGTTATTAAGGGCTTATTCTGACATCAGCTTCAACTTAAAAAGTCTCAAAAGTTCATTTTTACAAGAAAAGCATGAAAGGTTGTTCAATGAGAGATGAATTAAATGGACATGCTATGATGCCAGAGCATCAAGTACTCCATTTTAACACTATTTTCTGTTCCAGGCATACAGTCTGGACCCAACTTTGGTCTCCAACCCACCAATTAAGAACCAATGATCGAGGATAACCAATTCTAATGAAGACAAGATATTTAATGTTCATGTTGTTTCAAGCATGCATTCATTTTGAATTTGACCCTGCATCTCCAAAAAGCTGAGACATTGTCAACAAAAGACTGGGAACGTTAAGATCATTAACAGGTGAACTGGTTTATTGGAAACAGATGAGTATCATGGTTGGTTATTAAAGGAATATCTGCTGTGGTCTGAGTCCACATTTCAGACTGTTTTTGGACATCATGGACGTGGTGTCCTCCGGGCCAAAAAGGAAAAGGACCATCCTGACTGTTATCAGAGAAAAAGTCAAAAGACAGCATCTGTGATGGTATGAGGGGTGTTGGTGCCCATGGCATGGGTAACTTGCACATCTGTGAAGGCACCATTAATGCTGAAAGGTAGATTCAGGTTTTGGAGCGACATATGCTGCCATTGATGAGATGTCTTTTTCAGGGACCAAGACACATTAATTTTACAGCAGCCTGGCTTCAAAGTAAAAGGGTGCAGGTACTATAGACTGACCTGCAGCAGTCCAGACCTGTCGCCATAGAAACTATGTGGCGTATTATGACGTGCAAACTACAACAGCAGAGACCTCCGACTGAACATCAAGCAAGAATGTGAAAAAAATTGAGCCTAAAACACTTATTGAGTGTTGTTTAGAGGAAAGATGGTATGACACAGGGGTTAAACATGCCCCCGTCCCAACTTTTTGGGACATGTTGCAGGCATCAAAGTCAAAATGAGTGAATATTTGGAAAAACAGAAAGTTAATTAGTTTGGGGGGGCGCTTGCCCGGTGGCCTCCAAATCACCAAAAATCTTCCTGCTCATAAGGCAGGAAAACCCAGATCTGCAGATAGAGGCCCCTCTCCAAACCTCCTCCATCAGCCTGTCAGAGCGAAGCCACGCCCCCTTTCTCGCGTCAGAGGGGGCGTGGTCACCCCTGAAATAAGAGCCCGGACTGTCGCTCCGTCTGCAGACACAGAGAGAGGACAGACATCAGGCTGTTGTTCGTGTTTGATTAAAAAGAGGCTGCAGATGAGAGAGCAGGAGAAGATCTGAGGAACATCTGCCCTGGTCTGAGGGTCAAACAGCGGCGGTAGAGTTTTGGGGTCTCCCCTCTTTGGCTGGACTTTTCTGTTTTTCTGCGGAGAAGGAGCTGCGAAACTCCGCGGACTCATAAAGTAGATCCTCCAACCAGACACCCAAGTTCACTGCAGGAAGGTGAGTTGAGATGTTTGTGCACAGAGGTGTCTGCCTCCATGTTATCACATTTGGAAGATCAAATATAATAGTCAAATCCAGATATTCAGTCAGTTTGTATCTTTAGAATAGCGACAGTAACAATGATATTTGCCGTTAAATCTCTATTTAAAGACTGTTGCAGTCTGTGAGTCCCGCCTTATTCAGATTAAACGAATATTGACGCTTCAGAAACTTCATCAGAGTGAAAAGCACCAACATCAGAGCAGGTAAAACTAAAATGGAAGCGCATTTCCGCAATTCAACGAGACAGCATTGTATTATTACATAAGAAAGAAACATCGCTGTTATCTAAGTTAAGTTAAGACGAACTGGAGGATCAAAAAACATCAAAATTGAGCGACAAAAGTTTTTTTTTTTTTTAATGCGAAACTGTTTTAATGATGGCATTAAAAATTCTAATAATTAGATATAAAGTTTTCCCACAAATGGGAACAAAGATCATAGTTCTGAAAAGCAGGACAAATCAATCACTCCTGTTTTTAAATAAAGATTTTTTAAATTCTTTTTTTAAGTAACAGAAGACAATAAATAAATAAATAAATAAATAAATAAATAAATAAATAAATAAATAAAATCGAGATATTTCTCCTTCACTTTCTCTCACTTACTTGCCCCTCCCTGGACTCCCGCACAGGGGCGCCACCAGGAGCTGTGGGTCCCCTGAACAAACATCATTGAGGGCCCCACCACCAAAACCCACCATGCACAGATGCCTGGACCACATTTTTTATGGAAACAAATATGATTACTAAGAAACGAATTCATGAATAAAACTAAACAAGTAGATGAGAAAATAAATTGTTTGAAACATAAATAAATAGTAAAGAATCTGAAGCATACATAACGTTTTTAAAATAAAGAAACAATCTAAACACTTGGACCTACATCAGGAAGAACTTTTTTGTCCGTCTTAATGTGGACACAAAAGTTTACAGCTCTTTGACAAAGCTAACAAAATGGCTCCAAAAGTCACATTTATGTTAAATCAGAATGGAATAAATAGACTTAACTGTATAATATGTTCACCTTTTGGGCCTTTTGGTTATTTATGAAAAACTTTTTAATCAACCTGAGGTAATCCACACTACCTGAGTGATCATGATGCCACAGTGTGAGGAAAAGTTGGACACAGTCTAAAGAAAAGTTTAATAGAAAAAATGTGCTTTTACATTCAGTTTTTTAAATTACCATAAAACTGAAAAGTGAATTTAATTTGATTATGTTAAAGAGCGACCCTTTTGCTGCCCATGAAAAGCCTGCCAACTTACAAACTACATGATGTACTGCTGATATCTAAACAACAGCACACACTGCGATCCGAGACAATTTCACTTTAATTCTGGGACACATTTGATGGAAAAGAAAAAAAAAGTCAATGCAATGTCTGTGTCACATGGGTGTGTTGTTCTTAGAGAGGGAAAAATAATTAAAAAGAGTTTTTTTAAGAAAAATCAGGGATTTAATGCTTAGGTCATATTTCCCAGCGCTAGTTTCACTTGTATCGTATTTATCTTATTTAAAGTCTTACAATGGGATAAAAGCAATAGATTTGATACATAGATGTTAAATGTTAGGATTAGATAAACAGTCATGAATATGAGATTAAACTATGACAAAAAAGCCTTAACTATTAAAAAAATGTGTATATTTGGTTGTAAAAAGTCAAAATATGATATAAAATGTCATAATATTCCACAACTAAAACAGCATAAAAGGATTTACTGCAAGAACAAGTAATTAGCATATAGGTTAAAGCCTTACTTGTTCATAAAAACATCTAATAGAAAGATAAACAGCTTTTACAATCTATCAAATGAGGGTAAAATAAAAAGAATCGGCCTTAATTTAAGACGTATCATAATTTACAGTGTAAAAATCAAAAATTTTTTCTAACAAAAAGTCATAGGTTTGAAATCAAACATGTAAATATAAGTTAAAAAGTGAAAATTAGAAGTTAAAACATCAATGCTATTAGATAATAATGCAGTTGTTGTCATATTTATAATATTTTAATAGTTAAACTGCCATTTTTTTGTTATCAGTACATAAAAAGTTAGAAGTTTTAAAGACATTTTCTCAGAATCAAACTGTCATTCTACATTATAGCAATATACATTCATGTCATGATAAAGACAGGTAGGAAAAAAAAGTCATAAAGGTGAATTAAAAAGTCATAAAAAGATAATCAGAAGATTTAAGTCCTTCATTACCATGAAAAAGTTATGAATGTGAGATCAAACTAAAACACGAAAAGCCTCAACATAACAAAAAAAACTGTGAATATGGTTGTAAAAAGTCAATATGGAATTAAATGTCTAAATATGGGACAAAATGACTTAATATCACTCATTTCAAACAGAAAAAAAGGATTTACAGCATGAAAAAGCGTACGTATGACATGAAAAGCCTTGGTTGAAGATTAAATTAAATATTTAGTAGATTAAAAGCTTAACAATATATAAAAATAACAGCATAATGAAGAGAAAATGCCTTAATAATTATGAAAGAATAGGTATTCTAAGAAAAGTCCTGGGTATGAAATAAAGGATGACAATATCAGATACAATGCCAAACTACTAGGTAATAGAATGATTATGATATTTATATTGTTATAAATAGTTAAAATGCCATAGTAATTAAAAAATTAAGAGGTGAAAAGCCTTTGTCTTAACAAAAAATGACCTTAATATACATTTGTAATTATGGTATATAAAAGGCATAATCTTACATTTAAAGACTTTTTTTTTATTGGTCATACTTAAAAAAGATAATCATAATATGTAAGTTCTTCATTACCAAATAAAAAGTCATAATTATGTACTTAAAATGCATTTCTGTGTGAAAAGTCACAGTTATTAGATTGTATGCCTTTTCTAAGTTAAAAAAGCTGTAACTGTGGAATTAAAGGCAATTTTAGTAAAATAAAATCTATACTGTGATGAAAAGAATTATTTGACAAAAGTCATAATAAACAGAAAAGTGTTCACCTCATCATTTTCAGTTTTTAACAAATAAAGAATATAAAATATTACTTACTCAGTGCCTCGTTTTTGTCAGGAGCAGAAAAATCAAAGAAAGTGACTTTACACACTCAGGCCACTTTATTAGGTACACCTTAAAAGCACCAGGTTGAAGTTGCTGTGACTCTTAGTGTCATAGATTCAACAGGGTGCTGGAGACACTGTGGCCCACACTGACAAAACCCAAAAGGTGCTCTACTGGACTGAGATCTGGTGACTGTGGAGGCCCCTGGAGTGCAGTGAACTCATTGACTTTAATGACATGGTGTGTGGGCCACAAGGTGACGGAGTGGGTCGGTGTCTCACAGGGGGAAGGTCGCCCATCAGGGTCGATCCTCGTGGAGGTACATGAGGTCCCTGCGCATGCGTGAGTTTTCTCCTGCGCTCTGGTTTCATCCCACAGAGCAAACATGCCCGTTAGTTTTAATGGTGACTCTGAGTCACCCTGAGGTGTAGGTGTGAACATGGCTATCTGTCTCTACATGCTGGTCGAACTGGTCTAGAGTGTCCCCACCTCTCTCCTGGGATTGTCTCTGACCCCCCGTGACCCTGAAATGGACAAGCTGGGGGTGGATGGATGGATAAATAGTCATGATGCTGTGATTTAAAGTGTCAAATACGCAATAAGACATCATAACCATGAGACGAAAAGTCCTAATTATGAGATTTGAGCCCTGAATTCTAATTTATAATGTTTATTTTGGAAACTCGTGGGATAAAAAGTCTTTAGACATCAAAGTGAATCATCAGTATTTTAAGGTTTAAAAACACTTAGAGGAAGGAGTCATTATTCTGGGCTTTATTTATTTTATCTTTGTTATATTTGTATAATTTTTTACTGCCCCAACTTCTCACATTATTGATTGATTAATCTATGTAATTCTGTATTGATTTCTGCAAAAAATAAATAGAGTTATAATTGTTTCTGTGAAATCACCTCTTATGCATTTGTTAATTTAGATGAAAAAAATGGTAAAGTAGACTTTCCTAACCAGTAAATAGTTTTAAACTTGAATATTGGTAATTGCATTCGAGTTTTAATTTGCGTGTATGTTTTTAATGATGAGAAGCCTTTTATGGCAGCTTCATTGTGTGTTCTGTTAAATAATAAATGTTGCTGTTTTTAAAGTTTTTATTAAAAAGACAGTGAAGTCTTTAGCTATATTTGTCAAAGTACAGTTGCATACTGTGAGATGGCATCAGAAAGCTCAAAGATGTATTTTTATTTTATTAAATAAATAGAATCACTGTAAATAAAAAAACAGAATAAAAGTTTTATTCACAGTCATTGTTTGTAATAAAGTAAAATAAATAGAGATAAATAAAGAAAAACAAAATGTTACTTTGAAAATTCTAAAATGTCTGAAAAATTAAGGGGATGTTGTAAGATTATTTTGTCAACAAAAATATAGTATTATAATACTATATTAAGGGGTTACTTCAGGTTTTTTTAGGTTGGGTTGTTCAATAAAGTGTCAATAAATGAACTTGTGAACTTAGTCCCTGGGGGCAGATATCCGTGGCTGGAACATGGGCCTGGAACATGGTGCCACAGAAAGTCTCATAATTAACCCACTTATAGGTTATGACCACTCCAAAAACTATGTTGGCTCAACAATATGCTACACTAAGATTTTGTTCAGTTTTTAACTTTTCCTCGGCAAAGCCTGTATGTTAAATATGACAGCATCCCCCCTTAATTTGTTACAACATATTAACATTTCACAGTAACATTTTGTGTTTATTCATTTTTACATATGATGACTGTTTATAAAAGTTTTGTTATTCTTTTTTTAAATACAGACATATATTGTACTTTATTTCAGTCTTTTTTTGCCATTTGACATTATTTCACCATGACTTTTATTCAGTCAATTAAAAAAACAATTAAAAAGGGGACACTAGAAGGGAAGCTATTGTACATTTGATCGAGTTTATCACCGATTTAGAAATTAAATAACTGCGCAGTATGCATGATGTTAAAAAAATACAGCTGTGAAGCTTTTAAAATTGTTTTGATAAAGAATTTTTTTAAACAATTTGTCTATCTGTACATAATTAAAATGGCGATCAGGGCGTCAGAAATATTTTTCTAAGCTTAATATTTATATGTTAACATCAGAGCTGTTATTTTAAAATGATCTCTTTTGTTGGGTAATTATAGTTAAAAGGTTAAACATATTGGCTGTTTTTATTTTTTCCTGTGTATTTTATAGTAGACTTATGTATATTTTTGGTGAAATCAGCTTCTTTTTTGACAGTGTAGTGAGTCATCATCGTCTTAATGTGGTAATGTGATGTGGACCTCCTGGTGACTGAAGTGTCCTGCCCCTGATCCTCAGCAGTGATGGGGAATCTTAATCTGACAGCCTGTAAATGATCCCTCGTCCTCAGGATTAAACCTGTCTGTCCGCAGAGGATGGACCCGGATCAGTGTGGTCCCGGTCTGACCAGCCTCCCCCTGTGGGACTGGACTCTGTGGTCATGCTGACTTACTTATGCTCTCCCCTCAGACATGACTGAGCCGACGTTATTTGGTAATTATCCCTCAGAAGGAGAGTGTGTGTGTGTGTGTGTGTGTTTATGTGTGTGAAGGATCCATGACTTAATTAGTAGGGGTGGGGGTGGGGAAGGGGGGTTGCAATGACTTCTGGGAAATGATTGACCAAATTTTAAACCAGCTCTAAATTAAATGTCATAAGAAGCCAATTATTGCTGAGGTTTGGGAGAAACAGTTTTTTTGTGTGGTTAAAAAGAACTATGAGTCAAATACATTTGGAAATAAAACACAATTTCACCCACTGACCGCTTTATTAGGTACAGTCTTCTTCAAAATTAAGAAGAAAGGGGATCAAGAGACCTTGAATGTGCTAAAAAATAGAAAATATCATGTGAGCAGCAAACAAATGAGATTTATGATAGAAAGGCAACGTTAGCTCCAATAGGCACTCATTACAACCGAAGGTCTGCAGAAGACCAAGTTGAAACTTGAAGCAGGTGAGCTACAGCAGATGTCAACCTGTCGGCTAAGAACCAAAAACTGAGACTACAGTGACACAAGCTCACCAACACTGGACAAAAAAGACTAAAAATGTCTCCTGGTCTAATGACTCCACATTCAGATGGTTGGCTCAGATCTAATGACTCCACATTCAGATGGTTGGCTCAGAGTCTGACATGAACATCATGAAGCATGGATCCATCCTGCCTTGGGTCGGCGGTTCAGGCTGCTGCTGGTGGGATGTTGTAGGGGATATTTCCTTGTCACACTTTCGGCCCCTTAGTCCCACCTGAGCACGGTTTAAACCTCACAGTCTACCTGAGTATTGTTGCTGATCATGTCCATCCCTTCGATGGAGACTTCCGGCAGGATAGCGCTCCACTCACGAGATCTCAGTCCAATAGAGCACCTTTTTTAGGGTGTGCTGAAACAGAAGATTCTCATCAAGAATGTTCAGCTGACAAATCTGCATTAACTGTATGACACTGTCATGAAGATGTGGACCAACATCTCTGAGGGATGTTTCAGCTCCTTGTTGAATCTTTGACCTCAAGTATTAAAGAGCTCTGATGATAAAGGGAGGTTCAACCTGGTAGTTGCAAGGTGTGCCTAATAAAATGGCAAGTGAGAGTAAGTAGTCCTCTATGAGACCAATATTAACCAGGTGAGCATCATACTGTTGTATAGGATTCTAGTTTAAGACCCTAAACTCACCAGAAGATATTAACTGTGGAGACAATAATAATGATAATCATACACTTAATTTATATAGCACTTTTCAAAACTGGGTTACGAAGTACTTTATAGACAAAATTAAAAGATAAACAAGAGAATAAAAGAGAAATAAAAAACATGAGGAATGCAATGACCAAAACTGTAAGAGTTAAAACTGAACAGTGGTAAACCATGTAAGAGTCACAAAAGACGGAATTAACATCAAAATTAATAGAAGATTACATCACCAAAGATGGGCGGCATGGTGGCGCAGCAGGTAGTGGATAGTTAGGATGTATAATCAATAACACCTCATGGCTGTGATCTGTGTTAAGGCTTGACTGATCCTGATCACCTCCACATCTGCCTGTTTTTGTCCTCACTAAGGCTGCTAACAGACACAAAATCGTGCTGAAATCTTTCAGTTCATGCAGATTTAGTTCAGCCTCTTGTCATGCAGGCTTAGTCACTTCTGTGAAAGCCTGAGTTGTTAGAAACATCCCTCAGCTGTATTTAGTTTAAGTAAGAAAACCCTCTAATGCCTCTGTCGACCTGAAACAGTCTGTAATCCATCAGAGTGCTCAGACTGCAGTTAGACTCTGTTTCTCGTCATTAACTCCAGTTTTTATTGACTGCTGAATAAGTCTGTTTACCCGGGGCAAAATAAAAGTAAGTCGAGGACTCACAAGCTCTCTGCTCAGTTTGTGGAGCACACAGGCCTCATGCAGGGCCAGAAATGTGGGATCAGACAGCTTCAACACGAATTAGAAAAGACGATCGATTAATGAGCTTTGTTCCAGTCTGAGCGCCTCTCAGCATGCTTTAAATCAGATAAGAAGAAACATTATGGATGAACAAGTTTGGATTTTTGTCAATATCTGATATGTCAATTTTTACAAAGTCATAATGACGGCTGCAGATATGGGGGCACTCTGGTGCAGCAGGTAGTGCATGTGCCTCAGAGCAAAACGTTGCTGGTTTGTTTCCTGGGCTGGTCAGGGTCTTTCTGTGTGGAGATTGTGTACTTATCCTGTGCATGCATGGGTTCTCTCTGGACACTCTGGTTTTCTCCCACAGAACAAAAACATGCTCATTAGGTTGATTAGTGACTCCAAATTGCCCTTAGGCGAGGTACACACATAAAGATTATGGGGCTGTTTTTGTCCTGACTCTACCCTTTCTCCACCAAGGAAGGCAAGTGCCAGAATATCAAATAGAGGGTCTTCTAAGATTATCCTATACGATTATCCTGTGTCTCTGAAGTGTGGGAGGAGTGAATTTGTCCCAATAATCTGTTCAGAAATGGGTTGGGGCCGACAATTGTAAATATGAAGCTTTTTCAATATTATCGACCAGAAATATCCACATGTGGGAAAAACAGATTACCTCAGAGTCAGGACTCTGTGAGTTGTGACGTGAATGTCGTCAATCAAGAAGCGAGCTGACTGAGGAACAAGGAGGCAGGTATGAATAAAACAAGCACGGCCGCCCGGAAGAACATAAAGTTGGGTGGACCTCAGAAATGGGGGACCAGCTCACATGTTCACACTGTTTCTAGGATTTTTTCCACAGTCTTTTCTTTTAGTTCAGGAATTTTCCATCAAAAATAGTCCAACGACCCCCATCAGTCCCTCTTCTCATATGTCCTCTTCCGTGTTGCATGTTGTGTTTGGTTGTTGCTATGTTTCTTCTTCTTTGTTTTTGTTGGATCATGTTTGATCAGATTTCTGTCTTGGAGGACTAGATTCTAGATCAGTGGTGGGACAGAATCATTATGTGCGTGGTGTTGCTATGTTGAGATTATCAGATCACAAACACTCACCGTTCATTCAAAACTGTACAATGCCTGATTTTTTTATCTTCATTTGTGGAGTCCCTAACATATAAAAAATCTTTTCAGATTTAGAAAACCCTGATGTGTTGACCCAGCTGTGAATGTGAATAGTTGTCAGTTTCTCTCTGAGGGCTTTTACACCAGCGCAGCTCTGTGCCATTTCCAGCTCCTGAACCTAATTTTGAACCAGCTGGCTTGTTGAGATCAGGAAAAAATGGTTCAGAACTTGAAATTGGTTCACACCTGGAACCAAAAAACGTTGGTTCGAGCTCGCCAACCGTGATGTCATTAGTGGACATTTTGTATTCTGTGTTGATAAAACGAGCAGGAAGTCAAGGAAGTAAAGAAAAATGGAGAAGAGCGTGCATGATTGAGTGAGGAGACAAAAACAAAACGTTATGTAAAGCAACAAACATTTTTAGAGTATCAACTATGAGTATCAGTTTTGCCAGTGTGTTGTTTGCACACAGTGTTGTGAGAAACTTGGAATATCACGCTCCCACTTTAGTTCCTCTTAAACCTGTATACAGGCTGGTTCACTGGAAGGCATCATGTTTGATCAGATTTCTGTCTTGGAGGACTAGATTCTAGATCAGTGGTGGGACAGAATCATTATGTGCGTGGTGTTGCTATGTTGAGATTATCAGATCACAAACACTCACCGTTCATTCAAAACTGTACAATGCCTGATTTTTTTATCTTCATGTGTGGAGTCCCTAACACATAAAAAACCTTTTCAGATTTAGAAAACCCTGATGTGTTGACCCAGCTGTGAATGTGAATAGTTGTCAGTTTCTCTCTGAGGGCTTTTACACCAGCGCAGCTCTGTGCCATTTCCAGCTCCTGAACCTAATTTTGAACCAGCTGGCTTGTTGAGATCAGGAAAAAATGGTTCAGAACTTGAAATTGGTTCACACCTGGAACCAAAAAACGTTGGTTCGAGCTCGCCAACCGTGATGTCATTAGTGGACATTTTGTATTCTGTGTTGATAAAACGAGCAGGAAGTCAAGGAAGTAAAGAAAAATGGAGAAGAGCGTGCATGATTGAGTGAGGAGACAAAAACAAAACGTTATGTAAAGCAACAAACATTTTTAGAGTATCAACTATGAGTATCAGTTTTGCCAGTGTGTTGTTTGCACACAGTGTTGTGAGAAACTTGGAATATCACGCTCCCACTTTAGTTCCTCTTAAACCTGTATGAACACAGGCTGGTTCACTGGAAGGCACCAAGGTTCTGAGAATCCATAATGGACCCTGTTCCAGAACCAGAACCATACTGATGTGAAAGCCCTTTATGATACCCCGGCGAACTGTTCATGGTGTACCCCACCTCTCAACTAGTGTCAGCTGGGACAGCCAGACTCCAGCCCCCCTGCAACCCCAAAAGGGATCAACAGTATAGATGATGGATGGATAAAGTAAAGTAAAGCTATGAGTAAAGCAGGGAAACACCAACCAATCACAGCGATCAAGATCCAGTTTATTAAAACAGTCAAATCCCGTACTGCCAAGCAAGAAAAGACAGACGGAGGCAGAGAAGGCTGAAACAAAAAAGAATTTGGACAAAGCCAAGACAAATATGAGAGTCAACATTGGGTTGTGAGTACTAACTGACTTTCCATGTTTGTTTGTTTTTCTAACTCTACTGTGATAATGTTTTTTTTAATCGCTAAGTGAGACACGAGTTGGCCTGGTGCAAAACAAACACGACGTACTGGGAACCGGTTTTGAGTTGATGTCTTTGAATCAGTCATATGGTCACGAATCAGTGCCGCTCGTGCATGTGAGTGGGGGCGGCATTTGGCGGAGCTCCAGGGAAGGAGGGGGAGGGGCTAGATGGAGTCCTGAGGAGATGCTACATGCGAATTCATGCTAGTTTTCTATCATTACCAACCCGCCTTTAACAAGAATCGGCCTGTTCCTCTATGGGGTTTGTCCATTTGTAGAGAGCTCTTTTAATACGAATATTTTTGGGAATTTTGTGCCTCTTTTGATAGTAGACAGAGATAATGGATAGGTGTGTGAAAGTGGGTGAGAGAGTAGAGGGAAGACACTCTGCAGACTGACCACGGACTGGACTCAAACCCGGGACAGGAGAACCATATTTACAGTATCTATATGGCTCATGCCTGGTTGCCCACCACTCCACCAATATTTCTGCCTCTTCCATGATCATGTCAACATTGTCTTCATAATCTGTTCTGCCCTACAAAGGCAAAGTGCAGTATCAGCAAAATTGCCAAATGGAGAAAAAACAGCTTTCTGTGTTTTTTTTTCCACCAATTGTAAGTAAGAAGTCATATTGAACTACCAAGTGTATGATATTTTAGATTAAAGGGAGGGGAATATAATGCATATTGTATATTGATGAGCAGTTTTATAGGCTATACTGCACTTGACCTGTGTTTCACTCCGGTAATCACATGATCATACAATGACACACTGAAGTATGTGCAGTAACTAAGGCCATTTCACGTAGTTAAAAAAATTGGCATATTAATTTTCGATATTGACATATTATTTTCCGCTGTACACAGCGCGACTGCCAACTCTGATTGTGTAATTATCTCCTTAATTATTACAAAAGCAACAACAAAATGATAGCTACCTGTGAATGCATTTTGTGTTTTTTGTTATTGAAACAGTGTTCATTTCTCAAGCATTTCATGTGTGACTTCACACTAACACAAAATAGTACACAATATCAGACCATCAAACATAACAAACACATTCAGCTCTAATACATAAAATGAAAAGCTAATCAACAAACAAACTCTATAATGTAAATGTTCCACTGCAACAGGTTAACTTTTAACTCAAGTCTGAGTGGAAATGGCCCACAGAGGAAATAATGGCCAGGGCATCCTCAGAAACATTGAGTTCAAGCCCGAAGCGCCTTCTGTTCTCTGGCATGATAGGGATGGGCTTTTTACGGATCCAGTCTTTTTTCCAAGAGATAGATGCCATGATGAAGACTCGGATGAGTTCAAGCGTGCCAGTCACAACCAAAAGAAGGATTTTCAACCGCATCAGAGTGACTCAGATTTCTTTAGCTTTTTTTCCTGTACCTTTCTCGAGGAGCGTGTTTGTCATCCCAGTGTAGCCCTCACCCCCACGTTTTCTCTCAAATCTTTGTTTAACTTGGACATCAGTTCTAATTTTAAGAGGCTCCTGTGTTTAGTTATTAGAAAACATGTCCACAAGAATCTGTCTGAATGAACAAAGAGATGGACATCCTTAGAAGATGACTCTGGTCTCAACATGGAGGCATAAAAACACATTCAGATGGTCGGTTGAATCACAAAGAGCTCATTCAGGCCCTGTTCACGCAGAAACAAAAATGTTTTTAAAACGTCTCTGTCAGGATGTTCAAGTAAATCTGGTTGCCACATTAAAACAATAAAGATGCTGTAGTACAAATGCTAGTCCTGTAAGAGGTGCTGTAATGCTGTAGCGCATATACACTAAAACCAGGGAAGAAGAAATGGAGCATGTGCCTATATCATCATTGCCATCTGCCGTTCTCTGCGCCCTCTTGTTGCTCACTGTGGTCAAAGAGGAGCAGAGGTTTAAGCTGTTAAAGCCAAAACAAGCTCAGAAGCTTCTGCAGCAAGAACGCGACACCGTTTTCTGCCTTCATCTCAGTTGTCAGGGTTTACACATTTAATTTAAGGGAGAGGTTGGGCTATAAAGTAATTGATTTTGAAAATATCCATATTCATTGCCCACAGAGATGCAAGAATGACCCACTCTGGGACTTATTTCCAAATATTTGTTTTTTTAGGAATCCACAACAGCATTTAAACGAAACACTTTTACAATTAAATACTTGAGTGGATACACCTGAATTCGTCTCCTGAATGTTTTTCTTAAATTTTTAGACTGATTTAACTTGTGGTGGCAGGTTGTCATTTCAGAATAAGGTAGAGTACATTTTCAGAAAAGAGCTGAATCCTCGGCTGTACACCATCCTTTTAATTGGACCTACTTTGGTAATTTGTTATGATGACTTCTTTATGAAACTTTCCAATTTCTCATGAGCCTGGAGTTCCAGTTCTTTCCCATTTCCCATTAAAATGTTGATTCCACTTCTTCCTCCTCTCCCTGCGACTGGAACCAAATCAAGTTTTGACTTTGCAGGAGATAATTAAAAGCAGGATTTACATTTTAATTGGAAAAGAAATCAGAGTAGTGTTTGGCAGATGTGTTGAAACGTCTTGAATTATCACAGGTGTCTGCAGGATGATTACTTTGGCTGCTTTTCTCCAAATTACTTCCACATGTTAGCGAGAATATTGAACTTTAAGGAAACGATAAAGCTTTTATTGTTGGCAAGTTTGTTGTTTTAGTCTCGGCAGGACTTGAGGATTAATTTACCAAGAATTTGTTTCCATTTTGGGCAAGCCTCAACTGCTTCACATGCCAAAACAAGTGCAAGTGTTGGACTCCCAGACTGTTTCTACCAACTGAGCGAACAGCTGTGAAGCCTCCACAGTGAATGTTTGTCCTCTACATATGAACAGCAGAAAAAATGAAACTGAACGGTAAATGAACACCCCAAAGTAAGAGCCCCTCTTGTGTTTGCTGTTCAGACAGATTCATCTCTGAATGTGTCTCTGTGAGTTGGACGCGGTTGTATTCTGCTCACTCGGCCCGTTAATTGATTTCACGGCTGGTGATGTGCCGCTCAGAGGAATCTGGCACCAAAGACAGGAAGTAGATTTATTAAAAAAAAGAAACCATCCGAGTCTATGGAGGCACAAAGTGACATCAGACATCCTCTGTATGTGACAGAAACTTGCATTATGTTGTGAAATTTGGATTTTTCAACTTAAAATGTGCAGCATGGATGAGTCCGCTTGTCAACTGTCTTCTTTTTCAGCAGCTTGAAGTTTGCATTTTGGTCAAAGTGCTCATGGATTTTCAGAGGATTATGGGAAATATAGTACAGATATTAAGGCGCTTGTAGGCAGTATTTATCACTGTATAGATGATGGACCTGTACTGATGTCATGAATGAAGTAAAGGGAATTAGGTATTCCTGAACCTGTTGATCTGATTTTCATGTATTACTCAGATTCACGAAGGATGGTCCAAAATAAGAGAAAATATCCAGTGAGTAGGAGATCACTGGGTGACAAAGCCTTGTCAATTCCTGAGTTTAGAGGAGAATGGTTCAAGACGATAGAGGCAACAGGAGCTTGCCGTGGAAGATGCCATTTTTTTAAGGAGAGATTTTACATATAGTTTCTCTAGCTGAGACTTCCCCCTCCTTAGCTAAGACTTCACCCAAGGAGAGTTCTCAATTCAGCTTTTTGATTTAATTTTCAGGCTATTTAAAGCACCTTAAAAGTAGAGCTGGGCAATATTACCTAATCTCAGTATCATGATTTACTAAAGTTCTTACCTCGATTACAATTACTGAATGATTACTTTGCTGAAACAGATTGAAGATGTTACCGGTGTTCATTGAAATGGTCTTCCTGCAGTATTTACACTTGCCTTCTTTCTGCTTGATGTCCTCTGCACAGAATCCAAAATATGCCCAAACAAAGGAGATGGCATTTTTCTTGACTACAAGGTCCTCTGATAGATTGGTGCTTGTCTCTTCCATGTTGGCAGCGTGTCCTTCGCTCTTGGTGAAAGTGAACTCAGACTGTATGGCGAGGGCGCGGCCACGTGACTTACTCAGGGAAAAAAGTCTAAATAGTCGACATGAGTAAAATTACTTTGATTAGAGGATCTCATTGTTGGTTACCATTGTTTTTCGATTAATTGCCCAGCCCTACCTAAATGTGATGTAGGCCTCTGAATATCAATTTTTTTTGCAAACCCAGAGCACATAAGAGCTACTGTGGCTTACTTTCAGTTTAAACACCAACGAAAGTGTTGGTTTCTGTTGCATGATTCTTGACCCCTCTTATTCATGAATAATCCGGCTCCAACAGTGAGCTTTTGGTCCTTGTACGTGGCTGTTTGTGGATTGAAGCGGCCTTGGTCTTCTTCTCCTTAACATAATGTTCCTGCTGCTGATTAGAGCCAGGTGTTTGTGCAGAGCGAGGGGACCGAGGGCGGCTCGCCTCGCTGCAGAGACAGCTGCTGCAGCCTCACATAATCGGTGGGAAGGTCGCTCGTAAAGCCAAACATACCTTCGCTGAAACGGCGAGGACGAGTCCCGCTGCTGCTCCTGCTCGTTTGGAAAATCAAATCTAGAGCCGCAATTATTTCATGTTGTTGTTGGTGCTAATTATAAATCCTGGAAACGGCTGAAGAGGCCCGGTGCTGAGTCACTGCTGAGCACACACACACTGGTGGTTGTACTAAAAAGCAGTATTATTCCCAGCTGTGCATGAAATCAGCTCAGTGTAATGGAAAATGAGGAGAGCAGGAGTACAGTATGTGTTTCTGTGACGGAGCTACAGCAACTGGACCCAAAATCAGCTCTGTTTATGTAACAGAGTTTTAGTTTGAACAGAATGATAACAAGGCAAAAAGCTAAATGTATGAAAGCCTCAACTCTGCATTTTGAGCAAACGCAGAAGTCTTTGTACTCCTATATGTTCTTTGTCTAAAAATCTGTTCACTTGATGCAATGTAAAAGCAAAGAATTTGTTTAAAGGCAAAAAATGTGTTTGGGGCATCGGTGGTTCAGTTTGGAGAGCTGCTTGATGAAGGTTGAAGGATTTTGCTGTTCTAGTGTACACATATCAAAGTCTTTTCAGGCAAGAAATCTAACCCTAAACTGCTCCTCTTACTGTGACAGTGATGTGTAAAAGGCCAGGAAAGGGAGCAAATGTGTTAACAAATACTGAAACAATAATGAATGAATAAGAAACAAAGACATTTCAGTCATCAGTACATAAATGCAAGTGAGAATGGGTGTGTATGGATAGTTGTGACCTGGGTGGAAACAGCTTTTTTAAATGATCAAATACGTAAGAAAACACAATAAAAGCTCAAGTCATATGTTTATCATTTAAAGGGATATTTTATTATTTTTGAAGTTGGGTGTATCAGGTTCTTTGCAATAGTCAGTAAGGGGCTGAAACTGCACAGTAGCTGAGAAACTTGTTGGGTCGAATGTTAAATTTGCAGAAATCTAAGAGGGCTTTTCTTTCTTCAGGAAAATCTCTGACTTTGGCACTACTTTACGAGGCAGCAAACGGCTGTGTGTTCTTCTATCTAAAGCAACAGATCAGCAGGATCATGCACACATGTAGTGTACTACTGTAAAACAATTGGGCGTATTGATACAATCTTATGAAAGATGTTGATGCCCTTTAATAAATGCTGCTGTGCTGCATGTCTTGCCTCAACTGAATTTTGCTTGTTCATGAACGTCAAATCTCTCACAAAAACCACTGCTGAAGTAGGTCGACAAAACAAAGCCTCTGTTTAGGAGTAGAAGAACATAATATGAAGATAGCAGAAGATAACAAAAGGTGTAAAAAATTAGTCATAAAAAGCACACAGGACTATTTAGAGTTTCTGAAGAGTTTATCTGATGACTATAGGCAGAGGTAGGCAAACACTACCCACTGATTCCCAGTGTTTGAGCTAAGCTAACTTGCAGTGGGCAAGCTTAGCCTGTCTATTCATTGTTACTGGACGTGCAGTCAAAACAATGGTGTCAACCTGCTTGTCATGGACTCTGGACTGAGGCAAAACATGAAAACAAAAATATTGGAGTTTTCCTTCAACAGCCTACAGACGTACTTTAACTTCTATGATCAGTTGCAACTGCACTTTGGCATCTCACTTTTCTGCCCTCGTTTGATCGTCTCTAGGTCGCCATGGTTAACAGCAGGGTGGAAGCGCCCACGCTGGCCGTGATGGGTGGTGGAGGGGTAACACCAGGCAGGTCCTGTGCAGGATGCGGAGGTCGCATTGCGGATCGTTTCCTGCTCTTCTCCATGGAGCGCTACTGGCACACGCGCTGTCTGAAGTGTTCGTGCTGTCACGCTCAGCTGGGAGAGTTCAGCAGCACGTGCTACAGCAAAGGAGGGATGATCCTCTGCAAGAACGACTACATCAGGTCAGACATCTACATGCAAAATGTGCTTTTCCAGAACAAAAATTCACTGAATGATGCAAATGTTTAATTGAGTCATGTCAAACTGTTCTGGTAATGGACATTTTAAAGTCATGATCTAAATTTAACATGCAAGCATTTGACTTTCTCTTTCATCCCGCAAAATTGAAAAGATAGAAGACTAGGATTAAAAAAAAGAATTACTAATAGATTTATACCACGGATTAAAGCTGTGTTATAAATAGTCTAAAAATGTCTTCAAACTACTTCAACTAATGTCCTAAAAGCTTATGTCCTAGGTTCAAATACAACCTGTGGCTTCTTTCCAACATGCAGTCCTCACTCTTCTCCTCTCCATTTTCTGTCTGAATCAATCTTCTGTCTCAACTTTAATGAGGGGTGAACATCTCCCACTCCCCAAAATGTTAAGAAATGTTGACCCTTGCAGTATTCATGGTTATAGTGAGGGTAAATCAGTGTGGCACAGATGTTGGTTTTGTGGTTGTTGCTCTGGAGCACCCTCAGATCTGGGTTTAGACCAGATGAAGGGTTTTCAGAGGGGAACAGAGACACAGCAGACTTTATTTTTGATTCCAGGAAACATAGATCAGCTTTTAAGGAAATAAATCAATCTAATTCTATATCTGATACCCTGTATGGCTAAGGAAGGGTTTTGTTGTGTTTTGCTCGTGTAATCAGGTCAGTAATGCAAATGTTTGTTCAGCTGGATCTCAGAAACTTCCTGATCATCTTCAATGTGGTGTCACAGAAGAGAAATTGCAAATTAAAAGTTGAATTTAGAGTTGCTCTTGCAGTCCATTGCATCATCTGTTTAGGTGTTCTTTTCCACTCCATTAACATAGATCAAAAATCCCTGAAATGATCCCGAATCTACCCTGGTAAGCTGCATGCATGAGCACAAACACCATAGTATTTCACCTAAGAATTACCCTGAAATTTACCTGCTTCCTCTGGGATTTCCCTTCTGTGACTAACATGCAAACTGCTGGAAAACTTCCTGCTTTGAAGAACCAAGTGTGAGAAAGAAAGTCAGGATGCTACCTGCCTTGATTACTCAGGAACCCTGATATTTTGCGAAATGGTGTCTTAAAAAGTCCTTTCTCTGTGATTTCAATGACCAATAGGATCAATAATCAACAAATCATGGAATTAAAATGTTCAATTCAAATGGCATAGACAATGGAGACAGATCAGTCTATCAAAAACTGAAGAAGCCTCTCGCATATTGTGCCTAATTTTACAAATATTACTGGAACATTTCAGCCCAACTATGGGGGCTCTGAGACCACAAACCTCTGCTGTAGTGTTTCTGACTTTAACTGACTGATCATCAAAAATGTGTAAAACTATCTCAGATCCTGTTAACAAATCCTTTAAAAAGTCTCAGGATCTGCATCTGTCCTCAGATCACCTCTGACATCTAATCACTTATCCTGTGCGCAATGACTAACATTGAATTTCCACATCGTCCACCTGCACTGCTCATAAAAGTGTTCGGGATGGGCAAAACCTTTAAGGAAGCGTATCCAGCAGGTGACTGGACATTCATTCTGTTTATCAGACATTGTTTTAGATGAAAGCTATTGTGAAAAGACAAAAACTCTCCATAAAACAGATTGGAAGTGAAACAAAAATATCCTTTCTATAGAAAAGTTTGTAATGCTGTTATTTATTTTTTATTTTAAAAATGTGGTCCAGATCTGATTAAACTGCTACTGAAGCTACTTTTGACTGTTTCTGCTGTATTTTGAAATGACCCACAAACTTTGGGCACTTGTTTTATGGTTTTGGTGGTTTTACACGGGGGTACTTTGTGGAAATTAAGGGTGAGTTTCCCCCGGAAATGTAACTGAATCTGTGAAAAACGTCTTGAGCAACAAACAAACATCAGATGCAGACAAAAACATAAGTGGAAAGAAGTAACATGAAGATGGTCAAATCCTGTCTTTGAGCCCTTTTGGTTTTTGTTGTTGTTTATATTGATGGCCTGTTGCCATGGTTTCATCAACAGGCTGTTTGGTCACAGTGGAGCGTGCAGTGCTTGTGGACAGTCGATACCTGCCAGTGAGATGGTGATGAGAGCACAAGGAAACGTCTACCACCTAAAGGTGAGTCAAATAATGTTACTATTTCACATAACCTCTGAAGTCAGCTGGATGATGTGACACCTTTCTTTTTTTGGCCTCAGTGTTTTACATGTGCGACCTGCAGAAACCGCCTCGTCCCTGGAGATCGTTTTCACTACATCAACGGGACGATTTTCTGTGAGCACGATCGGCCGGGCGGAGGTCTGCTCGGTGGACACCAGGCTTCACTGCAGACAAACAGCCTGATGTCTGATCAAAAGGTGAGAGGATATGAAGGTGAAGTTAGGAGAACAGATCCAGGGATTTATTTATGGCCTTTTATGAGCCATGATCATGATGATCCAGAGCTGCATCAGATTGAACTGTTAGATTTGCAGGAGGGATGCAAGACTTTATCTGTATGATATCACAATATGCAGATATTGTCCTACAAAGTTAAATATCAGTATTGGCCTATATTAGAGTTTTGGCAATATTTACAGCCAAAATAATGGCCACACATACCATGTATACATTGGCAGTATTAACAGCAAAATGCAAATGTGTCCCATGATGCTTCACCTTGTTGTCACTGCATATGTACATTTAAAAATCAAGAGACTCATTTTTTCAAGAGTTCAATGTTTTTCTTGTTCTGCATTTGTTTCTCACACAAATAGACTTTCGCATTCAAAGTAACAAGTCAGTTTTCATGGAGTATAAACTTGACCAAATAATGAATTTTAAAAAAGCAGAATATTGGACATAGGTAAATACTCAATATTGTACATCTCTTACTAGCAGCAAGAGCTGAGACACCTGAGAGCAAGGGCATAATGGTACAGGAGAGGATGGAAGCATCTCTGAATGGTTGACAAGAGCTCAAAGAAAATTTGAATATTAAAGCCTTAACATTTTCACAAGACTCTCCCGTCTGCTGAGTCGGCGATGGAGATGTTATGGTGTATAATTAGGGATGCACAATATTATCCATACAACATCAACAGTTATTTGCCAAAAAAAGATGAGTTTTGGTGATTTTTACAGCTAGTATATCAGCCACACATTTTTGCCATATACAGTATATCCCATATATTGGCTGTTAAATTGTAACATTTTATGAGCAAATACACTCATGTGCCAAAATGCCTCACTTTATCATCACTGCATGTTTACATTTAAAAATCAAGAGTCTCATTTTTAAAGTAATTTTCATTATGCAAAGCCATTGTGCTTGTGACAAAACATTGTTATTGGTATCTTGGATAATAACTGAGGAAATAAAGGAAATTCCCAATATCCTGCATAATTAGATAAAATGGCAAAAGCTGGTATCACATCCATCATCTTCCTCCAGATCAGTAGATGGAAAATTCAGCAGCTGTAGGATCTGTAACTTGGCACACCCCATGGACTGTTCAATATATTTCACTTGTACATCTGTGAAAGAGCCCATGAAAAAGTGTTCAGTGAGAGCAGAACCACTGAGGAGCATATCTGGCAGGTGATTGGACATTCATTCTGTCAATCAACATTAACTACGGGCCAATCAGATAACGTAGCTGGTGGGAGCAACTACACTACAGAATGTTAGCCACTTCATAAAACAAACTCATCAAAACTTGTTAGAAGTGCAGCAAAATTATCCTTTCTCAAGAGAAGTTTGTAATGCTTGTATTTGTTTTTCATTTATTTAGGAAAAGCAATCAAGATCTGATAAATCTGCTGCCAAATCTGCAGCATTAGCATCTTTGCTAGTTTCTGTCCAAGTAATGCTACCTGCCGTCATCATGTTTGTATCTCCCATCTCTTTCTGCTCTAAAGGACTCTGATTAGACCGCCCCACTTTGGCTGCTAAGAGTCATTGTAGATTAGAGCTTGGCAAGATGGATATCCCTGATTACTGACATTGAATCAGCAGGTCCAGCTGCTTTACAGGTTAGTAGGGTTGCTGATTTGTAGAATTTAAAAACTGGATGTACCTGTAAAATGGTAGATCCATCTTGGCAAGCTCCAATCTACAACTATTGTGAGTGACCTGAAGCAGGACGGTCCAATCAGAGTCCTTTAGAGCAGGAAAAGGAACTGGCTATGAGCAAGATGGCAGCAGGGTGTGACTGTGTGTACAGAGAATATTTCCTGACTGGCCTGTAATAAATGTTGATTGATGGAACGATTGGCTCATGCTTCTGTAAGGTTCTGCCCTCCCCAAACACTTTCCATGAGCTCTTTCACAGATGAACAACTGAGATATACTGAGCAGTCCATCTGGTGTGACAGGTAACTTCCTCGTATATTTCTGGGTACATTTCAGGAGAGCCAAAGTCTGAAAACAGCGGCAAGTAATCAGGGTAATTCAGTGAATGTGAGAGGGAAAGTGATGACATTATCCTGTTAGACCAGCACGAAACTGTAAAAGGGGCTGATAGATTACTTACTCATGTATGCCTGATCGTTGGTGACGAGGACTGTAGTGCTAGATTACTAATTGAAGCTGTGAGTACGGTCTTTTGTGGTGAGTAGGGGGTAGTGGGCTGGATGTAAAAACAACTGGAACTCCCTTAAAATCAGAACACAGGGAAAAAAAACAATCATCAGAACACATTAAATAGGCATCAAACAGCTACCTGTTTCAGTATTTTCCATTTGAAAAATACTTGCCTGATCAGAAGTTACTCCGTCACTCCTCAAGCAGGCTCCCACGGATCAGAGCACCAAAGCGGTGGATCCACCTGTCTGTTATGAAATTCATACCTACAACCGTCGTCTCACTCCTTTTTGCTTTTTGCAGATGTCAAACCTCTTTTGAAAACCTACCCAGCATGAAAGAGTAACATGTAGGACCTCCTCTCATCTGTTTGCAGGTCTGCTGAGATCGAGGATGGATGTTCCTGTAAGATGTGTGCCTTCTCCTCCACCTTTCTCCTGTCTTTGCATCCTTCTTCATCTGTAAATCCTCACATGGACTGAGTCTTCTCTCTTCTGATGGACCATCTCTGGATGGACTTAGAATCTGAACTTTTCCTGGGAACGAGAATGCAGTGGAATTTATTTATACAGTAGACTCTTCCTTCCTGTGACTCTTCATTGGGATTATTGTGAATCATGTCAATAATGAGGAGGGCTGGTTCAGCTAAAAGGGCAAACATTGCAGACTTTGTTGGACCTTGAATCATTTGAGTGGACCTTGAATGAGGACACTGATGGCTTTGTGGCTCCTGCAGGATCTGAAACAAACTGTATTTCCAAATTCACATTAGGACAAAATGATCAATCAGCCAATTTGTGATGAGGTGCCAGATTTCTTCTTTCAGTCTCGGAGAGGCAGCTGGATGATATTCTGTGTGTTCACGTCGAACATACTACAAAACACGCTAATCTCATGTTCTGAACTCACTCTCTAATTATGTGTTCATGCCACAAACTGATATCCTCAGAAGCAACTTTTGTGCAAAACCGCCATCTTGTCCGCAGCGAAAGCATCATGGGACGCTTTTGGATGAGTGCCCGCACCCCTTCATATGGACATTTTTAATGCTTTGTTACAAGTGCTGTTGATGGGACCCTCAGACCTTTTTACTCATTTTAAGGGTTCATTCAGTGTTTGACATGGTGTTTGTAAAATAATGGATTCAGCAGCTGTTACATAAACTGTACATCTGAATGTTAAATACAGTAATGCTCAAAGTTTCGACTCGTCTGTTGGCACCTTATGATCACATCCAGTAAGGTCAGGTGAGCATGTTCAACATGCACTTAGGCTACGTTTACATGGAAACTCCTGACTTAAAGACGCAAAGATTCTTCCTTTGCGTTTTCAAATTCTTCTGCGTTCAGATGACAACGCTGGAGACGAGTTAATCCCCTGTTAATCCGCTGTAGTGTGCATGCCGGTTCAGTAGATGGCAGTGTAGGTCTGCAGAGAGGTAGCGCTGCTACCACACACGAACGAAGAAGAATAACATTTCACAAACAATAATGGCAAATAGACGTACAGAGATGCAGGAGTTTATTGTCTGTACAACGAATCAGTTTGGACAACAAATCTGTCTGGATAGTTTTGTCTGGATAACAAACCGAGCACGGTTAGAGGCTCACACGTTGCTCGGCAGACGGCCGGAGCCGCTGTTGTTCCTGGTATGCGCACGCAGCCTTCATGTGAATGAGCACTGCGCATGCGGTGACGTAAGCGTTCCACCCTAAGACGCTCTGGTACGGGTTTACACAGAGCTGCATGGAGAGCGGATTCAAACCTTTCCACTCTGGAGCCCGTTTTCAAAAGTTTCTGTTTTCAGTAAAAATACAACGCGCTCCTTATCGGATTTGAGCGTTTTCGGCAGTGGCGGCTGGTGAAAAATATCCTTGGTGGGGCAGTACTGTGCAACACTCAGTTTTTAACAACCATCTCACTACGATTCGACACAAACTACAGGATACCTGTGCTTCGTAAAAGTGTTATTATTGATTCCATAAAAAAATAACAGATTACAGAATGGTGCACACACATATGAAGACACACACACACACGCATACATAAATATATAAATAGTCAACCATATACTGCCAAAAAGCTTACATAACCTATATACAAAGAAATAAGTAAGGGGAACATGTGTAAATTGAAAATAACTTTATACACAGAAATGAGTAAGGGGAACATGTGTGTTATTTTCCACATTACTTTCCCACCACATATAAAACCTACTTCTCTTTACCTTTTTTAAAGTCCTCCCGTCTCCGTTTTACGTTGAGCATGAACGAATTGTTTGTTGATACGCCGAAGTGCGGGTTTCAGGGCCATTACAAGTTCACTCACTGTCGAAAGTTCGACATTTTGATCAGGCATCTACAATAGTTACCTATATATTGCCTTCCGTATATTTATGCCGTCAAATAAGTCTGTAATTCTTTAAAATTTTTCGTTGTCACGCTGCATGTTGTGAAGTCACTTTCACCACTAAGTAAGTAAAATGGTGAAAAGAGGTCAGTTTTGAGTATAATATGGATTCGGGAGATGTTTGGATAGAAGGGTCCTTCAAAGGTACACCCCCTTGATATCTGCCTGGACTGTCACCAGTTAAAACATAACACCGGCACGCCGACACGAGCCGAATAAACCCGAGGGGCAAATTGAGAAGCGCCCTTCGGAGATTATTTTCAACGACGCTGATTGGCCAAATTCACATTGATATGTGCTTATCTTGCCCTCGCAACAGTCCCTTATTGGCTATTCGTCACTGTCTCGTCACTGGCGCACTTTTTCGAGCGCCCATCAGACACGGAGGTAGAGACGAGAAGGCTTACTTTTGTTTTACATTAATGAAAATGAATTACTTTATATCTTAATGGATATATATTATGTTATATTTATACTTATATTACACATAGAATAAGTAATTTTTGGTAATATTCATTTTTTAAAATAAAGTACATTTAATATCACACTCTCCACTGGGGGGTGGCGCCCTAGCGCCCTCTATTGGCCGGCTGCCACTGGTTTTCGGCGCCATGTAAACGGCCCCTTAAAGTCTGTCACGGCCCCCTGTGCATGTGTGGGTTCTCTCTGGGCACTTCAGCTTCCTTCCACAGACAAAAAACAAGCTCATTAGGCTACCTGATTACCCCCAACTGCCCTTAGGTATGAGTGTAAGTGTGATTGGTTGCCTGTTTCTCTATGTAGTCCTGCAATTGTCCAGCAGCCAGTTCCGGATATAGCCGCCTCTCAGCCAATGTCTCTATTTCAAGTAGCAGTCTCTATTCTGCTGCTATAAAGGGATGAGAGGTTCAGATGATGGATGGATTTTTGTGCTACAGGGTCATGACAATATCCGATTATTTTATCCTCAATACAGTTTAGAAAAACAGAAGGAGTTATCACTTTGATGTTGGAGTTAATTCTGCTCTGGATGGAGTCAAATCCCTGAACTGTTACTCTCAGTTGAAAAAGTTGGTGTCATAAACAAGTGAAAAAATGATCAATGTCACTGAAGGATCTTTAACTCTAAAATTTTCACTCTGATCTCTGAACCTGTAATTGATACTTGTAGAGTCAGTCATCATGCCCCATTATTTAACAAGTACCATAAGATGCCACATGCTCACGTCATGAAAACTGTAGTGAAAAAGTTTTTTTAATATATGTGCTTGAACCATACATGGTGTCTTTATTACAGCTGTTTTTATTTATATAAAATATATTAATACATCAATGTTTACACTTTACAGTGTTACTATAGCATTAAATACTTTGGTAGTGGAGAAGAATACTCTGAAACCCCATTCACATTTGCAAATAAAACCCTCAAATAATACAGAACATACCCAGCATAACCTTGTACAGCAGATGAATCAGCCTGATTAAATGTCTGTTGTCAGGCAAAGCTATCTTGCCATGCTTCAAAGCGGGATGGCCCAATCAGAGTCCTTTAGAGCAGGAAGGGAAACAAGACAACAGCAGGAAGTGACTGCTTGAACATTGGTTAGCATGGATGTTAACAGCTTTAGTAGCAGCTTTATCTGGAGCACATTTTTTATTAATTAAATAACTATACAAACCTCTCTATAGTAAGGATATTTTCACTCAACTTTTATGTTTTGACAAGTGGTTGTTTTAGAAGTGTCCACCATATTATTGAAACTGGAAGGACAGTTGAGAACCACTGTCTTTGAGAAAGAAATGCGGTCAGAAAAAATCCTGAATGATCGTGATCGGTGAATCACTTAAATGTCTGGCCAAATCAAATTTAAAAAAAAACAACAACAGTAGAACACCGAGGTGTGTAATAGTGAAAGTATGAGCATTTCCACACACAGAATATGAAGGGAACACAAGGGATTGGGACTGAACATCTGTGTAGCCTTAAGAAAACCACTAATCAGAAAGGCTAACTGGAAAAAAGGCTTCAGTTTGCTAAGGAGCATAGAGATTGGACTCTGGAGGACTGATGTGGTCTGACGAGTCCAGACTGACCCTGTTCCAGAGTGATGGGCACATCAGGTTAAGAAGAGAGGCAGGTGAAGTGATGTACTCATCATGCCTAGTGCTTACTGTACAAGCCTGTGGGGGAAAAAATGAATGCAGCACCAGATGGAAATAAATCTTGTGACATTGCAGAAGCTTATTGACTTTTTTTTTTTGGCCAAGCAGTGTATAGTGAATTTTATATCTGGTGTGACAAGTTATACTTGGTGTAATTCCCTTGCAACCACTAGTTTATTTAGTCTGGGTGAGCAGAAGAGTGAACACAGCAGAAAAGAATAAACGATAATAGCTTTTCCTCGTAGTGCTTTGTTTTTAGTAATGTGCATGGTGGCTGATATCAAAATGTTGGCGGGGGGGCAAAAATATAAAATATATAACAAACTAATAACGGTAACAAAAATGGAAAACTGTCCTATTTCAAGGTGACCATTGTAGTCTATACAAGGCCTTAAATAGGCTGTAACAACCTTAAATGTGTCAAAGGTCTGCACTACCCTAGCACTCTTGGTAAAGCACTCCAGACCAGTAATGATTTTGTTGACTAATTATTTTCGGCTTTGTTTTCATCAACAACTGTTTTTTCCCTGATGAAAACTAGACAGTAACTAATAAAAGCAAGTGCACATGGACAAAAGCTAAATTTATTGACATTTTTGTCAACAAATAAAAAATAGACTAACATAGAGACTTAATCCAATCAGACCTAATTTCATCATGTAGAAATTTTTAGTTATGAATATATCCAATCACAGCTACTTTGGTTGTGTTGAAAGGCTGGATGAGTTAAGAGGGACATCCAATCACAGCTATTTTAGCTTCATGGTGGTGGGGATCGATCCAATCAGAGCTGCTCAGTGTATAGATATATTCAGAGCAGGTTCATTGTTTGCTGTAAGTTCTAATATTGTAACTGAGATGCTCTGACAGGCAGCCGAATTAAAGGTGACTGCATTTCACACAAAAGTTAAATTTGTTTCGGTTCACTTAAACATTCAAACTTTTCTGGCATTCAAAAAAAGGTTATTAAATGTTTCATTTTATCAGAGTGCAAAACATGACAGAAATTCAAGGAAACTTTACACTTCATATAATTGACTAAATTTATTTCACCGACTAAAATGTGAAATTTCTTCAACTAAAAAAGACTAAAAGTAAGTCAATTTAGATGACTAAATTATGCCTAAAACTCAACAATATATTAGGCAAAAGACTGTGACTGAAACTAAATTGAAAAGTGCTGTCAAAATGAATTTTCCCCATGAGTACTGCCCCAGATCACCTGTGTATACGGTCTGAGCTATTGGATATCACGCCCCTATCAGAGCCCAGAGACGTGCCTTCAAATAAAGCATTTAAGGTCATCACTACCAGAGAGGATGTTGAGTTGCAGTTACAACTAAGTCTTACTGAAGTGGCCTCAAGCTTGTGGCAACTCTGGGTTTCAAACATTTTCCTACATCATAGGAAGATACATTAATTATACACTGTTGTACTTTTTTGAACTTGGTGGCTAAATGTAGAGATCAAAAGGCTTTTAACAATCCGTGTACAAATCAAACTTTTTATGTGTTTTGATTTTTTCTCCTAATCATGTCTGAAATAATGACTTTAAGCTAGATATGGAAAAAATACCTCTTCCTCATCATAATAATAATCCATCCATGCAGCTGTGTCCAACATGTGATGAGTGTGATTGCATTTTGGCTAAAGCTACAGTTAGCAGAGAGTTATCGTTAGCTTCTTTAGCCTGAGTACGAGGCAGGAGAACTCTCCTCTTTCCTCAGACAAACATGGCTGATTACCCACAGGAATGAGATTTCAAAGGGCCGAGTGGAGACCATTACAGAAGCAATTAAAGCGGGATGCGCTGCAGGCCTGCGTGGGCTTTAGCTGCACTCCAGAGCTGCAGCCTAATGAGGCCTAATCTGGTGAGCCCGTCTAATTAAAAGGGAGGGAGACTTTTCCTGTGGGCTCCAGGCAGATGACGGTTCAGCTCCCCGAAGCTGTCTGAGAGGAAAAAACATCAGGGGAAGTATTGTTTTAAACCATCAAAACCTCATCTGTTCCCTGCCCTTTCACATTAAAACATCGAACTCAACATTTTTAGCATCGTGGGGCTGCCATCCACCAGTTTTATGTGCATTTTTAATTTTAGCTTGAGAGGAAGAGAGGAAAATCTGCAAATTGAAAACTTTGAAAAAGCATGTCTAAGAGGGCAAAATAAGTATTTTTCAGTGGAAACAGATTTAGCAGATGATGCAAGGCTTTTAGCTCCACAAAGAGAACATATTCACACAGAAAGAGTAAAATGAAGAATTGAAACTTTTCACATGCACAAGCCACAAATGACTCTTAAGACAGCACATGCCATACCTTTCAGTCAGAAAAAAAGTTAAATATTCAGTTACTGAAAGAAAAACTTTGTCCTTTGTTTTGTTTCGTCTTCACAGGCCTCCAGTGGTGATTTTTTTGGTCATCTTATATCAGCTTGACTTTTATTGACGGCGGTTTGTGATGAAATCAATGGATATTCAGTGGGGAGATGTGCTGGGAACAGCTGTTACAGGCAGCTACTGGCACTGTATACAAGGGTCCTGATGCTGTGGATTTTTTTATCTTGTGCATAGAAGTGCTCTATCACACAGAGGCAGAACATGAGCTCTTTAAATTCACTATCCTTGTCATTTTGACGTCTCTTGTGAAATAACACAGGGTGCTGTGATACAAACAACCATATAAATAAAACCCACAATTTCAACTGGCAAATTATGACAGTGCTATGTATGCAAAGACCTAACCTGACACACCAAGTGGACTGTGCAAAATATTTCACTAGTCCATCTGGTCAACAGGCCATAGAAAGGGAGGAGGGCAGCACTCTCAAAAGCATATTCAACAGGTTATTGGATGTCATTCAGTTAGTCGATAATGTAATAGGTGGGCACCACTGGGGTAGTTAAAATGCAAAATGTGAACCACTTCATAAAACAACTCTTGGTCAAATCATGTCAAAGGTGAAGCAGTCACTTCCTGCTGTTGTCACAGTTGTAGCTCCACCTCTTTCAGCTCTAAAGGACTCTCATGGGGTTGTGCCACTTTTGGGTGGAGCACAGCCATAGTATATAGAAAAAATCTATTAATGTGTATCCCTGGTGAAGGTTATTTTTACAGTAAATTCGATTAGCAGTGAGATGGTGGTTGTTAAACATAGTTACTAATTAACTTCACAACATCTGTATCACATCTACCCCTCCAACCATTATCTACCACTTATCCCTTTGGGGTCACAGGGTGCTGGAGCCGATACAAACTGACACTAGGTGATACAGGTCGTTACCCAATTGCAGTGTGACATAGAGAGACACCCAGCTCACACTCATACTTAAGTTCAATATAGAGTCACCAATCAACCTAAAGAGCATATTTTTTTGGTTTGTGTGATGAAGCAGGAGTATCCGGAGGGAACCCACACATGCACAGGGAGCACATGCAAACTCTACACAGGAAGGCCCTGACTGACTTGGGTTTGAACCAACAACCCTGTGTGGCATTGTAGCTAACCTGCAGCATCACTGCCCATCAGTATCACATGCATTTATTAACTTTGAACTCCATTAAAAATATAATAAACCAAACACCCTGAAATACAATCAAAAAATTAAGTGATCAAAAATATATAGAAATATGAATATTGATAAAACATAAAAAAGAATGAACAATGATCTTAAGAAGCCAAGATTTTAACAAAACAGAAACCTGATGAATTTTGCAGCCCTACCATCAGGATGGAAACCTCGCTCATGTTTTCACTCTGGTTGCTCCAAACTCCTCTCTGATTGCTCTCTGGCATCATTCTCTTTTTTTTTCTAAATTAGCCTTTCTTTATTTGTATGTTTGGCATGGAAACGACATGATCATCTGTTCCATGCTAATTTTAGGATGGCTCCTGTTCCTCGTGGTCCGTGCAGGTTTCCACAGAGCAGAATGAGAGACCAAAGCACTCATGAGTAGCCAGCTGTGACTCTTCAAATGGACAGGGCCCGGACGGAGAGCCCAGGGTTAGTCCAATTAGCTTCACATTCACAGCAACAATGAGGCTTTTAATGGTCCTGTTTCAAAGTGCTCTTTGAGGACTGCGGCGGCTCCACGCATTCCTCTGCTCCTTCACCATGACTCCAAAACCCCACGCACACAAAGATCCCTCTGAATTTCAGCTTGGGTTCAGTCTGTTTCTGCACTATAAAGCCATTCAGAGTGAGTAATGACTCTAAAAAAACGCTTACATCAGTAAAACAACTTTGTGTTTAACAAGGTGAGAAGTTTGAGTCTCTTCTGATTCTCGAGCAGTGGATCGGCACGTCTGAAAGCCAGAGGATTTAAAAGTCTTGATTTAATCACTGATATTTGTAAATTCTTGTTGGAAAGCCAGCACAGGTGTGGGTTTAAATTACTTGGATGTAATCAGAAGTTGGATTATATGCTTAAGACCAGTTCAACCAAGTCTGAGGCCTGAAGCCAGTTCACGCTGAGATTGTGCCCAGAGTTATCGCTAAGGCCTGACTTACACTTAAAGATTTTTATTGTCTTAACCAATGTTGAAGCAGTGAGAGAGACACACATGAGGACAATAAATGTCAAATTTATTATTTTTGTTCCCGTAGTTTGTGGTGAGCCACAAAGAGAATGACACAGGACACCACAAACCAACTGGTTCATTTAACAAGAAAGCAGCACCTCTGCTCTTGCAGCATGAACATGCACCTTAATGTAAACAAACATGATGGACAACATCAGGAGGCTAAATGTGGCATGTGGTTAGCTTCCTATAACGTCACACATCACACACACATATCAGGACTTCCGATATTAATATTTACAATTCAAGTTGAGGTGGTCCCGGTCCGCTTCAGAGAGGATAAAATCACCCTTCACAACACAGGATAATCAGGTAAGATCATCTTTACGGACCAGATAATTGGGTCTTTGCTGAATGTGATCAGAAATTCAGTTCCAAGCTAAAAATTGACCCAGTTGTCAAAGATGTCTTACCATCAAATAATAGCATTTGACAGTTATGGCATTGTTACTGTATACCTTGTCTGATTCAACGGAGATAGAGACATGCTTCCCAGCTCCACTGCTCACTTGTCTTGACCTCAGAAATCCACACATGCACTCTCTACACAAACTCTACACAGAAAGGCCTTGACCGAGTCAGAAGGTAAACCAGAAGCACAAGCACCACCACTAAAGTTATCCCCAGGTTCCAAGATTTTCTTTAAGTTGTGCTTTGGGACATCTGTCCATATCTTCACAAATACATGTGAATACATGTGTAATTTTCATGTAAACAGGCATATAAAAACTCACTCAAGTTTGGATCCAGATCAAGATCAAGATCTGTTGCATTTAAATCATTCCAAGCTTCACCATGTTTTTCTTGGTGCTTTTATTCTTTTTTATTTAACATTTGTTGCATCTCCAAAATATGCTTGCATGGCAGTAAGCTGGTTGTCTTACATCAGAATCCAGTTATAATGCTGCTCCAGTTCCAGTTGATCTCAGAGGTCAAAATATATGTGTTGCATATTGGATAGGTCTCTGGAAACGTCCCTTTATTTCGGAGGTCTGGTCTGACAATCCTGAATGAGCGAGGTTGACCAGCTCGTAACTAAAACATATTCCATAAGGATCGGACATAATTACCAGCTATGACATCCAAGTTCCAGTGTATTTGGAAATAAGCATTAGCCTGAATAAAGGTGTGGTATTGTTTTAGGATCAGCCTGTTTGACAATTATTCAACAGACTGTAAGTAAAGTCTATACTCGGCTCTGGGCTTACCAGCTAAAGGCAAAGAGTTTAAACTTGCTGATGATGTAACCCTGGAGGGTCTATTGGGGGCCTCCAGTGAACAAGCCATCCCAGGCAGCTACTGGTGCTGTAAACAGGGGGAGGGAGAAGCCTTGATGCTGCAGAGTTTTTGTATTGTGTATAGAAGTGCTCTATCAAAAGAAGGACATGCACCAAAGGCGTCGGTGGTGCATTGGGATAGTGCGCTTGGTCAGTGATCGGTTTGTTGCAGGTTCAAGCCCAGCTCCGGATGACACATGGCCATGTCCTTGAGCAAGACACTTAACCCCAAGTTGCTCCCACTGCTCCGTCAGTGGTGTGTAGATGGGCATGAAAGGGCATGAATGTGCTAGAAATACTGATGGAAAACTAACATAGAAACTCTGAATCATCAGTGAAGTGAATGTGAGAGCAAATGGGAATGGGTAGGTGCACCTGTGGTGTATAGTCAAAGACTAGAAAAGCACTATATACGACATTCCTTCTTCAAAAACACATGTGTAAATTCATGTTAATATAACTGATAGAGCCAAATTAAAGCTGTCCTAAATGTACCTGAAGAGGTGGTATTATGACACCTTGAATGACTTCCTCACCCTGCACCATGATCTCTGTTGTTTCTGTATAAACGTGTGAATCTGACTGCAGCCTTCGCCCTCTGAGAACTTTGACTCTCCTCGCCTCGTATCTCTGCTCTCTCACTAATTACTTCTTGGATTTGTGGGCTAATTAATGAAATGCAGATGAGGCTTGATTGGTTTGAGAGTGGGATCAAACTTGCACCATGGAGGGCGGCTCGGAGACCCCCCTCTCTGCTTATCAAGATATGGAGATAATTGCAATTAAAGTCATTTGCATGCGTTAATGAATTTGTCTTATGCTTGTCATGATCACAGACACGGAGTAAATAATTGATTTCCTATCAGCTCTGAGGCTTTGTCATAATGTGTGAAGTCAAAAACACAGAGTGCTCCCTGAATATTTCTTTAATCTAGAAGGAAATTCAACCAAAATCATTGCAAATAGATGGTTAAATAAGGAAATATATACTGGTGTTGACCTAAGTACATCAGCATTTTCACACATTGTGTTTGCTTGTCCCCCAAAGGCTTAAATGACCAGATTTTAGAACAAAAATAGTAATTACTTGCTGTTTTTGCTTAAAGGACTGAAAACAAACGTCAGCTGCGTCTGTTTCTGAGCTGCACAACCAGTGCATGATGGTGAGGCCAAAATGTCACAGGCAGTTTGCAGAACTCAAGAAAATGACAGATATATGGTGAGAAAAAAAACTCTTTATGCTGTGCCAGATTTGAAGAACATGACTGTGTGCTTTGGACCATTCTACCTTGCATTTGGTAAGAGTCAAAGGTGTAGTAGCAGCCAGCATTAGTATTATAGACAAAACAGTTCAAGGGTGTGACTGGGAAAATAAATAACCAGCTGTAGAGCTAACTTTAAGTTTGTCGGCCAACATCTTAAGTTGAACTTGCTAAGCAGTTGATGACCAACATCAGTAAATTGTCATTAAGGAAACTGAATATTCCAGAGGTCATCAACTACATTTGTACACTGTACATATTTCTTTGCCGACAAAAGTCCAAATCCGCACGACTGCTGCCAGACAGCATTATGGGCAATATGGAAAGATGCAATATCTTAGCTGCTCATCCTGTCCATCACTAGGTTTGACTTAAATATACTTGTTTCAGTAAAGCGATAATTAAATCAGTGAACATTTCATTCATGTTATACACTTTTTAATTATGTAAACTTCACAAACATAACAGTTTTTTGTGAATAAAAAACAAGTCATAATTATGATCACGACTTTCTAGCTTTGTCAGCTATAAACATGTTTTATACACTGTATTTCCACTGGGAGCGCTGTGCCGTGCCATAGCAGTCACCTGGGGGCTTGTGCCAAAACCTACTTGCAGAGCATCGTGCTGCCAAGGCTTTGGTTGAATGACCAAGAGAGGCTTGCAAATTCAGCTGAGAGATCATGTAATAAAAACCATGGGAATGGCTTACAACAAACAGAGAAGACTCACCTTGCCTGATGACTGGTCATATGAATAGTCAGTCTTGGGTTTTTCCACCTCCATGATGACAAAGTTGTCGTACATGGTGAAAAAACTTTTTGTAACTGTTCCTCAGGCTTGAGAGCTGATGCCGCCGGTATGATGTCTTTGTGGAAGACTGTAAACATCGTTGGATCTGATGCTTTATGTCAAAATTTTTTAGGGCTGACTTCCTGGCTGGTGCAATCTGTCCAGTCTGTATTGATGCTCCGCTGGTGCTGTTGAAATAGACTCACCACGTATAATTAGCAGCTCAGTCAGTTGAAATATCACTGACTAAAATTAATTTGATCTACAACAGTGGGCGCGGTGCTGCCATTCAGTCGTGTAGCAGGTAAATTTGAGGTCAGATCTATTTTGTGTCATTTCTGCAAACGATGAGAATGTGATGTCCTTAATTTCAAAGACATGCAGATCAGAGGGGTTGAAAAGGGAATTGTTTCATAAAAAGACAAATATATTGATTATTTGAGGAAGTAATCAGTTCTCAACAGGAATTGTTTTTGATTGTCATCCTAGTATTAATTCAACAGTCTCTCTGGGGTGTTGGGTTATTCACACATGTGCACCAGAGCCCTCATGTATGTACAATGAATAAAAACACCTTGAATGAATAATTTTGTGGTCTCATAAATAAGAAAAGGCCTGGCTTTTGCTCACTTTCAATCTACTGGTTATCAGTCTGGTTGTGCTGTTGTTTTGTCTTTTTTGCTGCATTTTCAGCATGTTTCATTACTGCATTTTGACTGGAATTTTGCATAGATTTTTCAATTTGCATCATTTCCTCCTTGACATCTTTATTGGATGTTGCAGCATGTTTGCCCTTGAACACTTTCATATATTCCTGCTGCTTTTCTGATGAAAGCTCAGAGCTGCAGCGTCCTTCACTTTCTCTGATATGAAATAGATCTGCTGAGAATGTTCAAAATGGGAGTGTGAAGCGGGGATGTTTTGGTGGTTGATGAGGAGGGGGATGGGTGGTATAATTTCATCCAATCAGAATACTTTGAATAATTAAACTGATCAACTTAATTAGCTCAATTAAGTTGATTTGACCACGGAACATTGCCATATGGCGCAAGGAAACAAAAGAGGGGGGAACTAATTAAAAGTAAAATAATGAGGATTTTAATTAACTGGTTCCCCAGACGTCAGCGAGCGGGGCGGTGGAGTTGTAATTAAAAAGTCCTGTAGAGCTGGCAACACTCTCTGCCGCTCTGTTTTAATAACGGCCAGCGCTCCATCCATCTAATTAAATCTGTAAATGAATTAGCAACATTCAGGGTCCCCGCTTGAGTTTTACACCCCGAACCTCCCTCAGCAGAGCTTCCAGAAAGTTCTCATCGTTGTTCTGGGGTACTAGCGATGAGGAGAGGCAGATGAAAAGACATGAGACTCCAACACAAGTCACGCAAACATATCAGCACGCATATGAATGGTTTCTGGCCCTGATACAAACATGGGGAAGAGGCAATGCATGCTGGGTAATGTAGCCTGTCTGTGTTTTGAAACAGGCCCAAGAAAACACAAAGATTTTCACCCCTTTGTTCAGTCATTTGCTGGCCCTGATCTGTCTTATTTGATAAAAAAATGCTGCAAACATGTCTACATCATGTCAAGGTGCCTTTTGAATGCATGGAATAAGACTGCAGAGTTTTTGCAGCACATTAAACATCAGACAAACATTGTGGAAAGTGCTGCATTCAGACAGCTTTAGGAGTTTTCCTGGAACGTTGATTGTGACATATGGAAGAAATGATTAGATCCAAATATGGATGCAGATCAAAGAGTTTTTTTTAAGGCTGTGTTAACAATGTGAGATGGGGCAGTTTCATCAGTTTCCATAATAAGTTGGCAAACAATTTCAGAAATCAGGTTTGTGCTCCGGAGCACTTCTATTAAGTCTGTGGTGATGGTACCTCTGTGACATTATTAAAGCAGAGATCAAATCATAAGGTGTCTCAAAGTTGTATCACTCAACAACAATTAGATTACCCTTCTTTTGCCTTGCCATTAAGTCTGTTTACATTCATAACGTTAGCCTAAGCAGAGTGCTCTGTGCTGTTCTTGGTTGCAAATTGATATAACAGGATGTAAAATAGAAAAAAAGAAAGAAAAATCAAGCACGTTAGACCAAGGATGTGCAACTGGACACATGAGTTCCACATGCAGCCCTTAAATGCCTTGTTTCCACTGGGTGGTCTGGCTGTGTTTAGTACAGGTAGGTTCAGTTAGAAGCAGTAAACCCTGACCTTGTTTGTGTTTCCAATGCCAGCTGTGCCTTCACATGAGGGCAGGGATCAAGGAAGTGAGGGTTGAGTCGGCATGACATCACTTTACGTGAAACTGTGTAGCGGTCAGCAGTAGAGCATGATTGTAAACAACAATATAGGACCTCATGCTCTAACCACTGCTCTCCTCTCCTGATCTATCTTTCTATCTGATCTATGACTTCCCTTCGTTATCCATCTATTGCTCCGGGACTCATCCACCAGCTTAGCGCACTTGACCCTCTTCCTCTCATTGACCTCCTCAGGGAATGGTGAACTCCTAGAGATCAGCCTGCAGCAAACACCCTAGTGGTGTTTGGTGATGTACTCTGGGACCTTCATTTGTTTCCCAAGGTCAACTTTCAGTTCCCAGTCTTGTGCCATCACTAGCAGGTGGCTTCTCTCCAGCCCTGACAAAAGTGATGGTCTTCTTCCCAGGCGGAGGCACTTGTAGTGGTTAATCCAGCTAAAGATGTTGGCTATTGCTTCTGAAAGAGTTGAAGTCTTATGTGCGTTTTTGCAATAAAAAACAAAAACAAAAAATCCAGGAGGAGTAAAAGACAGCAGGAAATGGCTAAGAGGTTAAATTAAAGTACTTACAACAAGTAAATGTTCAGAAAGTCAAGAATATATCAGTGAAACAACAATGCCACTAATGTGGCCCTCTTGGCTATTAAAGTTTTATAAAGATTCAAATCTCAGTGTTAGACTTTCTGCCAGGAGGTCACGATGCGACCGTGATTATGTTCACCCTGATAGACTATACCCCAAACACTGTGTCTGCTGAATTGTCCTCTGCTCACAGCATAAAAGAGAAGCCAAATAAAAATATGAAAAAATAAACTAGAAAAAGGTTGTATCTCTATCTGCTGAATATCTGCTGTCGACCTCCCCCTGTAGGCCGATCTATTTTGGGTTTCTGTTTGTATAATTAAAACTTGGCAGCAGCCATGATGATGTATTACAGAGTCTGCAGCAGCTGTCCTTCACTGATCCCCCGTCCCTGCTCTGTCTCCATCACTCTTCATCATGCTCGATACTTATTTTATTTTGTTTAGGACTTCTGCGTGTCATCACTCTCCTCCCTTCTCTGAGCACTGGTGGTGGTGGTGGCGGCGGTGGTGGCGAGGTGCCAAAGCCGCCCTCAGTAGGCCCACCAGGAGTACAGGCTTTCATTAGCACTCTGTAATTAGGAACAGATGCAATTTACAGCCCGGCACCAAGCTCACACGGCGTCTCACACACACACACAGCAATCAGCGCACTCACATTCCGAGGTTCAGACCTGTTTCACCTCAAACTTTCTCACAGACATTCAAACGTGGTCACTGAAAATGTCAGAGGTCATTTAAAGGAAAGTACCACGACAATGTGTGGCTGGATGTTCTTCTACTTCCATTCAATACAAGCAGAGGTGATGGATTTGACCTTGAAGTTTAAAGTCATAGCTTCAGTCTGACTGTGGTTTGATTTAATACAATCACACCCAAAACCACATACCTCGGGGGCAAAGTAGCATATATATATGTTAGACCACCTGAAACCTGGTCAGGAGTTCAGAGCTGGTGGTGCAGTATGGTCCTGACACATCCAAGTGGAAGAACAGCACAGAAAAGTTGAAGTTCAAATCTCAGCCAAGGCGCTTTTGACACTATGTGCCCTCTCTCACAATCTGGAATCACATCTGGATCACAACCAAACTTTATTGAGTTATCCAACTAACAAACTCTCCAGTGTTGAAACAACATTAAACAAATGACAAAATATGATTTTAACTGTTGATACATTACACAAAACTTACCAGTAACACGTTGGATGCTTTAATTCTTCATCAGGCGGAACATCCCTCAGAGATATTGGTCCACATCTCCATAGTGGTATCATACAGATGTTGAACATCCATGATGAAAATCTCCTGATCCACCAAATCCCAAACTATTCAACTGAGACCTGGTGACTGTTGAGGTCACTAGAGTTCAGTGAACTCATCGTCATGTTGAAGAAACCAGCTTGACATGATCTGAGCTTTGAGACATGGAGCTGCTGGAAGTCTCTATCAGAAGATGGTCCACTATGGTCATGAAGGGATGGACATGGTCGACAGCAATACTCAAGTAGACTGTGGGGTCGAAACCATGCTGGGGACTAAGAGGCCTAAAGTGAGTAACAAAAATGTGGTGGTGTCAATACAATGCCCTGTATTGACACCGTCACTGTCAATACAAGGCAGGATGGATCTATGCTTTCAGATATTCACACCAAATTTTGGGCCTGCCATCTGAATGTGGCAGAAATCCAGACTCATCAGATCATTTACCTTCTATTCTTCAATTTTGGTGAGCTGTTGCTACTTGCTTTTAATTAGCTGACAGGAATGGCACATTGTGTGGCCATCTGCCTCTGTAGTCCATTTGCTTCAAGGTTCTGACTTCCGGTAACAAAAAGGCCTTATGGTTCAAAGAACTGCTGCTCACTGGATATCTTCTCTTTATCTGACTATTCTCTGTAAACCCTACAGATGGCTGTGTGTGAAAATCAATTCACAGTCACTTGAAACACCTCTATTTTGATGCTGGGTTTGAACATTAGCAGGCTGTCTTGATCATGTCTACATGACTGGATGCATCAAGTTGCTGTCATGTGATTGGCTTATTAGCTATTTTCATTGACGAGCATTGACGAGTGGCCGGGGAGTTTACATGAGAACCAACAATATAGTGAGCTATGACTTGTGACATAGGCATACTTATTCAAGCTGCTGTTCCCCTTCAATAAACAATAAAAATGTGTTTTACCGTCTTCTAACAGCTGTCAACTCGTGGAGCCGTAACCCGACCCTCCTGTCCTCCCACTGCCCCGTCACTCTGCACTACACTACCCAGCACCCCCAAACCTCCTGACAGTCCAGATACTATATCACTAATAACTCTAATTGGCTCATTAAATTGACACACAAGCCCGGACCGCGGCCGAGGCGAGGACCCTAATTAGACACCTAAACATGAAGCCAAGGGCGTTTTTATGGAGGGGCACTTTGGGGAATGTTTTAATGAGGACACGCTGCTCAGAATAGCTTTAGAGTCATTTGTTGACGCAGGAGCTGCACCCGGTGGCCGGCACTGCTTATAACCTTACTCACACACTGGAGCGCCAACATGTGCTCCGGACCGACCCACCAGAGTGAAATAGAGGACGGACCCAAGACGCTGCACCTTTTAAAGTGTTGTGTAGAAATAAGGTTTCTGAAGCATTTAGTCAGATGAAAACCTTCTGCAGCAGGGGCTTCAAAAGATGAAAACACTGTTAAAGCAATGAGGTTTATCTCTCGCCCTTCAGGTAGTTGTCTCAAGGTCAGTCAAACTGTCATATCTTTTTTTAAGCAAATTCATTACCTACCATTTAGTCCTTTTTGATTTTTATTATTTGATTTTGTTTTTATTGGTCTTTGTCCTCTTAATTTTTGTTATTATAATTTTTATTTTTATTTCTCCATTTCAGTTCAGATTTATTGTTTTATTTTCTGTTACTTGATTTTCTTGTTATGACTCCATTTTAGCAGATTTTATTACACATTCGGTGTTCTGTTATGTCATTTTACAGTGACATTATGTTAAAATGTGTTTTTTTTTAGAGTTTTTTTCTCCTTTAGTGTTATTGTATCATTGATATCATGTTTTTTTTTATCATTGTTAGTCTTAGCTCCTGGGGTTCCCTTATTTTTTATTCCAGGTAGCATTTCCTCAGATGTCTGTTCCTGTTTTTTGTTAGTGTCTCCTCTTCATGTCTATATGTGTGCATTCCTCTGTGTGTGCTGGATGTGGATTAGGAGGGTTGGTAGGGTCTTGTATTCTCTCTTTTTTTTCTTCCCTTCTCAGTTTGTCAATCAGTTTAGGTGGTTGGGTTGTCGGTGGGTTGTTTTGGTATGTACGTTGGTTGGTTGGTTGGTTGGTTGGATGTTCAGTTTTGTTGGTTGGTTGTTGGTCAGATGGTCAGTTTTGTTGATGGCTGGTTGGTCTTCCGGTCAGCCGGTCAGTCAGAATCATAGTTCCTCCTTACATTGATAAACATTATAACAGTCTTGACAACATGTCAGATTTTTATTATTAAAGATTATAAATACTTCTAGTTTCTTAAAGCTTCGTGCACAACATGACGCTATTTTTATAACTCATTGACTGATGAATACACTAATGAATCACTATAAATTTTAACAAGTGCTTCTAATCATAAGAATTATACATCATTATAATCATATTGAGATGCCTCATAAAGTATTTACTTATAATGTGGTTTCATATAAATATACCAATGTTCCAGGTTGTCCTGAAAAAATGTGTCTTCAACACAATTGTACTTGAAGAGACTGTGAGGAGTTTCTAAGTAATTACAAAAAAGTCTCACTTTTAGACATATGCCTGATCGAAATACACAATTTAAGATGAGTTTTATAGCATCAAAATAGGTCATCTATAAATGCTATTCTGGTTGGGTCGGACAGGGCTGGACTGGCCTGGATACTCAACTTTGGGAACAAGACAATTAAAACTAGAGCAAATTTATATTATTCAGACACATCTTAGAGCACCGGGCTGTAAGTAGCGATATATATAGCCGGCTACAAAACTACGATACTAAGTTTTCCAAAAATTGCTTGTTGTCACACATCAAACACTACTGCTATGTAACTAGAAAGAGATACATTACCTCGTCGCTTTGCATCCTCTAAGTTGTTGAAAAAAGAATTTATAAAGCAATGCAGAGTTCTAAAGAAGGTCTGAGCTGCATTTTTATTAGCATCATAACACACTCACACACGCTTTGGCTTGTGGTGCGTTCAAGTTCTAGTCAGAAGAAGGAATTTCTGAGTTCCGAGTAGGAAAATAAAACTGGAACGTCCCCCTGAAGTTGGAATTTCCTACTGGGAACTCGGTGAAACCTCACCAACCCCGAGTTGACAATCGAAGATGGATGCCCCCAGTGTGAACAGTTATTTAGCTCCTGTAATAATCAATTTATTTACACTTCTGACTGGGGTGTGTCGCTCTAGATCAGCTGTATACATAGTATTGTTAGACTTATATTTACAAAAATGCTGCCATAGTGATAATCACATTCTTCATGTGATATTTGTGAACAACAACGCAGGGCGTGCTAACAACAGCTAACAATAGCCTGGTAGATCGAGATGTTTTTTACCGACTTCAACTGGAACGCCCATAAGTCGGAGATGATGTAACTCCCATTTCTGAGGTTCCTGGAATGCAGCATTACAACAGTCGCCGCGCGTGCTCATGGGTAGCAGTCTTTATTTCGCTGTTTGTAGATTCTCCTCATAGCACCTTTAAAATAGTTTAGATTTTTAATAAATTATTTCTGTCATGAGTTACCCACTTATAGGTTATAATCATTTAAAAAAACAGTAATGGTTTGACAATATGCCACAGTAAGATTATTTACAGTGTTTAACTTTTCCTCCTCAAAGACAATGTGTTTAGAACTTGAGTATGTTGGGTAACAGGGGTTATGCATTCCTCTACCATCAGCTGTTCAGGTCATCAGAGGAGACAACAAACTCTGAACTTCACTAAAACTGGACTAAAAATTATGATTTTTACTTGAGTAACAACAACGTGCTGAAATATCTTGAAGAGTCAGACTAACAGAGCAACAGATCCCATGAACCCATGTCCACAAACTTTGATGCCCATTGCTGTCAGGAGTGGGACTTAAGGCCCTAATTTCAGCGCAGGGTGGCACAGGGTGGCACAGGGTGGCGGAGCCTGGTGCATCCCACACAGTGGTAAATTTGTCCAGCGCACTGCCGTTCGCAGCCAATTTGGCAATTTGGTAGACCGGCTGTGCCAAGATGGGTGTGACGAAGCACCAGGCGGAGATGCCTATAGATTCAGGTTGGCGCAGTGACAATTTCATGCCAAAAAACTGTGCGGAAGGTACGCTGAAAGCTCGCCAGCTACAACCTGGTCTATTGTTGGTGCAGGTGGAGTGCATTCACGTCAACAAAGCCTCAGAGGCAGGTTTGTGTCAGGCACATTTCCTTCCTCTATATATCTCTGACCCTTTTTGTTTGCTCCTGTACTCGTCTCTGGTTCTTGTCTTGTAGGATCTTTGGTGTGGATGACCTGCTGCTGTGAAGTTACAAAGCTTCAATAACTACAAATATCTGTCCTTTTCTTTAGCTCCATTATATTATCATAACAATTTCTGATAAACTTCAGAGAGATCAACAAAATTAAATACACATCAGTTCCTGCTCACAGCACACACATATTAGTATGACCTTGACGATGACCTGATGCTGTGGACCTGCTCGACTCCATGACATCTATCCTGCATCAACCATCAACAGATTTGACATCATTTACCATAAATTCATACTTTTAGACCAGTTAAACACAATTTGATGGTAGTTCAGCTAAACACTGCTAAATTAATCAACGGCATTCCTCTCCAGTTTATATTAACTATAGACATTAGGGTTCATATTAGATTGATCTCTATCAATGGTTGCATTGATTACACATCCACAGTAACTATCTTTACGAGCAAATAGACACGAGGTCCCTCTTGAAAATGGGGATGCCACATTGCCTTTAATACATTTATATTCAACAAAGACAGATACGGCACGGTATAAAAAAGATTGACTGATTGAATCTACATTCAACTGAGACAAATGTGATTAGGAAAGATGTTTGATCTGGGCATCTTTGGGTGTTTTTGTATGTTTTTTTTTATTTGCTCATCTTAAGAGGGACATAAATTAGACTATTTGTCCTAATGAGGTAAAAGTAAAAATAAATACATAAAAATGATGTCCTGAAAGACTGTATGTACTGTTTAATAAAGTGCAACAAATTTTTTTGTCTTGAATCCATCAATCTTGGAAATGCAGAACTACACTGGCAGTTCTACATTTCCTTGTTAGTAAGGCAGTTCTCATTACCAAGGCATACCTGACAAACTACTAAGGGATTTATCATCCTTTAAAAACTGTTGAGTATATTTGGGAACAGTTCAGCAACAGATTTCAGTAATATTGTAAGAGGCTAAAATTCAGAGTCCAACCTTCTGAGGACTGTACAAATAGTTTCTTTAAGCCTGAAAGTAAAACCACTGCCACAATGTACCTGTTCTCTTTCAATTAAAAAATCGTTATCAGTCTAACCAGAGTTATCAGCTGTGTGAAAAACTGAGTCCTCTGCAGGATAAAGCCTAACCGTGTCACAGATTTGTATGAAAACAGCTTCTATGAGGAAGCTGATGATCGCCTGTTTCCTGTTTTTGCAGCATTGAATGGTCTCTTTGTGCCCTCCGCTCGGCTGCAGAGGTTTCTCATCGTGTCTCTGAAGGATCCAGAGCCGAGGGCTGGATTCTGTCTGCAGGCTGCTGACACACAGGAAGATAACAGACAGACAGAGGAGTCAGTGTTAAAGAGGGAAAAGGAAATAATGACTTCTGTTAGCTGCAGATATCAGCTTATCATTTGACCTTTAGAAGCTCTGACTCCAACATTTATCCAGTCTCCAGTGTCTTTGTTATCTTATACTCAACAACCTGAGTGAGGGAGCTGTTTGTGTTTAATAATTGGTTATCAGGTTTTCATTTGAAGAACTGACGCTGTAATCAAAGGCTTGAGGATGAGAGTTTAGCACTTACCGCTCATCCCTGAATGTGTCGGTCTCATGTTTTGTTTTTTCGTAGTACTGTGATTCAGAGAAATTTTGAATAAACACAAGGTCTGATATCCTCAATCTTTGAAGTTCACAGTCTTACAAATTTATCTTTGAGTGTAAGTGGATGGTGGTGCAAAATATGAGGAAAAAAACCTTTAGAGTGCTTGAGATAATGGGGTGTATATTCATAAGTGTGAAGTGCATCGACAAGAGGTGCGTATAGTGTTAAAGGAATATATCAACATTTTATTCTGTAGGCAGAGGCAGGCTAACATTTCCCATTGACTCCCAGTGTTTGAGCTAAGGGGGGGGGGAGCTCTGCCCATTTCTCTCTTGTTGGACACACAGTCAAATTAATGGTGTCTATCTGCTTGTCGTGGACTCTGAAGTGAGGCAAAACAGTAACTCAAAAACAAAAGTTGGCGTATCCTTTGTAGTGATTGAACATGTGAGCAGCTTCTACCAAACTGTTTTCAGTCATGACTCTCTCCTAGACCTAATAGACCACCTCAGATTTCTCCCTCTCCCCTTTTTGCACCCCCAGCAGCTTCCTAGACCATGTCTTACTCCCACTCCCTCCTAGAGACCTACCAGTGTGACATCATACCAATGTTCTGTCATCAGTTAAAGCCCACTGGCTCTCAGTATCAAGACCATAGATGTTGACAGAATTGTTGACAACACGGTGACAGCCCTGAACTGACGGATAACTACACAGCAGAGCTGAAAACCAATCAGTGTGGTCTGAGTTGATGTCGTGAAGGGATCCTCAAAGGAGCAGGAGCTACAACTCAGTCAAAGTGTGAATATACCTGGATCAGGGATGCTCTGTGTATGAAACAAAAATCTATGCAGGATCAGACAGGATCTTCATAAATAACTCATTTTGTGATCAATGTCATGTGAAGGCCAGGCACACTCATTATTTATTTATTCACTGGTTGTTTTTCTGCTCTTGCTATCATAAGAGCATCTACATGTAAATACGGAGCGTTAAAACCACAACTCCATTAGATTGGATTATTTTTTAAAACCTCAATTTTTAAAAATACTCACCTATGTGTGGACATATGACCTTGCAGACCAGATAGACTGAATATATTTCACAGGTCCATTTGGGAAAAAGCCCATAGTGTTTAAGGGGGTCTGAACTTTTTAAGAAGCAGATCCTGCAGACGATTTGATGTCTGTTCCATTAACTAAACTTCATTATCTGCCAGAAGATGAGCCACTTTGTAAAACAAACTCTCATTAATACATGCCAGAATTGCAGAAAAATCTTTACTACAGGAAGTTTGCAGTGCTGGTATCTGCTTTTCATTCATAAAGCAATGTGGTCATGATCAAATAAAACTATGACTTAAGTTGTTATCATCTATGCTAACCTCTGTACAAGCAGTTGATCACTGCTGTTTTCTTGATTGTACCTCCACCTCTCTCTGCTCTAAAGGTTGCTGATTGAGCCATGCAGCTTTGGACTGAACAAATTGTTGTAGATTGGAGCTTGACCAATCAGCCTGAGTACAAACATTAAACCCAGTTGATCCAGCTGCTGTGCAAGGTTAGTGGACCATAACCTCAGGTGCAGAAACAAAAAACAAAAACACAGTCCTCAAAAGTCAGTACACAGGACAACAATCAATGACGGACAAATCCAACATAGGACTCTAAAAAAAAACCCTCAAAGTTGAAAAAAAGGCAGGCAAACACTGAAAAAAGGCTGTTAGCAAGCACACACGAGGAGAGCTGCTGAAAACACGTGTCCACGTGAGTCTGATTATAACACACAGATGTGTTGGAAAAAGGAGGGAAAGAATGGCAGGAAGTAACTCAAGACAAACAATATCGTCAGGACTTCAAAATAAAACAGGATATGAACACTTAAGACTTAAAAACATCTAGACAATGACAATAGTGTCACATAGATTGACTGACTATATTTAGCAGAGTCAAATGTGATGAGGACAGATTTATGATCTGGGTGTCCATGGTTTTGTTTCTGTCATTATATTTCTTCCCTTTGTTTCCACCTGGATGGATGTATGAATGAGCTGCCTAATGTTTCGGCCACTGAACAGCAACACCACCACTCCTGTATGTGTATTTACAAATATATATTAATCATATGTATTTGTATCCATGCATATACTGTATGTGCATCTATAAAATATGAGTATGGCTTTAGCCTGCTCTATTGTAAAGTGTCTTAAGATAACTCCTTATGAGCTATACAAATAAAGATTGATTGATTGATTGATTGATTGATTGATTGATTGATTGATTGATTGATTGATTGACAGATGCTTTCAGGGGACTATCATGTGACAGAATACCGTCAGGCACTACTAATCATTGATCATAAAATCATAAAGTGATGAGTCACTTTCAGAAAAGGAGACATTTAGGTATAAAATTCTTCATACTGTACCTTTAAATCCTGCAGGTTTAACCTCAAATAGAGATGTCTTCACCTGCATGCAGAAGACTTTAAACACGGAGTGAACCTTTCAGATCCAGAGAGGCACGTTTCATATTTCTCTGCGATAAGTCGGCCATCTGTTGGGTAAATAAAACCCTTGATTGGCTGTGAGGTAACGCCGTTTAATCTGATGTAATGTGATAGTCATCTGTAGGAAATTACTCCGGAGCATCAGAAGCTGCTGCAGCGTCGGGAGAGAAAGCAGCTGGCTGACCAGATGAGTGTTCAGCTTCTATAAGGTTTCCTGTCGCAGGTTTTAATGATCAGCAGGGTGTGAAAATATCAGAGGGGAAACTTAACCTGTGCACAGGTGCTCCTGTGTGAGCGAGGGGGTCATTAGTTTGAAAATGTCAGACCTTCACTTTTAGGGACCGAGTCAGGAGGTGTTTTTTAACTTTGACCTGAATAATAAAGTGAACAACCCAGTAAATATTAGCCCAGCAGGCATCCTGACATCAATTTAATGTTCAAAATTGGTCAAGATTTTGACTAGCATGATAAATAGCGTACAAGCTTTGACCTTATGGTTGTAAAATGGTCCAACCAAAGGATAAATCTCACATCCAATTACTGCATCACACGTTGTTAATCAATATATTTGACAACAAAACAGCATTGTTGCACAAAACTAAACATCAAATTGATGTTGATTTGATGTCTGTCAAAGGATTGATTTAATGTTGATTTACGATTTTGACCAAAATATGATGAAAATTTGATGTCAGTGTTTGATGTCATATTCGTCATATTTCGTAGGTGGAGCCTGGAGTGATGTTTGGATGGTGCATCTGGTGTGCATCTATAATTACCACTGCCAAGGATGTTATTTGCACTTTTGTTTGTCTGTCTGCGTGCGAAGGGCACGTAACCAAACTAGTTAGTTAAGAGGACAGTACAGCCACACAGCACTGTGTGGAGTGACACAGACTGCAATGGCGGACCATCCGGAACGGATCATGATGGAATATTGGTGAAAAACATGCGTTTTTGGACGATTAATGTAGTTTTTAGGAGCGGCGATCTATGCCCTACGGGCTACCATTATATCAATGTCTGCTGCTCGATTTTGGATCTAAATATCTCCCGAAGCACTGTTTGGATCAGGAAAGCCTTCTGGGTGAGTATATTGTTGTTCTTCATTCTATAAACAATGTAAAAGCTGCTGGAACCGAACTTTTCCTTTAAGCCACTATGAAGCTCTCGTTGAAACACGAGGATCTCAGGATGACCTTCAGTTACCTTGCAACGTCACAGCCCTTTGTGCTCTGATTGGGCAGTTCTATCGGGGGTAGAGCCAGCATGTCCTTCTTCTTCTACTGTATTTTCCGGCAAAGCAGCGACCGCGTATTGAGTCCCCCTACAGGCCAGAGCTGGTAATGAGTGAATGTGAGCCAGGGATCTATATACTGCTGCTGGTGGATGTGTTCCTCGGTGACAGTTTTGTGGCTAACGGACATCACAGAGGAGGAAGTGTTTTATCAGATTACTCCAATAAAAAGAAAGGTACCTCGTGTCATCAAGACGATTTAAATCTCACGGACATCTCGCAATGACCTATTTTCAGAGGCATCAAATCTCGTTCTAGGATATCAGAAAAAATACAATATCTCATGTTTTGAAAATTAAGGGGGTGTAAGGTCTTGTTTTCAAATTTATTATATTATATGTAAGTATTAAATCATGGATCAGCATGATATGTCTCCTTTAAGATCACAAATCGCAGGAGTGTTCTTTTGGTTTCATGTTTTCTCGCCTTTTCCAAAGTTTCCCCTCCATAGGCACAACTGATATGAGGGACAGCAGAGGCATTCATGCTCTCTTTTCTTTGCAGGTCCCTCATCCTGTTGTGTTTTGACTGTTTTCATCATGTTTTGAGTCTCTATGAAGTAAGGATTCAGTGTTAACTTTCTTGACTTATTATTTTCTCATAGTTTTCATGTTAGGAATATAGCCAATCACAGCTACTTTGGTTCAATGAAAAGGTTGAATGAGCTCAGAGGGACATCCAATCACAGCTGCCTTAGCTTCATGGTGGTGGTGGGATAAGTTGTGGAGTGATCCAATCAGAGCTGCTCTCTTAATGATGTATTATATTCATGTAGAGCAGGTTCACTGTTTGTTGTCAATTCTGTAAAAATGGCTTACACTTTACTCTTCATATTTTAGTCAACTAAATTTACAGTAAAGACTTAAAAGTTGTGAAATTTCCTAAGTTAAAACTAGACTAAAATTTAATCAACAAAGATGACAAAATCATGATTAATGTTCAAAGATATTTTAGGCTAAATACTATAACTAAAACTAAATTTAAAAGTGCTGTCAAAATGAACACTGCAAGGATTTAATTCAAGTTGGATAAAAAAAAGTTTTTTTTCTCTGTACATAATCAGATGCAGCTTTTATTCCCTTGCAAAATATCCATTACACACCTCTGAGTCATTTAGGCCACATCTATCACAGCTTAAACTTATAATTAAAATATTGGGTTAAAGAATGAATGTTTTCCAGTGGAGTAATCGCAAAGTCAGATCAACTCTGTTTTCCAAAGGTTTGTAAAGATCTAAATCCTCTTAATGAGTGCTGCACTTGTTTTCTTATTCCTTACTCATGGCCTGAATTTCCTTTTTAAAGACTTCTAAAAGGATCCATTAAAGTTTACTCCTCTAATCTTCATAAAATCTGGAATCGAGGTTGGACAAAGTGTTTCTAATTTCAGCAGCTTTAACAAGTCAGCTGTGTCCGCAGCGGTCACACTTTACGAGAATGTCTCAATGCTTTCCAGCCTTAATTGAGTCTGAATACCCAGACTTACCAAATCCCCCTTTAAGCAGCAACATTACATTTAAAGTGTTTATTATTAGGATTAAATGGGGCCTGTGTTTGGCTCTGTTTGGGCTGCTTTTTCCTCCTCCAGGCCTCTGAGAACATTTCAGCCTGTGTTTGGGAGCAGTCGAGCTGTTTCTTCCACGTTTCAGCGGTAATCAGAGCGCAGTTTTTGGAGGTAAATACAGGAGCAGGACCTGAGGTAGAAGTGTGAGCTGTAGATCCAACAGCCGCAGGAGCGTGTTGTTTATTTTGGCTTGTGTACGATCTGATGCTAATGCACATGAGCTGATGGTCTTTATAGAGAGCAATGTCTGTCTGGACGAACTTCAATGGACAGCACGGATTTTCCTATCCAATCCTATTTGTCTCTGTTTGAATTAAAGGGAAAGTTCAGATGTTTGGAAATGTGGTTCTGTGAGGTTCAGGATAGACGCTAATGCTATACATTGATGTACATGGTGACAAAGTCTCTGTTTAATTAAAAGATTAATTAATTAATTAAAAGCCACAAAGACTCTAAACTACCCTTAGTATGAGTGCAAGAGTGAATGGTTGTCTGTCTCTCTGTCTGGCCCTGCAATCGACTGGCATCTGGTTCAGGGTGTACCCCGCCTCTAGCCCAATGACAGCTGGCCTGTCATTTGCCATCATGAGGTCATCACATGCTACAAACAGTTTGTTTGCGTCCACTTAATTTTCCACTACAAAGCTGTTTTGATAAGGCACTATTTAAAGACACAGCACAGCCTACGTATCTTTCCGTTATCAGCATAAGGATCAAACTACGGTCTTATTTGATTTTTGCCAAAAACACAAATAGTTCTTCATCCTAAATAAAGATTAGCCACATGTACTGATGTCTAAGGATTGTCGTGCTTATTAAGCTTAGAAGTTTAGACAAAGAGCTCAGTTTACCTACCTAAGCCATATGGACAGCTCATTATATCTGCCACGGAAATATTTCGCTAGTCCATCTGGGTAGGAGCCCTTTGAGTTTGTTTTCAAGGGCAGAAAGTAAAAAAAAAAACACAAGCTTGTAATTGGACAATCATTTGGCTTGTCACATTCATCACAGACCAATCCACATCAAGCAGGGCTGCCTCCTATAATGTAGCATACATAGCGGCTAATGTAGCAGCTAATGGCTAACAACAGTTAACAACAGTTCATGGATGTCAGCCATAGCGGCTAACTTAGCCGCTAACAGCTAGCAACAGTAAATGACCGTTAGCCGTGAGCCGCTAACTTAGTTGCTAACAGCTAACGGCCTTATACTATCGTCTCACACTAAATTGTAGCACACAGATGATTCATTTAGCACTTATATGTGACATGAAACTCGTCAAAGACAATCCCTACAAGTAAACTTCTGAGGAGAACAGATTTTGCCAAGTTCCACAAGGTAACCATGAGGACAATAGGCTAATCGTTATGTCCGTTCTCAAATTCCGGTTCTCAACCTCTGGTTGTCGTCACGTCTGCATTCTGCAGCTCCCGCCTCTCTTCCCTGATTGGGCCGTTAAGAATTCAGCTGAGTGAATTCGTTGGACAACAGAGGCTGGGAAGATGGACCTGCAGGATGTCAGTATCAGGCAGGTCTGTCTGCTCTGCAAGGCTACAGTTTACCCACAAAAGTGAACACACCGTGTGCTGTCATGAAATGAACTAATCATTTAACTGTGGCAAAATAAACAATCAGTCTTAGGTGGGCTTTACACGAGTACGAATTTGTAAGACTCCGGTAAAATAAACTATCGATCTGGTGATATTGACACACAGAGACACGTATTTGTCCATGACTCTGCATCTTTTTTGAAAACGGGTCTGCAAGTGGATTTCTGCGTATTCGTCTTCATGCCATAGTTGGTATAAACAGATAAGTCAGAGAAAGACGGTGACCTCATAGCACCCCTCCTCCCCGCCCCCCAACCCACGCTGTCACACACACCAACAACAATAACACTTGCGGCAGCTGGGCTGATTCTGATCTTGTTCCAGCAGCTACAAATATTGCTACGACTTTTATACCAACATTTGCGCACAGAGCACCAACAACACCACCTTCGGCAACAACAGCAACAAGTGCTCATGCAGAGACGCATCATGTTACACGTGCATGAGCACTTGTTGACGTGGGATCCACCTCGGAGCAGAACTAGACGGGCAACCCGACGATTTTGCATTGTCATGTAAACGCACAAGCCTATGTACAGTACGATGTGTAAACAGTGATACATGTTTTGATGCCGACGCCAAGACAATACGGGGCCGTCCTTGTGTGAGGAGGGCCTTAGTTGAATACTTCCTCTGAGGATGAGCTTTCATTCAGCTCCTTTTTTTTGGACTTGAGTTTGTGAAACAGTGAATCTGCATGATATTATAAAAGCTGATAGCCTCTGCTGATCCTGAACATCCTGAGCTGGTTTTTCTTACTCTCTTATTTCATCAGTTTGACCTCCTGAGCTCAGGATTAATTCAACTGAATCAACAGGTACCATGTGTTTGTCCAGTTCTCAGAGCAGCATCCTCCATTATAGGTGTGTCTTTGTAATATTTCCATGTACCCTCCATTTAATGCCTAGAAACATTGACATTTGCACCAAATTTGAGGACGTTGTGAAGAGCCTTGGAAGCTGCAGCAGCTGATTACTAATTCGTATAAAGGATCACCTGAGAGTGACGGGGCTGAGGAGCAATGTTCCCGCTAATTTTTCATGTGTCTGGGCATACACACAAGCTTCCTGAGCACACTGAGGGGCCGTTTACATGACGCCGAAAACGGTCAATTCCGCAAACATTTCGTTGCGTTTTGGCCTTCCGTTTAGATGAGACCACGTTGCGTTTCCACCGAAAACGCAAACTTTTGAAACCGCTCCCCAGAGCGGAAAGATTTGAATCCGCTCCTCCATCCGGCCTCATGTAAACACAGAGCAGAGCGTTTCAGGGGAAAACGCTGACGTCAACGCATGCGCAGTACTCTTTCACATGGAGGCTGCGCGCGCATACCAGGAACAACAGCAGCTTCCTCCGTCCGCCGAGTAACGTGTGAGCGTCTTACCGTGCTCGGTTTGTTATCCAGAAAAAACTATCCAGACAGATTTGTTGTCCGAACTGATTTGTTGTCCAAAAAAGAAACTCCTGCTTCTCTGTGCGTCTATTTGCCATTGTTGTTTGTGAAAGTTTTTCTTCTTCGTTCATGTGTTGTAGCAGCACTGCCTCTCTGTAGACCTACACCGCCATCTACTGAACTGGCATGTACACTACAGCAGATTTACAGGGGATTAACTCGTCTCCGAGCGTTGTCATCTAAACGCAGAAGAATTCGAAAACGGAAAGGAAGAATCTTTGCGTCTTCAAGTCAGGAGTTTCCATGTAAACGGCCCCTGAGAGGACCACTGTGTGCAACATCAGATGTGTAAGCTGTGGCCACACACCAGTATCACACTTGTTCAAAACCTTGGATAGCAAGTTACATGGCTTATTAAAAGAATCAAATTACAGCAGCAATTTTCATTAGTTTACTTTTACTATAAGTGATTTGGCCCACTTAAAATGAAAGACAAAAATCTTGTTATTCATGAGATGTGTAGTATGTTATATGTGTGAGAGTCCTGCTTTGGCCATGGGAAGAGTCCTGCTTTGGCCTAGGTGAGGTCCAATTGTGGCCTGGCTTAGGGTCCTGTTCTGGAAGAAATGATACATATATACACCTTTTAGACATAACATTTTGTTCACATGAAAACATTCACATTTTGCACAATGAGGTGTGCTGTTGCTTGTAATACAGTGTAAATTCCTGTAACTCTTTGTCTGTAAAATATCTAATTACTCTAACTTTATTAGCATTTCTACTACCCATAAATTATGTAGTAGTAACAGCATTTAATGATTAATATCCATAAATAAAAAATCTTAATAAATGTCACTAGCATATGCACATATCTGACTTAAATTTTACCTTATTTTTCACGTCTGTCCTTCTCACTTCTCCAATGGTTGTACACTTTGTCCAGGTTGATGGCTTCGTCTGCTTCTTGCCTTAACTTTATGCGCATCAGCTGGTCCAAATGTGCCACTTCAAGACGATTTCTGGATGCTGTTTTGATACGATTCATTAAACTAAATCCTCCTTCACAATCTGCACTGGAAGCTTGAAATGTAGCATAAATATCCACAAGCTGTGAGATCTCCATTAGCTCCTCACATCTAAGTGCTGCAGCAACCATATCTGAGAATGTGCTGATTGACCCCTGTTTACGTTTTTGCTTCATTATGTACTTGAATTCAGCATATTGACTGTTAATGGCCTCCATAGACTGTGGGTGGTGGAGAATGGCCTCATACTTCTTTGCCAGTGTGGCAATGTCTGCTAATCCATAGTCAAAACTGATGTCTGAGCTCAGTGCTTCAATGTCAAATGCAGACCACTCCTTTAATTCATCCTCTGGAAAACAAGCATCCATATGATCACAGAGCTTACTAATGAAAAGAGTAATTTCACCAGTATTTCTGCTATCAGCTGATGAGGTCCCCATTGCCTCTTTGACACGGTCACTCCACTGTACATCCTTCTCCTTCAGGTATTGGGAACGCAACTTCTCAATCTTTGCTCTAGCAAAGCAGTGTCCTTCCATCACAGTCAGGTTGCGTCTTTGTTAAGTGAGGCAGAGTTGTGCTAGCTCACCCAAAACATCTCCCAGAGCAGTGACAGTAACCTTGAACTTTGAATCACTCAGCATTTTGTAGCAGTACTTTGCCACTGGATCTCTGTTTTCAGTGAATTCTCTTTTGCAGAATTCTTGAAGCACAGTGTAGTTCCTCAGAACAACATTGACAGCTTGGTGCCGCCACAGCCATCGCACTTCGTTCAGAGGCCTGAATGACAGTGTATCTTCATCAAGAATCTTTGCTAAGTCCTCCATTTTGCCCCTCTTCATAGTGGACTGAGAGAAAGTGGAATACACAGTTCTAAGAAGAGTTTCCACATCTCGCATCAAAGGTACATTTTTCCAGGCATCATCAATGCCCAAGTCCTCTCTATGGGCCACACAATGTTGTTCAGTTAGGTGTGGTATTTGGTGCTTTAACAAAGCTGCAACTCCGTTGTGTTTTCCTAACATTACTGAGGCACCATCGGAGGTCAGCATCACAATTCTCTGCATGTCCAGTCCATGTTTGGAGTAAAACTGAGTTATTGCCTGCACAATATCCTGAGCAGTGCATGCTGTCAGCTGGATGATGCCACCAAACACAGTTTTATAGTTGACATCATTTTCCTCGCTGTATTTTATATATAGGACTAGCATTTTGTGTACTGATATGTCTGTGCTCTCATCTACAATCAGGGTATGCCAGGGTGCATTTTTAACACTGCACATAGTCTCATTCTGCACTATCTAATTGATTGAGTTCACAAATTCAAAGGCATAGTTTTTGCTTCACCAGCTTTCTGGTGTACTCACATACTTTGCCATGTGATCGTGGATTTGTTGAACTGACAGCATTGATGCATTCATTTTGATGGCAAGTAAAATATTGTCAATGAGAATTTTAACTTGCTCAGGGTCAGATTTTGTTTTGTGAGACAGCTTGTTTCTTTTCTGTTGGTCTTTTGCGTTCTCCCGCAATAATGTACCAATCCCCTGTCCCATCTTGAGTCTTCGTACAATTCCAACAGCTTCCAAATGGCTTTTCTGCTGAATGTGACGCTTGAGGTAGTCCAACTTCCATTCGGTCCACATTTTTCCCTCTGAAAACTCACTTGCTACTTTGGCTTTGCTGCATGTTTTGCAGAGTAGACCTTTCTCACTCGAAAAAGAAAAAATCTCACCCAGTTTCACCGCTTGTTCTTCTATTTGCATGTACTCCGACAGCCATTCCATCTTAAAAGAACCGCATTTCTTTTTTACTTTGGCTTGGTGAGTGGATGTGTCGCTGCTCGTTCGTTTCGCCATGATAAGGGGTTAGCATTTGCGTCTCTTAACTCCGCCGCACTGTTGTTAGCTAGCTAACCTGCATGGGGCGTATATGCAGGGCACGTATGCAAGCACTGTCAATGCGTATGATTGGCTGCATAGCGTAAGCGAACCTTATCGTATCATTGGCTGGACACCTGTCAATCACTGAGTCACAATGCAAAATATGGTACAGAAAACAATATTATTGGTCTAATTAATCAGATAAGATGAGGTATAATATTAGATTTTATACGCTGCATAGATTTTCTTGTGCGCTGAGAATGTGCAAGCAGTGCGCAATTGTGCAAGCGCGCAGCTTAGAGGGAACGTTGCTGAGGAGTGGTATCTGTATTTCCATTTGCAGGGCTCTCAAGCTTGCAGCAACAGTCAAAACAACAGTCTTGGCTGAAGTTCACAAGCAGTGTTGTCAAACTATTAAAAAAGCTGATATTCACTGAGATTAGCTCTTTTTGTTTTCTTTTTGTACAATAAGTAATTTCATGATTCAGTAGGCAACAAAATCAAATACAAAATCAGATAACATGTTGTACTCATGTAATAAAGCACTCCTGTGGTGGCTGCAGTATGCATCCTCTTCTTGGTAACATTAATGTGGTCAGATCAACTGTATCTTGCCTGGATACAGCAGTGCTATTTTCTGATTGGCTGATATGTAGTTGTATTTTTTATTTTGACTGGCTGATGGGTAGCTGATCTTATCCACTGCTTATCAACTGCTCAGGCTCCTGCTGAGCTCTGTGATGCTCAGTGCATCTTGCTACATGTTTCAGTTCATATAAAGTGGTTTAAGTGAACGGGAGTTTTATAATACATTTTTGTGCATGTGAAAGTGTGACAAGATTAAAATGCATGTGTCACACGCTGAATGCAGGAGACGGGAGCCCAGCATTTGTGTGCAGCAATTCAAAAGATCACTGGAGTGTCATTCTGTGTATTATTTGTACCCAAAGAAAATTCCAGACAAGTTGTTGGATCATAAGCTGATCATAGCTACAATATGCATGCTCATTTATCAGTTTAGACAAATACAACATATAATAAGAACTATTTTACATCTACATACATTTTATTTGAGAGTATTGCTCAGCTTCATGTTATAAAATATGTAGGTGGTGTGGTAAAGATGGCTATATTCTCACACCCACAGAGGGGGCATATTTAAGGTCATAGAGCATCTTTTACATCCATCTGAGGATCCAACAAAGATTAAAAAAAATAAAGTTCACCCTCCAGACAAGAAACATGGAGCATAAACTAAACCTTGTGTTCACTCGTCCTCATGTTTTCTCCCCTGTGGTGTGACTTTCTGCTCTCTGAATGTTAAATGTGTCTCTAAATCCAGACTAAAAGCCCTAAACTGTGGGTAATGGAAAGCCAGTGGTCCTGTATGTGGACCCTGCTGGACTCCACGAGGGCGTCTGATAGAAATCTGCTCTGACATTTCCCTCTCTTTTCAGTTTGAAAGAGCTCAGCGTTGACATTACAGCTCAGCGTTTCAAAGGAGCAGTCAAATTGCTCTTTTTTGATATTCAGACAGGTCGGCTCTGGAGGGACCCTGAGCTGTGGGAGTCGAATAAAAGGAGAGATGACAAGGAGAGCCGGACTCTTTACAGCAAAGGAGGAGAAAAGAGGAGTGATGGAGACCTGTGACCAAAATATAAGACCTCTGTGACTCTATAAACTCAATAATCACCTGCATCTGAATGAAAACATCCAAAATGTCCACCTTAGAGGACCTGGAAGATGTTTGAGGTGCGATAAACTCCACAGAAAAGGTATTTTAAGATGTTTGTGTTCCTGCTGAAGAGAGGACTGTCTCACAGAAAATAACATCACAGTTATCTCAGCTGGATCGTCCTGTCACTGAAGCTGGGCATACACTGTGCGATATTTTAAATCGTTTGATTCAACCCCATCTCAAACTGCACAACTAGATCGCTGAGTACAAAAGTTTGCAGCCCACAAATCATGTTCTCACACAATAGGACCTAGTGCTCTGATGCGACTTCACTGCTCAAACAATACGTCCATATACCACACGTCAGACTCTGTATCCTTCTTCTTCTATGGTGTTTGGGAGCTGGACTCTTGTATCAGGAACTGCAACATCAAAAAAAGGTAGGAGAAGAAGAAGAGGAACCCAAAAGTGGGAGATGCAGACCGAAGATGCGCTAAAAACAAAAACGCGCTGCCTTGGCAATTTGTGCCATTCTTTATGGGAAAACAACAACAACAACAAAAAAAGAAGACAACGTGTATGGGCGAGGATTTGGCTGGACAGACGTGGGCAATATGGTCTCTCAATTCTTTACAGAGAACAGAGATCACGCATGCTCTGTGCAGGTCGGCTCATGGCAATGCTTCTACTATGCAATACACGAGGAGCAACCAGGATCTCAAACATTTTTGATTTTCTTGCAATCAACAATCTTGTGATTGGGAGCACATCAGGTGTTAATCTCTTCTCGTTACCTCACGTATACTGCATGAAGCATGGTACACGATTAAGCAGAAATTCGGCCTGATTCAAATAATAGACACGAGTGGCAAACCGGTTCAAAACGACCCGAAAATCATACAGTGTATGCCCGGCTTTAGTGGACTACTAGTTTTAATTTAGTCTTCCCGAAAGCTAGGCATCCACTGTATGACTTTTTTGGATCACAGTGTTCAGCTGCTGCTCATACTGTACGAGTGAATCGCAGGGGTTTACAGTTCACAGCTCACGATTCTTCTCACACTTTACAACCCGATGCTCGGATGTGATCTGACTGCTCACACTGTTCGTCCATGTATGACGCGCATGGATGTATTATAAGAACTTATAATATAATAAAGTCTTATAATACATCCATGACGACACGTCGGACTCTTGTATCCGGAAATGCAACGTTAAAAGTAGTAGTAGAAGAAGTAGGAAGTGGTCGGATGCTCACAGATGCAAATGAATAACAGACAAAACAAACTGCCAGAATAGGATCCACTGTGCCTACCACAGCTCAACAAGTCGACCCTCCATTGATTGGGTCCAGGTCCGCTGTGATGCCATACTGCTCCGTCTTGTGCATTTGTTTTCTCTTCTGCATCTACGTTTGTGCATGTGTAGTATGACATCCTCACGAGGGCCGACCAGGATTTCAAACAGGTTTGATTTTCATCAGATCAATCGGGAGGTGGTCGTGAGGTGTTAATCGCTTCTCGTTACCTCATGTATGCTACAGGATGTGAGACGTGCGATTGAGCCAAAACTCGGCCTGATCCCCAAAATAGAAATGAAGTGAAAATTCGTGTGAAAAAGGGCCAAAAATCGCACAGTGGATGCCCGGCTTTAAAGATGCAACCATTCTATGGAAATGCCTACCAAACGTCATGTCTGGCAGCGCCTTGGGAGAAAACAAACCACTGAGGACAATGATTTTAGGCTGCCAGGCTCCCTTTTGTGTTGCAATTAATACTAAAAAATGTCATTCTCACCTGTTTTTTCTTCCCTTTCATGTTTTTTGTCACTAACCTCTGTCTCTGTAGATGTTGCTTTACCCCAGCCTGAATGTGCCTTCCCAGCTGTGTCTCATCACCCCCAATCACCTCATATGTTTAAACCTCATGTCTTCCACTGTCTTGTTGCCAGTTTGTTTGTGCCCATGTGTCACATTCCAGCAATCCTTCATGTTCCTAGTTCCTAGGTTTAACCTGTTTCCTCGCTTTACAGACCTGGCCTCTTTGCCTCATGCTTATCGGATACCTCTTGTCTTTTGTGTTGCTACTTCTTGTGTTTTGGTCATGCTTTTGGGTCCTTCATCCCAGTTCTGTCAAAAAATCACATTTTAAGAATATTTCATCTAACAAAAGCAAAGATCTGAGTAGAAGAACAATGTGGCGTTTTAAAAGACGATGAGTTTAGTCTTCTGTCAAATCTAAAAAAATAAAAAATACTTATAAATCCAAAGTGGTTGTTTAATTTTTAATGTCACTGCGTCATAGTCTGCATAATTTCACTGTCCCACGATACTCATAATGTTTGTGACTTCTGTAGAAAACAAAACAAAGTGTTTAAAAATAGCTCTGTCAAATGTTAAATTCCTCATATTCTCAAAGGCATACATGTGAGGACGGAGAGAGTCCTCTAGACCAGTGGTTTCCAACATTAGTTCCTGAGGGTCCCCCCAGTGGTGCTTCAGGAGAAGTCAGCCTTCCCCCCAAGGACCAACATGAAGACTGGGACACATTTCTTTGGATGAAACAGATCAACACAAGTGGTCTTCATGGATGTTTCATGAGAGCTCCCAAGACCATCTTCTGCATCCTTTGGAGGGCCTGGACCCCAGGTCGGAACCCAAGGCTCCTAAACAACTTTATATTTTAGACCACTCAACTTTAAAAAGTTTCAGATTTCCACACAGAAATGACTGCAGAGAGAGCTCCACTACAGCGCAGTAATGAGGCGTATCATCCAAACCAAAGTCCATAAATATAAAACTTTATGATACAGTGAGTGTGTGGCTTTTTTTCAAGAGAAACTGGAGATTTTTTGTGGTTGTAGTCGAGAAACCAGAGGGTCCTTGGCCATCTAAATGACCCCCATACCCTCTGAAGCTTGGACATGAAAGTGGGGAATAAAACGGATCATTAGGGTCTCAGTGAGCAGAGACAGATTCTCCTCACACACGGAGCGCCGCAGGACTCTGACAGCTCCTGTGTTTGTTCCTTTTGATTGATGAGCCCCATCCAAAATGTTTTTTCATGCTGATCAGTGGGAGTTTAAGCGTCTGCTTCATGTTAATACCAAACAAAACATTATCCTCGGCGCTCCCACAGCTCACTCCTCTCTGCTGGTTTCATCGCTCATCTCCTCCACGCTCCACACGACTCCAGCGCTCAGAGGGAGGAGGAAGAGAGAGAGAACATTAGAGGGAGGTGACGTTACTCACATGCTGCTGAGAGGTCTTCACAAGTTTGAAGACAAAAGATCATTCTGTTAATTCTGGTGGGAGAATTGACTGCAGGTTTTACATTTCAGAAATAGTCCAGCTCATGTAGTTAGCATGCAGATGCAGCTGTAGCTGACGTAGACATGCCCTGGGCCAGTCTCTGTCAGATTTGAGGCCAAGGGTCAATTCCAATTGAACCCCTTAGTTTTGGGTACGTAGTTAGTACTTACTTTTTACTTAGTATTTGATCTGGCTAATGAAGGGTATCTCAATTCTCTGTAAGGTTAAGGGGAAGGGCTACGCAGCTCTCGAAACGAAGACCTCATTGAAAGGAAGGGGTGTGAGAATTTCCAATAATACGTTGTACCCGCTGACAAGATGGCAGAGCATAGACTGAACGAAAGGCCTAATTATAAATAATTATTAAATCATCAAGTGATTATTAATCATGTTTTGAGATGGTTGGTCACATTTCAAAAGTCATCGTAAGAACGAGCTAGATTTCGCAGCTGTAGCTGGGTGATGACAGCGGGAATCGAGTGGCGTCTTGTTTCTTCTGGGCTTGTTTTCACCATTTTCCCTTGGCCGTTGGGGGGCGGGGGGCTAAGTGGTACACTTGGGATTTATCTTAAACATGATTCACATTTGGTATCTTCTGAAACAGGGTTGGACCAGGCCGCGTGTGTCTTGTTTTGTGAAATTAAGTTCAGATGATAGAGTTTTTATAAAGGATTCTGGTTAAATTGGGCTCCAAGATCAATTATCAGTATCAGCTCAGGTATGAGTCTGTGCACAGGGGTGTGTTTTAACTTGTGATTATTGACTTTAGCCTGTATAATAACTGTGACAGAACAGCTGAAACAACAAGACAGAGTTTAAACTGTCTGTCTTTAAAAGTCTGTGAACAGTGTTTTTTTTTTGTATTGAAAGCTCCTTTCGCTGTTTTCTTTAGTCTACAAGGAGTAAAGAAGACAGCAGCATAAATCCACAATGGACTGAGTGTGGGCATGTTCACCCATGTCTCCTGTAACAAATGGGGAGATTACTAAGCAAGAGAGCAGTAGGAGAAAAGGTTAGATATTAAGAGACTCACACCCAAGGTCATGATCTTTTGGTTTCAAGTTCACACCATGTTTATATGATATCTATGAACCAGCTTTATGGTTGTTTGTTCCTGTCAATAGTGGACTCCTTTTGCCTTGATTATTGTATAAAGGTTATTATTATTATTGTTATTATTCTATACGTTGTTTACTTCCTTTCCCTGAAACTAGCTGCTTTAATACCATCTATCTATCTATCTATCTATCTATCTATCTATCTATCTATCTATCTATCTATCTATCTATCTATCTATCTATCTATCTGTCTATCTATCTATCTATCTATCTATCTATCTGTCTGTCTGTCTATCTGTCTATCTATCTGTCTGTCTATCTATCTGTCTGTCTGTCTGTCTATCTATCTATCTATCTATCTATCTATCTATCTATCTATCTATCTGGGTCACTGTTCAACTCAAGAAGGCATATAACCTCGAGAAGATTCCACGTCTGTACAGAGAAGCTACCAAAAATGAGGATGAAAACTGCAAGCAGCTAAACTTTGAGTTGATCCTCTTGAGGTCCTCAGACTGCAGACAGGCAGCGATGGCAGACGCTGCAGGCTGATCCTCAGAGAGCTGACATTAACTCCCCACCGTTCTGTGAGCTGCTGCAGATGAAAGTCGCCTGAGGAGAGGAGCAGAGGGCCGCTAATGTCTGCAGGAGGCCCCTCACTGTGTTCATTTCAGAGCAACCCGAGCTCATCCTCTCCCTACTGGGCTCATAATGCAATTACACCCTCACATCTGCAGGGGGCTCCCTCTGCCTCCCTCCAAATGTGTGTGTACATAGGTAGAAAGCAGGACTGTGAGGTTTGCTGCTCGAGTTTTGTGGTTAATCAATCATCTCGGTGCCTTAATGACACCCTGCTGCTTCCCTAATGTGTGCTGGCAGAGGAGCCGCCGCTGGCTCGGAGCTCACGCAGGCTCACATATGGCCGCCTCAGTGAGTGACAGGACCCCTTTCATGTGAGCTGCCCCGCACGCTGGATGCCATCAGCCTCATACAGACGCCGCCGGCTACACAAGGAATGATGGTGGAGGAGGAAATATTAGAAAAGAGGGAATGTGAGGGAGGTATGGAGAGGAATTAGTGCTCCAGTCACCTGGTTTACCCTCAGAAAACACTGTTCAAACAAAGATGTGTAATGTTTGTCCAGTTATTGTTCAACTGGAGGGGTTGATTCATTCATCGGAGTCTGTGAACAGTTTTCAAGACCAGAGCTGGATCCTCAACTGCTTCATTTGACCTCATGCACCTGTCAGTGGAAGGCTACAGAATAGTAGTTGTACTACATCAGTAAGGTCTCCTGGGCATTGACTGAGGTATCAAGATTTGTTGTTCAGTTTCTTTGGAACAGTGTTAAGTTTGACAGCACTTTTTAATTTAGTTCTGATTAAATTTTACAACTTTTTAGTCAATGAAACCTGTAAACCCTGTCGACTAAACTATGAAGTAAATTTTTTTAGGTTTCCTTGAATTTCTGAAGTCATGTTTTACACTTGAATACTATGAAACATCTAATAAACCATTATTGAATGCTAGTAAAATTAGAATGTATAAATGAACAGAAACAAACTATATATCAGTTCATAAAGAGAGCAGCTCTGATTGGGTCGCTCCACAACTTATCCCACCACTATGAAGCTAAGGCAGTCGTGACTGGATGTCCCTCGTAACTCATCCAACCATTCCACACAACCAGAGTGGCTGTAATTGAATGTATTCCTAACTTGTCACTAATTTCTACATGACCAAATTAGGTTTGACTGGACTAAGTCTTTGTCAAACAGTTTTGTCTAGTTGTTTTTTTGGTGATGAAAATGTCAGTTAATTTAGTTTTAGTTTTTGTCCACGTGCACTTGTTGTTCTTAGTTACTGTCGTTTTTCTTCAGGGGAAAAAGCTTGTTAAAAAAAAGCTGAAATGAAAATAATTAGTCAACAAAATTAAAGCTGATCAGAAAAAGCACAAAAAACAGGCGACATTGACAAATGTCGCTTGGTCATGCTGACTTCTTCTAATCTTGTCAAGCTCCAGCTACAATGATTTAGATTGGCCCAAAGCGGAACGACCCAAACAGAGTACTTTAAAGCTAAAAGAGGAACAAGTTATGAGCTAATAGGGATTAGCATATATGCTAACAGCTTCAGTTTAGCAGATCATGACCTATTTCTTTATGAAATAAAAATGACTTATTTTAAGGACATTTTTGCTCCACCCTTGACATGTTTTGGCAAGAGTTTAACAAAGTGGCACACCTTCTGTCGTGCAGCAGTTCCTGCCTATGACATTATCTGTACGGCCCATGATAATGTGGATTGACAGAGTGTTCGTCCAATCACCTGCCAGATATGCTTCTGGAAAGGTTGAGCCCACTTCAAACACTTTCTGTGAGGCAGAGTGAAATATTTTCAATGGTACATCTGGTGTTCCAGGTTAAGCTTCCTCTTAAAACCAGAAGATTTCCAGTAGGACTATCAGCTCAAAACCATCAGAACTGATTGGGAGACAGGTCCACCCATCCACTGTTAGGCCAGAAGTGTTCCAACTCAGAGCTACAGCTGAAATGTCATAGAGGACAAATTCAAGTTACTCAACTATACATAAAAACAGGAGCTGTTGTTCAAGTGGAGCTTTAAGCAGAATTTCGGGAGCAGGACCACCTCAACCACGCCTCTTCCTGTGTGCCTATAAATTCTAACCGACCATACCTGCTATGTTGCTTGTTATCCACTGTGCGCAATAAAAAGTTGTCAAATTCATCCTGTTGATGGTGTGGTCCTTGCTTGTGAAACATCAAGCAAAACCAATCATTATGTTATATTTGGTGAGTGAGAATGAAGGAGCTTTGGACAAGAGAAAATGATCAAGAACAGAACCTTTAATTCATTATGTGAGGGTATTGTATGTATGCCTCACAGTAAAAAGGTCACTGGTTCAATCCCTGGTTGGGACAGAACTGTTTTGTTATTTATTGTAATTTGTTGTCATGTTTTTTAACCAGTGGTTATTGTTGTTGTGTGACTGATTAGCTTTTGTGTTTTGATTTATTTTCTTTTTGCTTTGTTAAAATGTTTAGTATCCCTGCCAAGGAGGTTATGTTTTGCTGGCGTATGTTTGTTTTTTAACAAGGTTTCACAAAAACTACTGGATGGATTTCGCTGAAATTTTCAGATGTTGGTAATAGCCCAACTTAAAGATGATTAGATTTTACTGGTGATCCAGACAACTGCCATTAGTGAACGATCATTTTTGCTCAATAACTGTGTATCTAATAAGGATATCAACATGATTCTCAGTGCTAGGCGTGGGTTTTCAGGGTTATGAATCATATTATGATGGCAACTTCATCATGGAACTATTGCCTACAGATGTTACAGCAATATGTGAGCTACCTTGGCGTAGGTTTGCGCTCTTCGAGTGCTTTGTAGATGTTACTTTTTATGCTTCCATTTTTTTCTTTCATTGTTCTATTTGTCAAAATGTGTATTTGTTTTTGATCAGTTATATAATGTGTTGTTTTGTTTTTGATTTGTTGTTGTACTTTTGATTCATTGTGTTGTCTCCCACCGAGGACATAGCCAGGTGCTATAGCTTGTAGTTTATATTTACTGGTGCCATGGGCCATAAGCAACCCCAACTCAAAAAACCTGAACTGTCCCTTTAAGTTACACTAACTCACTGTCAGAAAGAAAAGACCGGAAACAGGGAATGTTTTCATGTACTTCTGATGGCTGGTGTTTGATTCTGGTCCACCTGAAGACATCCTGACATGTAGACAACAGGAATGTGAGGCATGTTTCATCCCGCTCAGATTAAATCTCCTCCTCGGAGCAGAAATCACCAAATATAGCAGCCATGTTTTTCTACGGCCGCCTCGAGTCTGACTGACGTTTATCTCAATCTGACCTGAGGCTTTTTGACCCATCACATCAGTCAGAGAGCTTCATCTTAAGAAGTTTGGAGATGCTTAACAGGTTTTACTACCACTGTGCTTCACCACCAAACCAATCAGGAGCAGCATCTTTGAGCACCTCCAAGTGCTGCTGGTATTGATATTTGATCTTCTTCAGCACATACTGAAGACATTTAAAGTTGAGCATGATTCAACAAAATCAAGAAATAAAGAATATAGGGCCAGTAGACACAACATAGTGATATTTTAAGGCTTGTTTTGATATCAAATGTATTCAGCTATGTGTTGTTTTAAGTACAATGACCAAATTACTTGCAAATCACTGGCTGTGGTTTGGTTACATACATTTTCTAAATGCATACTAGCACACCAAATACACTCAACAAAAATATAAATGCAACACTGTTGTTTTTGCTCCCATTTTTCATGAGATGGACTCAAAGATCTAAAATTCATTCCAGATAAACAATATTACCATTTCTTTCAAATGTTGTTCACAAATCTGTCTAAATGTTTGATAGTGAGCACTTCTGCTTTGCTGAGATAATCCATCCCACCTCACAGGTGTGCCACATCAAGATGCTGATCTGACATCATGATTAGTGCACAGGTGTGCCTTAGACTGTCCACAATAAAAGGCCACCCTGAAATGTGTTGTTTTGTCTCACAGCAAAATGCCACAGATGTCGCAAGCATTGAGGGAGCGTGCAATTGGCATGCTGACAGCAGGAATGTCAACCAGATCTGTTGCTCGTGCATTGAATGTTCATCCACCATAAGCCATCTCCAAAGGCGTTTCAGGGAATATGGCAGTACATCCAACCGGCCTCACAACCGCAGACCACATGTAACCACACCAGCCCAGGACCTCCACATCCAGCAGGTTCACCTCCAAGATTGTCTGAGACCAGCCACTCAGACAGCTGCTGAAACAATTGGTTTGCATAACCAAAGAATTTCTGCACAAACTGTCAGAAGCCGTCTCAGGGAAGCTCAACTACATGCTCGTCGTCCTCATCAGGGTCTTAACCTGACTCCAGATCGTCGCCGTGACAGACTTGAGTGGGCAAATGCTCAGATTTGATGGCGTCTGGCACGTTGGAGAGGTGTTCTCTTCACGGATGAATCTCGGTTTACATTGTTCAGGGCAGATGGCAGACAGCGTGTGTGGCGTCGTGTGGGTGAGCGCTTTGCTGATGTCAATGTTGTGTATCGAGTGGCCCATGGTGGTGGTGGGGTTATGGTATGGGCAGGCATCTGTTATGGACGAAGAACACAGGTGCATTTTATTGATGGCATTTTGAATGCACACAGATACCGTGATGAGATCCTGAGGCCCATTGTTGTGCCATACATCCAAGAACATCACCTCATGTTTCAGCAAGATAATGCACGGCCCCATGTTGCAAGGATCTGTACACAATTCTTGGAAGCTGAAAATGTCCCAGTTCTTGCATGGCCAGCATACTCACCGGACATGTCACCCATTGAGCATGTTTGGGATGTGCTTGACCGGCGTATGCAACAGCGTGTACCAGTTCCCACTAATATCCAGCAACTTCGCACAGCCATTGAAGAGGAGTGGACCAACATTACACAGGCCACGATTGACAATCTGATAAACTCTATGCAAAGAAGATGTGTTGCACTGCATGAGGCAAATGGTGGTCACACCAGATACTGACTGGTTCTGAGTCCCCAGACCCCCAATAAAGCAAAAAAAAATGCACATTTCAGGGTGGCCTTTTATTGTGGACAGTCTAAGGTACACCTGTGCACTAATCATGGTGTCTGATGAGCATCTTGATGTGGCACACCTGTGAGGTGGGATGGATTATCTCAGCAAAACAGAAGTGCTCACAATCACACATTTAGACAGATTTGTGAACAATGTTTGAGAGAAATGGTAATATTGTGTATCTGGAATGAATTTTAGATCTTTGAGTCCATCTCATGAAAAATGGGAGCAAACACAAAAGTGTTGCGTTTATATTTTTGTTGAGTGTATATGCCCATAATGAGATTTGGGAAGAATACACCTGCACTGGATTTTAATATATATGATGAGAAATAATGAAATGCATCTGATGTTGCTCTACTGTTTTTGTGTGTTTAAAACAATAGTTGCTAACTGACTGCTAATAGGGACTACAAAAAGCACGGGGACCAGACTGAAAGAATTTCTGAAAATTGTTTAATAAATAATAACTTGTGCACTTTTGCAACAGCCACCAGGTTCAATTTGATCAGTCATTGAATTAAGAAAAATTTCTCACAAGAAGAGGTTATACAGTGAAAATATTACAACTGCTTGATTAAAAGATTGTGTTTTTTATTCATTGTGTTATTTGTTGTGCTATTTGTTGTTTTTGTATTAATTTTTTGTTGTGTTTGGGTATACTGTTATTTGTTGTGTTGTGTTACTTATTCATTTTTTTAAATTCTTTTTCTTGATATCATATGTAATTTTTATTGTTACATGTGGTGTTTTCTAATATTTTTTTTCCTAATATTTAATTCAGTGTGCTATTTGCCTTTGAATTTTCTGTGATTGTGGTCAATTGTGTATTTTTTTAATAATTGTTGTATTTCTGATTAATGGCATAGTTTGCTGTTCTGTGATTGATTGTTGTGTCTTTGATTCATTGTGTAATTTGTTGTTATTATAATTTGTTGTGTTTTTATGTATTGTGTTATTTTTAGTTGTGGTGTTATTGATTTGTTGCTGTGTTATTGTTTCATGTTGTGTTTGTTATTCTTGTTGATTTGTTGTTGTGTTATTCATTCATTGTAATTTGCTATTTTTTTGATTTTGTCTATTCTGTGAGCTTACTTTGGCTTTTGTTATCATTTGTTGATTTGTATGTTGTAATTGGTTGCATTTCCTTTTATAATTCATTGTGCCATATGTCAAAGTCTGTATTTGTTGTTGTGTTTTTTTAATTAATTGAGTATTTTTTTATTTTGTAATTGATTTGTTGTTGTGTTCTTGAATTATTACGTTTCTATTCATTGTGTTATTTGTTGTGGTTTTGATTTGTTTTTAATTGCATGATTTCTATGTTCTTTTTGATTTATGCTGTTTTTTGTTGTCATTGTATTATTGATTTGTTGTTGTAGTATTTATTCTTTATGGGTTAACTTGTTTTGCTGTAATCGATTTATGTTTTTTTTTTATCAAAGTTATTTCATACTTATGATTTATTGTTGTTTTGCTATTGATTTCTTGTGTACGTAATTCATTGTAATGTGTTAGTTTGCTTTCTATTCATTAGATTTTTGTTTTTATTGATTTGTTGTTGTGCTAATGATTCATTGTTATTTGATGTTTTGTTTTCCATTAATATTTATAATTGTTATTTGTACCTGCTTTATACTTGTTATTTATATTTTCTGTGTTTTTGTCTCATTGTTTTTTGATAAAATACATCTGATGTCACCTTCTTTGAACCTTAAACATGTTGTTGTGTTTAAAACAATGATTGCAAAATACTAACAGCCTATAAATGGCCAGGGACCTGATGAGAAGCATTTCTGAATATTTTTAAAACTTATAATTTATGCACTTTTGCCGCAGCCATGAGGATGAATTTGATCAGGTCATTTAATTAAGAAAAATTTCTAAAACTTGAGGTCATAACAAGATGTCAAACACTGGAAATATTGTAGCTGCCCCAAGTCAAACCACCATGTTGTAGTTCCACACTGACTTAGAGAAAGCTTTTTAATCTCCTTGACATTTAAGCTTAAAACAGCAGATTTGATGGTTAGTTCTTAAAGGTGCTATGAGGAGAATTTATCGCCGGCGTAATGCTGCGTTCCTGTAACCTCGGAAATGGGAGTGACATCGTCTCCGACTTATCGGCGTTCCAGTTGAAGTCAGAAAAAAACATCCCTAACTACCAGGCTATTGTTAGCTGTTGTTAGCACGCCCTGTGTTGTTGTATGAAGAATGTGATTATCACTATGGCAGCATTTTTGTAAATATAAGTCTAACAATACTATGTATACAGCTGATCTAGAGCGACACACCCCAGTCAGAAGTGCAAATAAATTGATAATTTCGGGAGCTAAATAACTGTTCACACTGGGGGCATCCATCTTTGATTGTCAACTCGGGGTTGGTAAGGTTTCACCGAGTTCCCAGTAGGAAATTCAGACTTCGGGGGACGTTCCAGTTTTAGTTTCCCACTCGGAGCTCAAAATTCCTACTTCTGACTACAACTTGAACGCACCGGAGACGTGAAGCCAAATGTGTTTGTTTGTAATGGTAAATGCAGCATGGATCTTTGTCGGAACTCTGCATTGCTTTACAACTTCTTTTTCAACAACTTACAGGATGCAAAGCCACAAGGTAATATATCTCTTTCTAGTTACGTAGCGGTAGTTTTTGATGTGTGACGACAAGCAATGCGGGGAAAAGTTATTATCGTAGTTGTAGACGGCTATATATCGCTACTTACAGCCCGGCGCTCTCAGACGTGTAATATAAATAATAAAATAATATAAATTTGCTCTAGTTTTAATTGTCTTGTTCCTGAAGTTGAGTATCCAGGCCAGTCCAGCCCTGTATGACCCGACCAGGAGGCTAAAGAATAGCATTTATAGATAACCTATTTAGATGCTATAAAACTCATCGATAAGTGTGTATTTCGATCAGGCATACATCTAAAAGTGAGACTTTTTTTGTAATTACTTAAAACTCCTCACAGTCTCTTTAAGTTACATCTCATGGGGATGTAACCCGGGGTCTTCAGGCATTTCTGGTCTTTTGACATCAGACATCCTCACCCAGATGACCCTGCAACGGTTGATCAGCGTGTGTTCAGGTAGCGTGGGTTACCCCCATGGACACTCCTCAGGTCCAGAGCCAGGAGAATATCTGGGCTCATGGTGGGGCTGACGATGTGCTGTGGGAATCTCTGCCAGGAGCCATACTGCCCCCTTCCTGTGTCCTACCCTTGGCTACTCTCCTGCTTTAACATAAGCAACTGTGCGGATGGTAGTGCGCACTCAGCTGCAGCTGCTGATCCTCTTGCTAATGGCTTGTACACTGGCAGAGTGCTGTTGGGCAGGTGCTTCGGATGTGCTTAAGTGTTCCCTCTCAAGAGCACAGTGGGCAGCTTGGTACCTCCACTTTGCCCTGAGTGAAGAAGTTCACTGGGCTCAGCAGGATGTCATACCCCGCCCGAGTTGGTGATGCGATGTGGCTCGGCTAGCCAAGGTCCCCCCAAATGACCTTAAGATCTTTGTTAGGATGTATTAAGATAATCACAATGAAATGAAAATTTAAGTTTCATAATTTTCTCTTCTCCACATAGCTTACTATCAGCCATGATCCAAAACACAACAAAAAAAATCCCACAAGCTTTCAGTGGGCTTACAGTCAAAGTAACTGCCACAAAAACCCAGCCAATTGTTTTCAGAAAAAGAAAGAAAAAATACCAAACACTAGAATTTGAAGATTATTAGTCACAAAAATGTTGATTTTGTATTTATTTATCAAGTTTTGATGTCTTTAATAGTGGTGAGGTTGTAGAATATTCATCAAAATGTTAAATTGTGGATCTGTACTTATTACTCTTTGCGTTTCCTTTTTTAAATTGGAGTAAAAGTGACTTTGAGGCCACACAGACTGTAAGAGAATTGATCCCTATAAATTAGCGCTGCACTACTGGACATGTCATTTCAACCAAGCTTTAGCTCAACCTACTCACAGATAGAGGTCGCATTGTGGCTACACTTAACAAAACAGACATTCTCCACTAAAGCTCAGTAAAATAAAAACAGGCCTGATATGAAAAAAAGCTTTAAACTGGAGCTGTTTTTGAACCAGGCAGCCAGTCTCAAGTGGGCACTTGGGCTACTACAGGTTTTTCCATTTTCAGCCCCAGAGATTGGGGTCTCGCCTGGGGCCACACTAAATAAAGTAGAGGGCTGCATTTGGCCCCTGCAATGCCAGCTGCCCATCCCTGGTTCATACTTTAGGTTTACAGACAATGAACCTGGTTTATACAATAGTGCAGGCTCGCAGGCAGCACTCTCAAGAGCAACCTCATTCTCAGGACTATCAGTTTTTCGCAACAGTGACTCCCAGTGAATTGGAGTTGTCTTTGCAGGACTGCAGAAATAGGGGTAGGTTTAGGCATGTGTATTTGGTTAAAGTTAGGTTCAGGCAAATTCTTAAAGCTAAGGTTAGGTTTAGGGTAAGGGATGGGGCAGGGTTAGGGACCCCTATCCCACCAGATGATGAATCCCAGGGGCACAGGTTAGGGTTAACCGTCTCTGCGCATGTGCGACTGGGGGGTGTGAGGGTGCAGTCCTGGGACTGCTGCCTGCAAGGCTGCAGCAGGACCCTTCTTGGTTTATACGGAGACGACGTTCAAGGCACAGCCACACCAAAAACATGGAAAAAATAATGCCAGGAGTGTCTGCATCCACACACATGCAGAAAAAATAAAATCAGAAATGTTGAGCTTTCAGCTGCCTGAAGGGGAACTCAGCAGTTTAAGTAAAGGACTCCTCTCTGGCTGTTGTTCTCAGCCAGATCAATTCATATGGGGCCAAAAACATACAGATGGGTCCCTGAAGGCATCAGTAATCACCTACATCTGCCTCTGTGCCTGTTTCCATCATTATTTTTGTCCATGGGTGGACAGTAATGAAGTAGATTTACTGGACTTCTGAACTTAAGCACATTTTTTGGGTATCTGCTCTTAACTTATGACTTTTACTTCACTACCTCTGAAAGACAAATATTGTGTTTTAAGAGTCTTGTTACTTTTAAATATAGCTCTGAAGTAAGTGGATGAAATTCCTTCTTTCTTCTAAAATGTGGTCTGCGTGTGATTTGTTCAAAGTGTTGATGTCGTAGACAGGTAAACATTGAATTAAAGTTGCTCAGATAACAGTTTGTTTTGGCGGTAATGATGGCTACAGCAGGTAAAGACAAAGGGCTCTAATTTCGAGGACCAGGCGCAAGCGCAGGCGCACCTGCCTGCCTGACCTGCGCACTTTGCAAGTTTCCTGCAGTGCCAAGAGAGGCGCACTCAAGGCGCAGACCATCGCAGACCATCGCATCCACGCCTCCTCAGCGCATATCGAGAGAGGAGACGGAGGCGTGAATGGGTTTGACACAGCCGACCGCTGTCTTCACCAATCAAATGACTGCCTCTCCTCACCTTTAAATGCGCTGCGGCCGAGGCGCAGCGTCTGATTGGTCTGAATGATCCCCGCCACGGCAGGCACAGTGTGCTGGAAAGACCCAGCAGCAGAGACGGTCAGAGCCGCTGTCCCTTCAGCAGGAGAAAGTACAGCGGGGCACGCATCGGAGGCCAGGATGCGCGTCACCGTGTGGGCCAGCTCCCGGGAAAGATGTAATCTGTTCCTTTGTCGTTAATAGTAAAAAAAATAAGAGACAGTTTCACTCCCGCTGTCTTATCCATTCATGCTTGTGATCCACCTGCACTCCTGGTTTGTCATCGCCAAATAGCAGAGCCTTTAGTGATAAGCTGTTTACTCTCCCGTTGTCTCCTCCTCATCCTCCTTGCAATAATGTTCTCCATCTTTTTAGATCACGTTAAAAATAAAGACTAAAATAGAGGAATATGGGAAATAACAGGTAAATCCAGAGTAACATACATTTATTTTCTCTCTTTTTTTCTCCGTCTTTTTTCTCCTTTTTTTCTTTGAATTTAATGAAATGAGAGAAGCTAGATATATACTCAGTATCAGATGTTAAGGCTGTTTATTGTTGACTTGTAAGATGTGCATCAAACTTCCAGCTGCCGTCAGGTTAAGTTTCTTTATGACAAACGGTTTTATTCCGACATCAGATGTGACGGGACAGTTAATATAGATATAAATGTATCTGCTGGTTCAGACTGTTACATTAAATAGTGATTGCTGTGATTGTTTATTGAATTAAAATGTGCCTGACACTTTGGAAACCTGCCTCTGAGGCGTGCGCACATGTGCGCTTGTCACCAAATTACAGCTGCGGAGGGTGCGCTCCGCCCTGCGCCAAGGTTAGACCAGGTTGAAGCTGGCGAGCTTTCAGCGCACTTTCTGCACTGTTTTTGGCACGAAATTGTCACTGCGCCAACATGAATCTGCCGACACCTCCCCCTGGTGCGCCATCACCTCCCCTTGGTGCACCGTCACACCCATCTCTGCACAGACGGTCTACCAAATTGTCAAACTGGCAGCGCACGGCGGTGCGCGGGACGAAATTAACACTGCGCGGGGTGCGCCAGGCTTGCGCCCCCTGCGCTGAGCCATGAAATTAGAGCCCAAAAACTCCACACCAGAGCACCCATGGCTATATCTGAAGTTCATGTTTGAGATTGTTGAAATGAAGAATGGGTCATATCATTTTACATGTTTTCTCTGTTTGTCGCACACAAACTTCATCACTACCTACAAAAACATGCAAAGCATTTTCAAAAGCAGGTACTCTAGAACTTGAGTAAAAATGTCACTAAACAACTTTCACTTGTATTGTAGTAATATTTGACCATATCTATACTTTCACTCAAGTGATGGAGTTGAGTGACTTTTTTCTTTTACTGGTTATGTCTGCTTTGGCAGATAGGGGCATGAATGAGCATCGTTGGGTCTTCAGCAGAAAAGTTGAACATTTTTCAACTTCTGTGCAGAGAATGCTGGAAAACCACCAGGCAGGCGCACTGTGACACAGACATCAGTGGTTATCTGGATTACCATCAAAATCGAATCATTTCTAAGTTGGACCACTATCAATATCTCCTGAAAATTTCAGCAAAATCCATCAAGAAGTTTTTGTATAATCTTGCTAACAAACAAATAAGCATGGCCAAAAACAACCTTGGTGGAGTAAATTATTTTACCGGTGATGATTCCTCCTCTTCGTGCCTCATCGCCCTGCTCGAATGGCAGAGCCAAATAAAAACAGGGTCACCGTGTTCTCAAACTGGGGCCCAAATGTGGCACTGCTCAGACCGCCATTTTACATCCCTGAACCAAACAGAAAGCGAGCAGAGCTGGGTTTGGAGTCTGTCTGCATGCAGGTGGCTGCAGCCGAGGCCATCTGTCCTCTGGAGCTCTGATTTATGTTACACGTTGTTTTCAGCGACGTCCACGCGAACACACACACCTTCATCTTCTGGAGAAGTGACGGCACATGAGATCTGGAACCAAACAAGCAATCCATCATCTGCGGAGAGCTGCAGTCTGACACACTCACAGAATAAAACTTTAAGCCTCAGGTGATCCTCCTCAGATGAAGACGCTTTGTAATTATATAAATATTCATTATTTGATCCTCCTAACATTTTATTCCTCCACATTAAAAATATTTTCTTTATCTGAAAGTGATGAGGACTGAAAAAGGGTTGGAAAAAAGGGTTTCCATGTTTTGATTTGATGTGCTTTTGATCCTCATTTTTTATGTTTTCAGTGTGTGATTTTTTTGTGACTCTGATTCATTTTCTTTTTGTATGTTTGTTTTTCTTCCATTGTGTTCTTATCTCGTGTCATTTTGATTAATTGTGCTGTTTGTTATTGATTTGTTTTGTGCTTGAAAATGTGAGTTTTTAAGTTGTGCTATTGATTGGTTGATGTGTTTTTGTTCATTGTCATTTTAGTTTTCTTATTAAGTTATTGTGTTTTCAAGATATTGATTTTGCTATGTGTTTTTGATTAATTGTGATATTTATTGTTGATTTGTTTTGTTTTTGCCATATATTATTGTTTGTGTTGTTTCTCATTTGTTTGTTGTGTTCACTCATTGTTACTTATTGTCCAATTAAGTTGTGATTTTGTTTCAAGATATCATTTTTTGTCGTTGTTCTTGATTCATCGTGACATTTGTTTTGTGTGATTGATTTGTTTGATGTTTTAGTTTGTTATTTTCTTTTTATGATGTCATCTTTTGTTAAAATGTTAAAAATAAAGTGTTCATTTTTTATCAATCATTCTATTATTTGTTGTTGTTTCTAACTTAATAATTTGATGTTTTATGTTTTGATATAATCTTGGTCTTTTTCAAATTCTGTTTTTTTTTTCCATTAATAATTTGCCTCTGAGTTTTTCTTATTTTATTGTAGCCTTGTGTATGGGATTTGATGCAATTTTTTTAAATTTGTTTTTATGTGCTGAAGTATTATGTTTTTTTTTCTTTCTTTTTATCATTTGGTTCTTTATTTGTATTGTTTGATTTAGTTTGTATCTTATTTGTTTTTGTTTTCTTGTTTTAAGTTAAGATAGAATAAGATAAGATAAAATAAGTTAAAATTAAATAAGATAAAGAAATCCTTTATTGAACACCAGAAAAAATGTCAAGTGTGATAGCAGCACAGTAAACGACAGTGTACACAATGACAATATAAGATTTAAGAATAGAAGATAAACTAAAAGAACAAGAAAATTACATAGCAGTTTCAATTCAGAACAATGTAAGATATTATGTGCAGTGGTCTCCAAGCTCAGTAAAATAAAAATAAAAAAAGTAAATAAAAGTTCGATCAGACTTTGTAATTAGAGTGTTTTGCCCAGTTGTGTCATTGGTGTTTTGTGTGTCTGTATTAATTTAAATTCAAATCATGAAAAAGATGACCATCAGTCTTCAACACCACTTTAAAATAGCCAAGCATGATTTTTTAAATTGTTATCCTTACAATAATTGATAAATTGATTGAGTGCTATCAGTTTTAAGGATGTTCGGATGTACGGATAACATATTTGGATTTGTACATGAATTATTTGTGATTCATCATAAGTGAATCAAAAGGGAGGTTCTCAAGGAATCAGTGGACGCCAAACACTCCAGTCAGTCTGCTTCTGTACTGCAGTAATGTGATGCTGCCACCTGCTGGACGACTCATATATGACAGAGTGGGCCTTCCTCATCCTTTTTGAGTTATCAAGAAGTGATGCAGAGCAGAGCAATAGTGGACCAAAGTGTTGTTTTTTTTAGGGATAAACATTCCACGTTATTCCAAATAATTGCCGACTTTTGATATTCAAGTTAAGAAAACACTGGTCAGTTGTGATAAAAGAGTAGAGCAAACATCCACTTTACCATGTGTTTCTTGTATAGGTCAAGGATGTCCAAACTATGGCATAGGGCTGATGGTCGACCATACTCCACTTTTACTCAGACTGCATTAATACAAAATGATAAAATTACAGATGGCCATGTTATGACATATGTTTTTCCACGGCTGACAATTTAAAATATGACTAAAGCAGCTCTTAGTTGCACAACACTTAACTCCTGCATGTTTTGTATGTTTGTGTAGTTAACTCTTGTTTTGTGTCTGAATGTTGATTTGAGGCATTGGCGTCTCTCCCGCTCAGACCACTGCTCTACGACACAGCAGCAGCCAGGGCCCCTGAGATCTGAATCACCCAAAGTCCATTTGTTGTTGTGTTTTGATTTGTATAGGTGATTTTAATTCTTATGTTTGTTCTGCTTTTTAATCATTACTTAATTTCTCATTAGTTTTTTCCTACTTTTTCATTCATTTTGTTATGAATCATGTTTTGATTTGTTGAGTTGTGTTATTGCATTGTTCTTATGTTTTGGTATTGAGTTATTTGTTATATTGTTTGTTAAAATGTTTGTAATTAATTGTTATTTGTCATTGTGCTATCGTTTTGGATTTTCTGTGTTCTTTTGCTTTTGTGGTGATTTGTTTCTTGTTTGTTGTGTTTTATTTTTTCATGCATTGTGTTGTTTGGTGTGTTTTTGATTTGCTGCTGAATTTGTTTTTCATCATTAGTTATTGAGTTTCTTATTGATTGTTATATGTTGTTGTGAATTCAATTTGTTTCTTGTCCTTCTGTGTTCTTTGTTCATTTTTTCATTGTTATTTGTTAGTGTTGTTGTGTTACTCAAGTCTTGTCTTGTCTTGGACTGGCCGGACTCGGGATTTTCCATCAAGACCGATCAAGTCCAGCACCGATCTGCTGTTCTTCAACTTCATTAATGTGAATAAGAAGGAACACTTGGTAAAACAACAAAAAGCACCAATTCATGTGTTATCTCCCTGTGATGACTGCAACCGTCCCAGTGTTGTGACTGAGGGACACTGTTCAACTATGTCATGGTTTTTAAAATTGATTTGATGGTCTTGGTCTTGTCTCGGTCTCAGATTGTCTCTATCTGGGTCTCGACTCCCAAAAGTCTTGGTCTTGTCTTGGTCTCTGTGCATTTTGGACTTGGGCCAGTCTTGGTCTCTGATAGAATGGTCTTGAGCACATTTCTATTTGTCGTGTTTTTTTGTTTTTCTCATTCAGTAGTCTATTTTTCAAAGTTTGGATTTGTTATTGTGTTACTGATTTTTTGTTGTGTTTGTTATTCATTGTTGTTTGTTGTTGTGTTTTCATTCATTCACTCTTCCTGCAGACAGCTGTAACACTTAATCTCTGGACATTTTCAAAAATGTCTCAAGCACCACCTGTTCACCTCAGCGTACAGTCTTCATTAAACCTCACTGTAGCCCCCACATAGGTTGTCCATGTCTATGTGTTCTGCAAAGCGTCCTTGGGTTTCTTGAAATGCGCTATATAAATTCAAGGTCTTATCATTATTATTATTCAGTTACTTTTTGTTGTGTTATTAATCTGTGAATGTATTTCTGATGTTTCCAGTTGCTTTTAAAATAATTAGTTAATTACAATTTTTTGATTGACTGTATGGATTTGTGGATGTTTTGACTCATTGTCTATTTTAAGTTGTGTGATTGATTTGGTTTTTTTTAATTTACTGCACTTTATGTTGTTGTGCCCTTGATTTTTTGTGTTGTTTTGTCTTAAAACATCTTTGGTGCATTATTTGATTTGGTTTGGTGTCATTTTTTTGTTGTTTTCTAAATAATGTTTTCATTTATTCATCATTTTCTATACCATTTGTCCCTTTGGGGGTCACAGGGGGGCTGGAGCCTATCCCAGCTGTCAATAGGTGTGGGGGGGTTACACCCTTAAACGGTCGCCAGTCGATTGCAGGGCCACATAGAGAGACAGACAACCATTCGCACTCAAACTCAAACCTAAGAGCAATTTAGAGTCACCATTTAACCTAATGAGCATGTTTCGGTCTGTGGGAAGAAGCCGGAGTGCCTGGAGAGAATCACGCATGCACGGGAAGAACGTGCAAACTTCACTCAGAGAGGCCAAGACCGACCCAGGGCTTGAACCGGTAATAATTTGTTTTTTGTATCATTATTTATAGATGTGCTTTTGATTCATTCTTTTTTGGTTTCGTTTTCTAATCATGTTGTTGTGTCATTGTTTTTTTTTTGTCTACTGTTACCATTTAATTGATGCTTCATGTTTTCCTTAAGCCATGTAGACCATGTAAACTTCATCCTGAAAACAAAATCAAGAAATCATGTCCCACCACTGACAGCAGCCACAGAGCAGGATAAAGTTTCTCCTCCATCACTGCTGTTTACCAAGGGGAACTCAAGGGTCCCATCCCTAAAGCAGAAGGGACACTGATGAGCATGGCACATTCCCATAAGTTGAACAGCTTTTAGGTGAGAGCACAACAATGAAAAGGCCTGAGGGTAATTTTTTCCTGCGTTTGAATTGTTAATGCAGGAATGAAACAGAAGCTGTAGACACAGGCTCTTACGCCTCTTACAGATGAGGGATATCAAACATTTTTCAGTATTTGCCCTCAATGGAAAAATCTTGGGACACCCCTATTTCTCACAAAAAAACTCCTTTTGAAACATTAAAAATAGACTCACTGCTGGTATAAACTGTGGCACTCTCTTATACAATTGCTTTAGAGGTGGCTGATAGCTAAAGCCAATTTAATCTAACAAGATCATAATTCTGAGGTATGCTCAGCCTGCATAAACATAGTTTGTCCATATTCACCCTGAACAGTATAAAGGCCTTGGTGATGTTTACTGACAATGATACATTTTTAGGGGCTTTGCAGCCTCTCTTGATATGTAGTTTTCACTTAAAAGATCACACATGGTCTTTAATTTTAATTTTCAGGCCATCAAGCCACACAGAGACACTGAATTAGGAAAAATAACCATTTTATTTTAGGCTCATTCATCACTGTCACTTGCATGTGTCCTTGTAGTACACTGGTTCATGTTTAAGTCTCGTCATAAATAAAAAATGTTACAATACTGCACAGCCTGTAAAGAAAAGAGATTTTTAAGCATTATAATAATAAAAAAAGGTTGACATAAAAAACACCTAAATGCTAAACTCAGTGTAGCTGCTTCCCTTAACCAGACTATCAGACAACGTCCCATCTCCAGGTCCCTTTGTGAATATCTGGGTTAAAAAAAAACACATTTTAAAGATGGATGCTGGTTTGAAAGACTCACAGCAGACTGAACCATTTTATTCCTGTTTTTAGAACTCAATTGATCTCAAGTCCAGTTCAGCCCAAAGATTCACCACCAGATGAGCTGATACTTTCAGTTGTTGGCAGCAGGTCACTGCCACGTTCATGTGTGTGAATTCACACCGCCACAGCTTCAAGTGATGATTGACATTTCCATAGAAACGACCCTTTGACCCACGCTCTTCCACGTCAAGGGACCTCTTGTTGCTGCTTGGTGTGAGACTTGAATGAGGATGATGGAGGCGATTTGTTTTACTTTTGTTTTTATTTTAAGTCAGTTTTTTTTTTTGTTTGTGGTGTTTTTTTGATTTATTTTGTTTGTTGTGTTTTGCTTTTTTGCTTGTTTAAAGTTGTTAAAGTATTTCTTCTTTGTTTTGGGTCTTTTTTTTTGCTGTTTTCATGATTCATTGTCATTTGTTGTGTTATTGATTTTTTTACTAACATGTTATTTCTTTTGAGTTGTTGTTGTCAAAGATACGACAGACTGCGTATGTGTGTCCCAATATAATCCATCTACAACAAGATGCAGGTGATTTGACAAACTGAATGGCAGAAAACTCCATCACCGCGAATCAAGCTGCACCATCCTGAAACTGCCTCACAGCATCGAGAAACTTTGGTCTGAACTGGACTTGGTTTGACCTCACAAAGAAAACAGATCCAGACTTCATAGATCTGCTTTATGCCTCGTCTCCAAACCTACAGGAATGTGGAGCATTAAAGTTCAGAACATCTCCATGAACCCCCTCCGCCTTTAAAACACTCGGTCAAACTCTGTCTGACTCGTGGTCGCTGGGTTTCTGTTCTGGTTCGGCTGCTGCTGCGGCATGTGTCCTCTCCGTCTGGGCGGAGCCAGATACTCAAACATGGAGGTGTTATGGGTGGAGAGCATGTTCTTCAGGTCGGATGGCATGGGGTCGGACCAGAAGAAGTCGTGGTTGAGAGCGTCGTCACTGTCGATTCGCTGCGCTGGGTCCAAGACAAGGAGCTTATCGATCAGGTCCAGAGCATACGGGTCTTTGACGTATGCTTTTAGACGGTCCTTCACTTTCCGCTTCTGGCCTTTGGGGAGCTCCATCTTCTGGTAGAGTTCGTACTTTTTATCCACACCAGGCCAAACCTGGGAAAAGGACAGGGGATCGACAGGTTAAAATAACTATGTCCAACATCGTACTTTAAAATTCGACCAATGCAGTTACCTGTTTTGTTTCAAAGAAATGAATGTTGGGTAAGCTTTTGTTTTAAATATTTAGCTCCTTCTCATGGACCAAAATGTAAATGCATGTTTGTTAAGTTCAGGAACAAATATGATGAAAATATATTCATCATTCATATTCATCATTCCTATACACCTAAAACTGATCTACACTATACTGCCAACAGTATTCACTCACTCATCCAAATCATTGAATTCAATTGTTGCAATCACTTCTATATCCGCAGGTGTATAAATCAAGCACCACATCCAACCTGCTTCTACAAAACATTTGTTTGAGTGCGGTACAGTGATGGGAGGCCATCTGAGCAATAAGTCCAGTCATGACATTTTCACACTTCTAAATACACAGTCAACTGACAGTGGTGTTACAGCAAAGTGTAAGTGATTTGGAATAGACAGAAACTCAGCCATAAAGTGGTAAGCTTTATGGCTGAACAAGCTTAAAATAACTGAACAAGGTCATCGGTCACAGAGGTCTCCAATGTGCTACAGAGTTCTCTGAAGTGACCAATTACACATCTCTGTCTGGCAGTCCAATGTACGAGTTTTGTGCCAAGTGTAGTTTGTTGGAGGGAGATTGTGGTTTGGGGTTTTTTTAAGGAGGTGGGCTCCACCCCTTAGTTCCAGTGAAAGAAGCTCTGAATGTTTCAGTACACCAAAACAATTTGGACAATTTCATGCTCCAACTTTGTGTGAACACTTTGGGGGTGGCCTCCTGTTGCATCATGACTGCTCACCAGTGCACAAAGCAGGTCCATAAAGACCTAAACGAGGGAGTTTGGTATGGAAGAACTTCACTGGCCTGCACAGAGTCCTGACCTCAACCCAATAGATCATCTTTAGGATGAATTAGAGCAGAGACTGTGAGTCAAGCCTTCTCTTCCAACATCAGTGTGTGACCTCACAAATGCGCTTCTGGAAGAATGGTCAAAATTTCACATAAACACTCCTGAAAGCCTTCCAAGGAGAGTTGAATCTGTTAGAGCTGCACAGGGGCCAACATCATAACCCTCTGGATTGAGCAGGTACTGTCACATAAGTTCATATGTGAATGAAGGCAGACAAGCAAATACTTCTGGCTATATAGAGTGTATATTCAAAGCTAACAACTGAGATCTAGTGATCATAAAAATAATAGAGGTTTTATTGTTTTAAACCAGAAGTATTAAAAATAGTTGGAGAGTCAAACATTTTGACAACTTATTTTAGGTAAACCAAACAATTTAAAAGCCTCAATCTGAGCTTCGATCACCTCTGCAGTGATGGATCCACACAGCTGGCTGATGAGCGTCAGCTGGTGCTGCTCCGTATTTCCCTGCATAATCGGACTTCTGGTCCACATCTCCGCCATGATGCAGCCCGCTCCCCAAAGGTCGATGGGGGGGCCGTAGTCTCGCTCGCCTAAAAAAGGAATATTAAAACATTAGACATTTTAAAAAAAATTCCTGTTTGTGATCAAATGGTCTCTACTATCATGTGCCCCTGGTAGTTAAAGATGTTAAAACACCAACAGGACTTGATTCTCAGTGCAATATGAAGAAGTGGCATTATATTAGATCTACCTGAAGCCTGACTTTGAAAATAGGGCTGGCACAAAGTCAGTTTTCATGTAGTTTATACACATCTCTTAAAGGGATGCACCAACATTTTTTTCCTTTTTGTGTCTTGCCTCACTCCTGACTCCATGACAAGTAAATACACAACATTCTATTGATTGTGTGTACAGTAACAAGGAAGAGACTGGCAGAGCTGGTTGACCATAGGTTTGTCGCCATCATAAATTCTTATTTTCAGTCCCTTTGCCCCTGCCTGGATGAATACATCTCTTGAAGAATGTATGTGTATGGACAAATATATTTAGATACAATATATATATATATATTCATAAGTATTTGTATATGTATTTTTATACATTATTATTTATTATATGTATCTTTAAATGAAGAGTATGACTTGAGCCTGATCTGTTGTAAAGTGCCTTGTGGTACCGCTTGTTATGAACTGAAGTTAATCAAAGATTGATCGACTGATTGACTATTTTATTATTGCAATAATGGGTAATGGAATTTCCCCCTGTGGCTGGAATTTCCCCCTGTGGGACTAATAAAGGTGTATCTTATCTTATCTTATCTTAATGTTATCCCAAATTGCACATTTCTAAGGAAATAGTGCTTGAAATCCATGCAGAGATTTCTTCCTCTGTCCTGTGTGTGGAGTGTTTTCCGTCTTGACTCACCGAGCAGCAACTCTGGAGGTCTGTACCACAGCGTGACTACTCTGTTGGTGTATCTGTTTCCCTGACTGTTTTTAGCCAGACTGAACGCTCGAGCCAAACCAAAGTCTGCCAGCTTCAGGACGCCGTCTCTGGTGATCAGTACGTTGGCGGCTTTCATGTCTCTGTGCAGGATCTGGTGCGAGGACAAGGGAACACCATAAACCACTTAGGAGCCAGAGGTTAGGAACTGGAGGTTTTAATCTCACAAATCTGATCTGAAGAGACACTTTTCTTCAATTTTAGAGTTCATGTGGAGATCTCGATGGCTCACCTTGTTTCTGTGGATGTAGTAAAGTCCGTTCAGCAGCATCTGCATCACCTTCTTGATCTCCGACAGAGTGAACTTCACGTTGGTGTTGCTCAGCAGTCCGGCCAGGTCGTGTTCACAGAAGTCAAACACCAGGTAGATGCTGCCTTTGTACCTGTTGAACTGAGTGGCTGCAGGAACAAAAGGCAGACTGAGTTTCTAAATGTAACATGTTTCTTGCTGGACAACGCAAATTTCACATTTGATAGAAAGAAGACGGACAAAAAACAACAAAAATCTCATCAATGAAATTATTAAGTGACTGCAACTGAAGAGCATCGGCATGGTGGAGCAGTGGATAGTGCATGTGCCTCACAACAAGAATGCTGCTGATTCAAACCCCTGTAAAATTTAAGTCAAATTAAATTTTAAAAAAGTGTTAAATTTTTTCAGTGTGTGTATATGTACTTTCTGAACATTTGAGCACACTCTAACAGCCCTGTTATGCTGCGTTCACACCGCACGCTACTTGTACTACCTCGGCGATCACTCTCCGTGCAAAGTCAACGTACAGCTGCGATGGGGCGGGGCTAACCCTTCCACGATGCGGCAGCCGCTTTTCACACTACCACTTTGCAAGTCGCGCGATGTGAAGGTAAAAAAAAAAGTTCATCTTTTCAGGCAATGTCGTGTGGGGCTGTGCAGCAACAGCCAATCAGCGGTGTGTGACAGTGTCCCTGACAGACAGTTTTTCATCCGGACTACAGAGGAACAATTTATGGCTGTGTGGGAAACATTAGTCAGTGAGGACATCAGTTACGCCTAGACGAGCCACGGGAAACTCACAGATGATGCTGCTGCAGGGCATCAGCTGCAGTGTATGATTGCGGTGAAACTCTGGAAACGGGCAGGCCTTTATTTATAGGACAGGTGACGAGAGACAGTGAAAGCGGGTGAAGAGAGGGGGATGACGCAGCAAAGGTAGCTGTGGCGGCAGGGTGTACCCAATCACTCACCAAATGTTAGCTGGGAAAGACTCCCGCCCTCCCAAAAGGGAGTAAGGGGTGAAAGGTAATGGCTGGTGGATGTTCGGAGATACACAAACCTTTAGTTCTGCAGATTTCGATCAGATTGACAACGTTTTCATGTTTGAGCAGCTGCAGGATCTTTATCTCTCTCAGAGCTGTGATTGGAAACTGAAACAAAGCAGCCAAGGAGACACCTTTTCAATGAATTTATCAAAAAATAAACACAATTTTATCAAATCAGTCAGAGTTTACACATCAGGGGATGTCTTGGCAGAGTGTTGGCAGGGTGATGATCAACAGTGACTGTGTCTACCTGAACTCTAGTGTTTTTGTTGTGAGCAGGACTGTGGGTTCATCCACATTCAGGATATGACATTTATGCACACAGGCAAACCTGGTACTCAGTTTCCTTTACACATGCCAAATATTTGTATCCTGGTTTCTGACCACAGCATCTTATTTGCGTAAGTGACTCTGAGGTTTATTTCATCTACACAGATGCAGAAAGCTCTTCAAGGACAAGGCAAACGCCTGGTTTATACTTCTGCACTGAAGCACTGTACCTCTGCTATGCTGCTCATGCCATGTTGTCAACAACTCTGCATTCATTCTGACGTTTACACTCTGCAATGAACTAGCCCCTACAAGCCAATTAGCTTAAACTTAAGACAAACCAGTGGTTTCTATTTGAGAAGCCTGGGGAATGAAACACATAAGGCAGCTGCTGCACAACTTTGGGCGGTAAAACAGGCAGAGTAAAAGAAATCCAGATGCTAATACATCATCATCTCCTCCTTGTAGATATGTGTATTAACAAGAACTTTATAGAGCAGATATGGCTCCAGAAATATAATACACCTTTGGTAATATTTCACATAGTGCAGTTGGTAGGGTGGCAGTGGAAGCTTAAGTAGATGATTTAACACAGAAACCTGATTTTGAAGCATAATAAAGCTGGGGTTGGCGATTTTGGAAAACTAGCATGAATTTGAAAGTAGCATCTCTTCAGGGCTCCGCCTCACCGCCCCCCATCATATTTGTGATGGATATCCTGTTTGGCCTCTGTATCACATCAAATCACAAAATATGGAAATACCCAGCCCAAAACAACCTTAGAAAAGCAGAACATGGACTCTTAAAAAAACACAATCATAATCAGAATACTGAAGCCCCTGTAAAAACAGTCAGTGATACTGCACATTAGGATTTAGTACTTATTTGACATCTTACCCCTTCCTTCTCATTTTCCATCAACACTTTCTTCAGGGCCACTTTTTTCCCCGTCTGTCTATGCTTTGCCTTAAACACCTCCCTGTGAAAAAGAAAAAAAAAACAGAAAAATGTGAAACACAGACTTGACACACAAGCTCTATGTACAATTTTCTTTAATTAGTTGACATGAACTTCATTTAAGCTGTACTCCTGTTTGTGTATCTGTTGTCTTCTCTGCTGCTGGTGAACAAAGAAATCTAAGTAAAAATCTGATTAAACTACAAAAATGACATTAATAATCTGATTAAAAGGCAAAAAACAATGTGATTTTCTTATCAAGTAATGGCTCTTGTGTAGATTAAGTCATTAATATTATGCTGCGTGTATGAGTTTTTGAGTGATCAGGATACTCCAAAACTCTGGTATTGTCAGACTTTGGTGTGCAGGATCCTGTCGAATCAACATGGACTTCACATCACCAAAGAAATGTCAAAGAGCGACTGTCTCCTTGTTACACCACACTGATGAAACAATTCATGCAACAAGAACCCAATCAAAGTCCTGAGTGCGAAGCAAAGAAAACGTTTTTTCACTAGCAAGACATAAATGTTGCTTTTCTTGTTTTACATCCACTACTTGTTAAGTAGACTGATCTTGTGAATACAAGTCAGTTTTCATAATGAAATGATCGTGTGCCCTTGACATAAAAATATCTGTATCAGCAGTAAGAAGTTCAGAAATACCAGCACATCTGATATAGACAAAAATCTAATATCCTGCACCCCAAGTAGGATGTAAACAGATAGAGGTAATATTACTCAAACATGTTTACAGGACATATCGAAGTAAACACAGAAAAGTTAGTATAATGTTCAGAGGAATCCTTGTGAATTTTGAATATAAAGCTATTTTTATTATTTATAAAAACAGCTGAATATATTATCAGTTCATTTGTTATTTATTGTCTTCAGTGAGGAAATAAAAGAAACTGTTACACTGAAATAATCTGTAACACCAATCACTGTGTTATAATATGGTGTATTTAAGTTGGTCTGTTATGCCTTAATGCTTATGATGACTGAGAGCGAGTGTTGGTTGTGTTAATTCATACAACACAACTTACACAAAGTATGAATCCCCGAGTTATGCTGCGTTCCATTTACCTCGGAACTGGGAGCTGGGAAATGGGAGTGACGTCATCTCCGACTTGTCGGCGTTCCACTTGAAGTCGGAAAAAAACCGTGCCGATCTACCAGGCTATTGTTAGCTGTTGTTAGCACGCCCTGCGTTGTTATTCACAAATATCACATGAAGAATGTGATTATCACTATGGCAGCATTTTTGTAAATATAAGTCTAACAATACTATGTCTACAGCTGACTTAGAGCAACACACACTAGTCAGAAGTGCTAATAAATTGATTATTAGAGGAGCTACATAACTGTACACACTGGGGGCAGCCATCTTCGATTGTCAACTCGGGGGTGGCGAGGTTCCCCCGAGTTCCTAGTAGGATATTCCGACCTCGGGGGGCGTTCCAGATGAAATTTCCTACTCGGAAGTGGGAAATTCCGGCCTCCGACTACAACTGGAACGCACCATTAACAGCATAAACATCGACTATGACATATGATGTTTAAATTACATTACACACACGTTGTTTTTGTTGATTTTGAAGGTTTCATTGTGGATCTGCTGCTTTATTTGGGGTTTAAGTACTGGATTATATTCTGGAAATCTGGTCACCCTCCATTACGACCATGATAGGTGTCTTACATAAAACATCTCGTATGACATCTTGTTCTTAGCAGCGATAACACCATGCACATAACCGTACCCAAAGGTTCCTTGTCCAATTTTTGCCATTTTTTCGTATTTGGAGAACTCGTCACAGAAAGGAAACTCCACTCCATCGTAGTACTTCGACATGATGGCGGCCTCCCGGTCAGGCCTGGGAGGAAATAACACTCAATATTATGGAATTGCCGCTAATTATGTAACAAATGAAACAACATAACGGTCATTGAAACTGTTCGGAGTGACAGCGGGTAATTTTTTGGATGATTAAAAGGCTGTTTTCTCACTTTTCAGCCGCACTGGCGTTGCTTGTTTTGTCTCGCTGCATCTTCTCTCTGTGTGGACTTCCGACGCTGTGGCTGCGCTGCGTTCAGGGTACCTCGGATGTTTCTATGAAGAGGCATTCTGAGAATTTATCAACAACGAAAAGTCAATAGAAGACCACAAGGATGTGAAATTATTCGCTGCTGAACACGCAACATTCTATATACATTATAAACTACAAACTGAACCTTTGATATGGATATGTTGCATCAAACAGTCGGATTGGAAAGTAAACATTGTTCATTGTTCCAGGCTGCAAAGAAACGCATCAGTTGCCTCGGGAGATTTTACCTTTCCCTTCATTTAACCGGTGGTTCCTGTGCTTTATTGCTTACAGCCATCCTTTTATTGTTGTTATACATGCAATTATTCTGTCGCACATAAGACTAATTGTTGAAAAACAGATTATAATGGCAACACCCAAAGGCAGCACTCAAAGAGACCAGCAATAGGATAGAAAGAAAGCGACACCTGGAGGCCTGGAGGAGCTTGAAATACAACTTTGAGCACATAAAGCCCAAGTGTATCTGTCTGCGGCTTGCAAGACGGAGGCGTGTCCTGTAGCGTGTCCTGTAGTGGGCGTGCCATGTAGTGGGTTCTGTCGCGTAGTGGGCGTGTCGTGTAGTGACGTCACTACGTGACAGAACCTGTTCTTAAAGAGATATGAGCCCGGGTAGCATTTAAAGTTTGAACGTTCTGTTCTGTTTCTACACTAAATACCGTTTTGCTTGTTGCCTTATAATGAATTGATTTAAAAGCATTGAAATGTTAATATTGTTTGACTCTGCCACGAAATAATAATAATAGTTAAACAACTCGGGACAAGAATTAATGAGCTAAAATACACACATACATACATATATGTATATATATGTATGTATGTGTATGTATGTATATTTATATTCAAGGGGAAACTTAGATTTAGGCACAAAAAGAGTAATGGTTAGGTTAAGGGTTAGCAGATGGGTGACGTTAGGTTTTATTTGTGTAAGAGAAACCACAGACCAAACGTTCTTTTCCCTCTTATTTTTCGTCTTTTTCCTTTTTATAAACTTTTAACAGTGTCTCGCGTGCTTTTCCGTGATTTCCGTCTTAGCTAGTGGGCGTGTTGTGTAGTCATTACGTCATTACGCGACACGCCCACTACATGACACGCCTCCGTCTTGCGGGCCGCAGACAGACCCTTCTCCATAAAGCTGGAACAGGCTTTAATTAATGTGTCAACAATGCTTTCAGCATGGCAGCTTTTTATTACAGTGTTTGTTTTACAATTGTATGATAGAGATAGATAGATATGGTTGACTGTTGGCTGTTAATAATGGATAAATCCATCTTCTCTGTACCACCAGTTTATGACAAACTTTGCAAATTTTCTTAAATTCTTCATTAATATTAACATAATTTCTTGTTCTTTATCACTGTGTAATTGATGTTTTATTAATAAAGCCTTACATGAGTCCATAATGAACAAAGCACTTAACAATACCAAGTTCAGTTACAAAAAAGCTAACCAATAGCACTGTTTTTTTCCTTTTCATTATTTTGCACTGATACCATATACAGTACATATATATATATCTATATATCTATATCTATATCTATCTATATATATATATATATATATATATATATATATATATATATATATATATATATATATATACACACACACATATATATATATATATAGCACATGCCTCACAGCAAGTATATACATATACATATATGTATATACAGCAGGGTTCCGGGGTCGGATAGGGGCCTTTCTGTGTGAAGTTTGCATGTTCTTCCCGTGCATGCGTGGGTTCTCTCCGGGCACTCCGGCTTCCTCCCACAGACCAAAAACATGCTCATTAGGTTCATTGGCGACTCTAGATTGCCCTCAGGTATGATTGTGAGCGTGAATGGTTGTCTCAAAAATCCACGAAACAGGGTTAAAATGTTAAAGTTATTGAATACTTGATAGTTTTGATCACAACTACAATGGATCAGAAGTTTTATTAAAAAAATTAAAGAAAAGAGTGGAAAAATGAAACCAAGGAGTGTTTGGTATCAGTTATGAGGGTTAAAGATCCGGACTGTGTTTTTTAACCCTCATAACGGATACCAAACACATCACTAACTAGAAAAGCTGAAAATTTTTAACTGAAAATTTCATCAAAATCCATCCATAACTTTTTGAGTTATTTTGTCCACAGACAGATAGACAGACGGACGGACAAAGTCTCCCGAAAACATGGGGTGCTGGTTTGGCGGAGTAGTTAGCAACCAGGCACCCCATGTACTTGCTTCTGCCGGTCTAGGTTCGAATCCAGCCTGTGACCAGTTTGCAGAGTGTCTTCCCCTACTCGCTCTCTCCCGCTTTCAGAAGCCTATCCACTGTCTCTCTCCTATCAATAAAGGCACAAAATGCCCCAAAAATACATTAAAAAAAAAAAAAAAAAGTCTCCCGAAAACATAACGTCCTTGGCGAAGGTAATAACGCTCAAACGAAAATTAATAAAGTGGGTGTGCCGTGACGTCATGACGTCGCTGAAAGAACACTCCCATATTTGGTCGTGGCTTCCTGTGACAGCTCGCGCCTCATGATGGTGTGCATGTCGCGCGTGGTGCGGCGGGGCTCGGAGCTCACGGCGCGGCGCTGGGCGGTTAGTTTGGCGGGTGTTTCTGTCAGACATTACAGCACCAAGACGGCTCCGCAGATACCCGGCATGGAGTACCAGGTGAGTGTCTTTACCTGCCCGGTCTGCCTCCTCTCCCTGCCCACTGCTAGCCGGGCTAACTAGCCACCGGCGCTGCTGTGATAAGTTGGTTATAACTCGTGTTGATAAAAGAGTTTGGAGAAGGTGGGAACATGGCTGACGGGACATTAACTTTAGCCGCTGATGTCAGAGGGTTTGGGGGCTTGTACCGGAGTGAAGCAGCTGCTGTTAGCGGAGGAAGAGCTTGAAAGGTGAGCAGTGTTAGCAAATGGACAGTTTGTTGATTCACTCTGACTAAAGTACAAACCAGAGGAGCAGCATGTGCTCTGAGCTCTGTGTGATGCCATGTTTGTTTGACTCCAGACTCCATCACAGCATCAGGACACCAAGTCAGTGCGCTCTGAATCATTGGGCTGTTTTAGTGAATGAAACCTGAGCAGAGACCTTAGTCATTTACTTTTTCAAGTATCTTCAGCAGTCTGACATTGTGATTGAAACTGTTGCCATGGTGTTATCACTGATTGGTCTGTTTTGAAGCCTCCAGTTTGTATGGTTTCAATTATTGAACCAGAACTGTCCTTTTTTAGATAATAACTTTTTTCATAAAGCATCTTTAAAAACAGAAGGCTACAAAGTGCTTGGAGTTTGCATGGTCTCCCCGCGCATACAAGGGTTCTCCCAAATTGCTGTTTGGTATGGTGGTGAGCATGGTTGTGAATGGTTGTCTGTCTTATACTTATAAATCTTTTTTTCTTTTGTAAAGCATATTTTTACTATTATAAAGTGCTGAACTAAGAACAAGACAAAACCCAGGGAACAGGGGGTGCTGGTTTGGCGGAGTGGTTAGCAACCAGGCACCCCATGTACTTGCTTCTGCCGGTCTAGGTTCGAATCCAGCCTGTGACAAGTTTGCAGAGTGTCTTCCCCTACTCTCTCAACCCCTTTCACAAGCCTATCCACTGTCTTTCTCCTATCAATAAAGGCCCAAAATGCCCAAAATATACATTAAGAAAACCCAGGGAACAGTAAAATGAGCATGGACAGCCAGATCAAGCAGAGAAATTCCCCTAAAAATAGAGAAACAAGAGGACAGGAACCAAATACAAACTCGGAGGTTGAAATAAATTAAAGCCTCGATCACCTTAAGTCTTAAGCCTCGACTTCAGGGCAGCCAGGACGAGGATCACTGGTTGGAGTCTCACTCATAGGGAGTCATGGGTTCAGATACAGTTGAGACCAGACCTGTACGAGCTTTTAAAGTGATCAGTAAAATCATAAATCAGTTTATTAAGTTCTTTAATAAATTATTCTTTTGATTTATAGGTAGACATTGGTGTAGTTCAGTCCAGAAGGGCTTGGGCTGGGGTCTGGAGGATTGCCGGACCAACTTCAGTCCAAACACATTTGGAAGTTGATTTGGTTAAACTTGCGCAACAGCTGGATCCACCAGTTTCAATGTCTGTAATCAGATGGATCCATCTTACCAAGCTCTAATCTACAACTGTTGTGGGCTGCCCTTAGCGGGACGCCCCAATCAGAGTTCTTTATAGCAGGAAGAGCTGGGAGATAGGAGCGTGCAAACGGCAGGACGTGACTGCACATACAGATGCTAGCATAGATGCTAACAGCCTTAGTAGCAGTTGTATCAGATTTTTACTAAATTTCTTTGTTATTTGAAAAAAGATATTAACACTACAAACTTTTTTATAGTGAGGATCATTTAGCTCTGCTTCTGACATGTTTTGGCAAGAGTTTGTTTTATGTAGTGGCTCAGACTGGCACCTAGCCACAAAACTATCTGATTGGTTTATAATAAATGTGATTGACGTAATGATCGTCCAATCACCTGCCAGAAATCCCTCTGAAAGGTTCTGCCCTCCACAGACACTTTCAATGAGCTCTTTCCCAGATGGGCTAGTGAGATATTGAAGAGTCCGTCAGGTCATGGTTTGGTATCTGGTGATGGCAGTTGGCGCCGCAGCTGAAGTGGTTTGCATCCCCTTACATCCAGAGCCCCAAAAAAACAGTGGTACATTACAGACAATTTGTGGATGTTAATGGCCAGGTTATGTGGTCAAAATATTAGTTGCATATCTGCTGATATTGATTTTGGTCCGATATGGTGCATATCCCTAGAAAAAAACTTTTCGAGGTTAGACTGAAGTAGCTTTAGTGTAGGTGAAGTCTGCATTGTGTTCCTCTTCATGAAAATCAAATTTAAGTATTGATAAAACAAAGCTGCCTGCAGTCTCTAAGTAATAAATAACTCTGTCTACTCATTTATTGTTCTATCTAATGCTGGACATTTCCTCTTTTGTTTTTTTTCCTCACAGGATGCAGTTTGCACTCTTAACACCCTCCAGACCAACGCCAGCCTTCTGGAGCAGGTACGGCGAGAGCGGAGCCACCCTCAGCAGCAGCTCCATGCCATGAGAGGGTTTCTGGAACGATCCGGTCTCACGGTGAGTCTGATGTCAGTCTGGAGGACACCAAAGACTTTTATTGATGTCTTGTGTGATTGATCTGAGGCCTTATCTCATGTGTGTGTCTGCACGCGTCCCAGGTGGAGGAGCTGGACCATCTCAATATTATTCACGTGACTGGGACAAAGGGCAAGGTGAGCGGACACACTGATACGGAGCTGCTGCTCTGGTTATGTAAGAGGGGCTGAAGGTCATACAAACATGTTTTTATCCTCTGATGTAGTGATAATGTTTACGAGTGTTTGTTTTGTTTTCTCTCAGGGCTCCACTTGTGCCTTCACAGAGCAGATTCTGAGGAGTTACGGCTTTCGGACAGGATTTTACAGGTGAGAAACTGTACCAAATACATGAGCTGGCACTGTCTGATGACCAGAGGCACACAAAGACAAGATCTAACTTTGCAACACAAAGAACTCCACAGGATGATTTTGTTATTTTAAGTTAAAAGTGAGACAGCGCACTGATGAAGACCTAAATCAGGAGTTGGCAATAAAGTTTGCTCTCGGATCAAATGTTTCAAAGTCAACAATACAGTGGACCAGAACATAATCAAAGTTTAATGTATATCGATGATTTTTAAAAAACTGCTACATGTGTTTCCCTAAAATAGAGAGTTTTACTTGATTTTGCCTATACAAGTGTTAAGTAATGTTTAAAGGGGAGTGAAAGAGAAATGACTGGGGCAAATGGACACTTGGTGTCTCCATCACTTACAGAATAAGAAACAAAAAAACATGAATTGACATCTTTATGCTTATGTTTGTATTATGATATGTGATAAAGTTAGTTTATTAGCCCTTCACCAACATTTTAAATGGATTTATCAGGTGGAAGCAATAGCTTTCAGGATGCCAACAGTGAAATGTTTTTTATTTATTTATCAGAATATTGAGAAAAATCATGCTGAAAGCAGCTTTTAACAGCTCTCCTTAAAAAGCAGCAAAACAGTTCACAGTGAAGTTTCATACAGACGTGCTCCTGAGTTTTTTATGATTAACAAATCACTGCTGATCCACGGCTGAACATCTCATCTGTATGCCAGAGGAGTTTGCAAACTTCTCCAGCATTGAGCAACACAATTTTGGTTTATTCACTTTTCTCCCCCTCATTACGTCTGCCTTAAAACTCTCTACTGAAAGACTTCTGTTAATCAGATGATCAGGCTCGTGACTGAAAAGAAATCATCCTTAATCTGCAGAAGTAAAAGTCTCTGTCTCACTCTGGTGTGAAAGCTCCTGAGTGGCTACAGCAGGAGTTGGCTGTCTGCAGTGCTGTCAGCAGTGCTGTCTGAAGCCTTTATGTTCACCTTTAACTGATCGTCATGCTTTTGTTCAAGGAAATTGACTAAATACATATAAAAGTTATTTTCCAGATCATGTCAAGGGCCAAAAATTCTGACCATTGGCCAGTAGCCTGGGGGCCTGTTTTCAGACTCCTGACACAAATTGAACTCTATATGGACGATATCAGAAGATGCCCCAGAAAAAGGAAACATAGCAGTCCCCCTTCATTTAAATGTTTACTAAAGACACGTTTCACGGGTATTTTAAGATGAGTGTGGAAAAATGAGGCTCATGACAGACACATTTAACACCTGTCATTTCTGAATTGTAACACGACTGAACATTGTCAGTAGCTTAGTCATTAACTTGCTGGTAACAAAGGGCATGTGTGTGGTATGAATGAGCCGCTCACAGCGATGCTGCTTTCACTGCACATAATCAAGAAAACAACAGGTTTTGGTTTGGTTTTCCAAAAAACAACATGGGCAGCACAGTGTTCACCCAAACCTTCGGCTGTAACATTTAGCAAATTGCAGCCTCCCTAAAAATTTAACTTTTTTACGTGACAACCGGTGCACCTCACCTGTGTTGAACTGCAGTTTGTTAAAACATTGTTTAAGTAACCTGGATCTAAAGTCTGGGCCTCCATAGGTTCTTAAAAAGTATTGAATTTGATGTACTAGAGTACTGGGACCCTGCTTATATTGGTAAAATAAATATCACATTAGGCATCCTTCATGTGGTACCAAAACAACTAAAAAAGGAGATTTATTTTGGCCTTGAAAGATATTGGCAAAAAATGTACAGTAATGCCTCACCTTATCATTACTGCGAGAGTACATTTAAAAATCAAGAGTTTGATGTTTTTCAGGAGTTAAATGTTTTGAACTAGTTTTACATGTGTTCCTCCCATTAATTAAATGTCACATTGAAAGCAACAAGTCAGTTTTCAGAGACGTGCACAAAGACTCTGTACTCTTGAAAACAGAAGTGTTTCTGATAATCAGAAATATCGGACATCAGCATCACTAAATAGTCTTGAGTATTATATGATGATGAGGTAAACAGTTATTATACATTTTAAATTTTCATCAGCAAAAAATATCAGGTCTGAAAATCAGCTTTTTCTGCAAATATCTGCAGATATTAATATTGGTCCAATGTTATCTTGCATCTCTTCTTTATAATTTTCATCAGAAAAACATGTTTTTAGCCATGTGGAATTTGGTTTATAGACATTATTATTATTATTAATAATATTACCCAGCAGGGTAATAAATCAATAATTCAGCTGCTCACTCTCTTCAGTTTGACTGTTGCTACAAAATCTGAGTTTGTCCAACAGGATGTTTTTACATCCCAATAAAGATGTTTCTCTAAATCAGCAGTTAGTTGTGCCAGATGTAGCATTAAATTGTTATGAAACAGCAGATAAACTGATGTTTGTCCTTCCCACAGCTTTGCTGTTGGTTTGACGTCGTAGATGAAGGTTAATATCAGCACTGATGTAGAAGATGAGATGATTCCCATATTATCATGCCTAAAATATAAGTAAAGGCAAAGTATATTCATCTCAGTGTAAATGTTTTTTTTTTTGTTTTTTTTTACAATATGGACATTTTTAACAGGAAAAACAGAGGTTTATATTTGTATTTAAGAAGATGTGTGATAAAATTGGATCGGTATCTGCAGTATTGGAGCTCCTCACAGTATTTGGCTAATTCAATAATAATAATATTAATATTAACTTTATATATATAGAGCTGGAGACTTTCTACTGTCTCTCAGACCAACATTGCTCATGAAAGGGAAACATTTCAAGGAAAGTGTGGAGAATTGAGTCCCCAAAAAGGGAGCGCAAGCAATCCAGGACTAGGGGCCCACCACGGTCCAAAAAACACAAAAGGCCCTTATCCCAAGCTTTTTGTAACAGCTCACTAATGATCCAGTGCTGTCCATCTCATCCATGTGGACCGTATGTTTCTAAGAGATGACGTTCAACAATCAACATTCTGTGTTTCCATGTTTCATGCTATGGCTGACTCCAAGCTTTATGGCTCTGTGACATTTTATCTCTAATCCTTTTTGGGCTGGCAGGAAACAGCGTCTGCTTCTACATTTATATGAAATAAAACTATTATTTATTAGTATTACATGCTCTATGTTGTGGGCCTGGGCTGAACTCCTACTGCCTCTCACACCAGTGGTGCTCATGGAAGTGAAACATTTCAAGGAAAGTTTGGAAAACCGAACACAAAAAGGGAGCACAAACAGTCCAGGACCAGGCAACTATCTCAGTCCAATAAACACAAAAAGCCCCAAACCAATAGAGCCAGAAACACAAAAACATGTCAGCCGCCTCAATTTAAGATTGTTGTGGGGAAAAAAACGACACCATCTTGATGCAAATGTCTTAAATATTGACAAATATGTTTATTACTGCAGGAACTGATATGAAGCTTTGAGGAAATCTTTCACCAGTATTTATACCGTACCATTAATATGGAACATTCCTTAACAGTCTCATTTAGTAAAGACTAAAACCTTTTTTTTTCTTGCTTTGAATCTGATTCTGACGCAAAGAGACGGCCACCATGATCAGAACCAGTCGTGTGCTTGACTAAAAATATATTGGTGTCAGTATAATGAGTTCAGAAATGTGGAAAAATCCAATATTGTGCATCCCTTTTATTTAATAGCGTGTTTCCATCTGTGTTTTAGCTCTCCACATTTGGTCCAAGTCAGAGAGAGGATTCGAATCAATGGACAGCCCATCGGGAAAGAGCTCTTCACCAAGTATTTCTGGCAGGTTTATGGACGACTGGATGAAACAAAGGTAAAACACACACAGAGGACAAAACACTATCTGTTGGAGTGTGTTTGACTTAATTAACTCTTCGTGGCTAATCTTTAACTTCACTCAGAATGATCCAGTGGATTAATCTTTAACCTTGTGTCCAAAATTTAGAGGTGAGCAGATAGTTTTGCTACGTGTTGCTCGCCTGCTTTTCCTGGCTTCACCTCAGCCTGAGTGCATCTTCAGCAGTGTGTTATTAGTGTCACAGGTTGTAATTGAGTAAAGCAGAAAATGAGACCCTTTATGTGAGGAAGAGCGTGACCCTCATGTGACAGAAATCATTAAAAACATTCAGCCTACTATTTGTCTCTTAAGTGATTTAGAGACAGAGATGATCTTCTGTAAAATCTTAATTATTGCATTTATTGTGAGTGCAAAGAGTTCACTAACGGTGTTCTTAACAAACTCTCCAGCATTTACTGACTGACTCTGATTTAATAACTTTTTCTCTCGAACTTTGCAGGATGCCCACGGGGGAGCCATGCCTGCATATTTTCGTTTCCTCACCATCCTGGCCTTCCATGTGTTTCTACAGGAGAAGGTATGCTGGCAGGCCTGTGCTGCGTTTTCAGCAGAAACTAAGGAGGAACTTAGAGATTCTGTAAAATACTCTGACATTAAGGTCTTAACTAATGAGACAGGATAATTATGTAAAAGCTGTTTAGGTTGTTGAAATCTGTTCCTCTGGATGAACTCTTTGTTAGCTGGTTTTACAGATTAAATGACTTGAATGCCCGTTGACCTGCTTGAAGAAAAGTAGTGTATTCCCCATTTCAGACTTGTCTTTAAAGGAATTGTTTAGCATGAGTTTGAAGGTGTGCCACAGTGTCACAGCCCAGTTCTCTCTCTGTTCAGAAATCTCAGGACAGATGCTAATGCTGATTATTGCTATACATGTTGCCAAACTCTCAGCAAAACTAATAACCCTTTCAAACTGGCCAAATAACCTTTTTAAACCCGGTATCTGCAGTTTGAAAGGGTTTAATCTGTATTTCCACCTGGGTTTACTGACCCTGCAAACAACGGGATTTAATCTGCTCGCCTCCAATCAACCTCAGTGGGAACATCACACCCAGGTCGACCCGCGAATTTACAGATGACGTTGGTGTAATGTGCTCCTGGCATAACATCGTACCCTTCCCCTCCATCTGTAACGTTGCTCTTTGCCATTTGCCTTTGTATCATCAGCGCTGAGTGTGTATATTTTTAAAGAGGTACAAGAGTAAAAAGTACAGAAAACCGTGTCCACGGCTTCCATCCTTCTTTTCGTTGTTTACGTGGTCATATTTTATCACACTGATGATGTCATCAACGTGATGACATCAGCTTGATGTGCCAATTTGACTGAAGTCTGCTGTCAATGGGAAAGGAGTCACCTACCAATTGTTAGCGGGTTAATCCGTGTTGAAAAAACCTGCATTGACCCGCTAATTTAAGTGTGAAAGTGGTAGTTAGATAGTAGCAGATAGAGGAAAGTTAAAGGAAAATTAAGTGGGTGTAACCAAACGGTTTTTTGCATGTGATGACCCACACTGTTTTGTGGCATGTTTTCTTCCAAAATGATTTAATCATGCAGAGAGTTTGTCACCATGTATAGCAATGTATAGCATTAGCGTCTGTCTTGAAATTTCTGAACATTGAGAGAACTGAGCTGTGACACTGTGGCACATGTTCAGGCTCATGCACCTCACATAACCACACTTAAAAAATTCTGAACTATCCCTTTAATCTAATCTCTTCTGCTGTGTGTAGGTGGACTTAGCTGTGATTGAAGTGGGTATCGGAGGAGCTTTTGACTGCACAAACATAATCAGGTAAGACTTCATTTTTTTACACGAACAGGATACCAAATACAGTGAGTTTTCAGTAACACAGGGCTGCCCAAAAATCAGTTTGTTCTCAAGCATAAATGCTAAAGCTGAAGATATTCTTTTGAAATCTCAAGTTTCTGCAGAAGGAATGTCCCAATACAATTTTTTCATATGATAACGATATTGCAGCCTTGAGTATTGGCAGATACCTATATCGATCCAATACAATATCAGAAGGAATCGTACATACTTCATTACTTATTTTGAAGTATGGACTCGAAAAAAAGGCTTGATTACTCAAACAGAGAACATTAGTCAGACCCATTTGTTATTAACCAATGGGTTAAATAAATTTTAACCTCAAGTATAAGAATATGCTACAATTAAATAAAAATTAATAAGAAACAAACTAAAAGACCCTGAAAAGTAACCTCAGTACACCCAATACATACCAAAACAGATATTTTTTAAATGACAAAATTGCCACTATGTTTAACTTAAACATAAGCGTGTTCTACAACTGAATTAGATAAACAAGTAAATAAATAAGAATGGACTGCTTGTAGCAGAGTGCTTGTATCCAAGATTTTAGGTGCAGGCCGATATAATTTCGATTTTTGTTTTTTGCTAATTTCAGACCAATGTCCGATATCAACATCGGAGTGGGACATACCGAATTCAGGGAGCCTTTCTTTTTATCTCATCATAAAACAGATTTTTACTTGTTTAATTCAGCAGATGTGCAGTCTTTGTCTTTTATGTTATTAACTTGGCTTTGATTTGGACTGTTTGTGTTCATATATTTTTTTAATTTTATGATTTCTTTGTTTGGGATGCACAATATTGGATTTTTGCTGATATTTTTTTAATAACTTATTGCTGATACTTAAACCAATATTTCTGGTAAAGAAGAAAAACAACATTTGGCTCTTGCAAAAATGAAACCCTTGATATTAAATGTACCCATGCAGTGATGAGAGGATGTATCAATATTGTACACTTGTAAAATTTGCTCATCTATTTTCTGATATTTGTGCTGCTGTATTGCATGTAAATGTCTGCAAAAATTTTAATATTAGCTGATTTTTGATATCAAACTGATAGTGTTGCACATCCCTATATTGTATTTATTTTTCAAACCCAAAGGAGACTGCTGCATTCTTCAAGATAAAGTTGGTTGATTTACAGTATTATTCTTTAAACTCACATCTTTTATGGCTGCTTTAACAAATGTACAGAATATTATGATTGTTTGCCATAAAAGGTGAAGTTTGCATTTCGAGGGGACTTGTTTGTCACTGAACAAGCCCCTTTGAGTGAGGACCCCCGTTCTTATGGGGACTGCACAAACTGAACAAACAGTTTGTTTCCTCGGGTCAGTGAACGCCCCTCCTCCATCCCAGCGCTCTTGTTGAGATGTTTGGCTTCAGTCCAAAGTTCCTCTGTTTCCAAAAGGATCACATGAGGCGAGACGAGACAAATGTGCAGCTATGTTGGCAGACATCCCAGGACATGCTATGTGCTTTGCATCCAGATTCGGACCCCGAGTTAAAATCTTTGTATAGAGGGTCAACCCTGCAGAAACACCATAAGCTGAACTGCAGACGGCTGAGGTTATAGTTACAGCTGAGCCCAGCTATGAAGTTTAAAGGTCATGGGGGACCCCTGAAGAATTTAAACTCAGGACAGGGTGCATGCTCTTTCCGTGGGGGCAGGGCTTGTTCATTCTGTAGATTTTAGGGTTAAAATCTTCCTCCTGGCAGCTTTCAGTCTTCAGCAGGTTGCCAGGCAGCAGACGTTGGCATAGTTCGAGTAAAAAGCCAGGGTGGTTTTTGTGATATTTAACTGGTCAGTTATTTTTCAGGGTGAAAGTGCACATTTTCCAAGTGCTTAAAGAGGAAGTTAGTACTTTCAGGTTAATAATGACCACTCTGCCTTTGGTGTGCTCCATTTAGAAATTGTCAGTACAATGTCAAGCTCATCATGACCTTTTAACAGTTGATGCTTTACCTTCACTCACAGTTTCAGTGCTGTGTTAGAGGGCTGTCAGTCCAGAGCTTGTCAATCAAACTTCCTCAGCGTTTCTCTCTTTCTGTGTCATCAGGAGGCCGTGGGTGTGTGGGATCTCCTCTCTTGGCATCGACCACACTCAGATTCTTGGTGACACCATTGAAAAGATCGCCTGGCAAAAAGGAGGAATCTTCAAGGTGAGTTTATCATAAAGACTGCTGATCTGATATCAGGTGAAGTTTTGTGGGAATTCAGGACAATCAAACTTATGACTGGGACAAAGATCGAATCCTTATTCCACTGAGAAGCCTGTTCTGCACGCATTAGAACCAGAAGAAATGGTAAATGAAATTTCTTCATGTTGCACCCATGTGCCACTTTATTAGGTACACCTGCTCAGCTGCTTATCATTGCAGATATCTAATAAACCAGTGTCTTAGCAGCAGTTTAGTGCATTTAGGCTTAGTCAAGAAGACATGCTGAAGTTCAAAGTGACTCAAATATCTCCTGGTCTAATGGATACATAACCTTGCACAGCAGCTGGATCTGTCAGATTCAATGTCTGTACTCAGGCTGATCAATCTTATCAAGCTCCAATCTACAACGACTGGGCGTCCCAAAGCAGCACCATCCAATCAGAGTCTTTTAGAGCAGGATGAGGAAAGAGCTGCGAGTGAGAATTTTTTAAATTAATTTAATTAAATAGAATGCAAATATCAACACTACGAACTGCTCTTTAGTAAGGATATTTTTGCTCTACTTCTGACATGTTTTGATCAGAGTTTGTTTCAAATTTTCACATTCTGTAATGCAGAAGGGCCTATAATGCATTATTTGTTCGTAATGCATGCTGATTGGTGGCACAATTGTTCAGTCACCTGCTGGGTATGCCTCCAAAGGGTTTTGACCCCCCCCCCCCCCCCCCCCCAACTTTCTTTGAACTCTGTCCCAGATGGATTAGTGGTTAATGGATTCATCCTGACTTGTTTCATTGGTTCAGGCTGTATCTGATAGTCTGTAAAGTGTTTCCTCCTCGGCCCCTTAGTCCCACCTGATCATGGTTTAAACCCAACAGCCTATGTGAGTGTTGTTGCTCACCATGTCCATCCCTTTATGACCACATCTCCATCTTCTGATAGAGACTTCCAGCAGCCCCATGTCTCAGATTTTCGTCAAATGGAACACCTATGTGATGTGATGGTTTGGGAGATCTCATCATGGATGTTCGTTTACAAATCTGCAGAAACCATGTAATGCTTTCATGGAGAAATGAACCAACATCTCTGAGGAATGTTCCAGCACTCCGATTGAATTTATGACTCCAAGAATTTAGCAGCTCTGAAGGCAGAAGGGGTATTCAATAGGTATGCTTAGTAATGTGGCCTGTATGTGTATGTTCACATGTCATGTTAAGGAAAACAATAGTAGCTTTACACCACCGTTACTATCCTGTTGAAGTTTAACCACTTTCAGGGCAAGGAACATGCATTTTTATCTGAGTTGTGAATTTTGGCAAGGTTTTGCATAACACAAAGGGGACCTGAACAAACATCACCAGGAAAGTTGGGCATCGGCATTTAGCTGGATGTAGTGACATTTTTACCTAGACTGTACACAACACTCATGCTGCAGATCAGATCTGATGAGAACAGCTTCCACTGCTGCTGTCACAGCTCCATCTCTCCCTGAATATACCTCCAGTGATGAGCTTCTATTGAAAGTTAAGGAAGAATCTGGATAAACCTCCCCCCAAGGAACCTGATTCATGAATAGCTGACCTGAAAACTGCAGAATCACAGCACTCTGACAAACAAACCGAAGCCTTAACTCTCAGAGTCACAGACAGGAAGAGTCATTGGATGGTTTATATCTTTTCTGTGACATATGTATGTACCAGCTGGATTTCAGTAAATATGGGTCTGTATTTGTCTTTTTCTGTCTGTTTTAACCGAGAATGCGTATAACAGATGAGCCCTCTATTCCATTAGATTTTTGGGAGATGTGCCTTCCAGTTGGAAAGCTCAGATTTAATTACATGGTAGCCAAAATGAAAACAGGCACACACCACTGCTGTCAGACAGGTAAAGCAGGGCACACACATGAGGATTTTCTAAATCTGAAGAGATTTTTTATCTGTTAGAGACTCCTCACATGGAGATACACATACACAAAGGGTTTTGGTCATAAATATTGAACAAGTTTAATATTTATGATTGTCAGCCCCGACCCACTTTGTTTGTCGCCCTTGGTCAAGAAGGGGGAAAGTCGGGACAAAACAGCCCAATAATCTTAATGTGTGTACCCTGCTTAAAATGCATCACATTTTTTCTTCAGGTGTTTTACAGACTTTTTTTTTGGTCTGAAATAATCAGCCATCCAGGCTTGGAGGACTGTGTCATGCTCAACATCAAACTCTTTAGATAAAAGCAGGGTGGTCTTTTTCTGCTTTCTAATTATCATTATCACGCTGGTTCCTTTTCTCAGCCGGGCGTTCCTGCCTTCACCGTCAAACAGCCAGAGGATGCGATGGCAGTGCTCAGAGACAGAGCCAAAGAATTAAAAGTAAGCCCTGTCTTTTCGTTTTCAGTGTCAGGTATTACAGTTTTCACTGACTGAAATGTGGAATCGTCTTACTTAGCTGCTCTGATAGTCCTGTCTGTTGTTGTAGTGTCCTCTGTGGGTGTGCCCGGATTTAGACACCTATCAGGCCGACCTCTCTGAGCCTCTGAGCCTCGGTTTGGCCGGACAGCATCAGCGCTCCAACGCATCACTGGCCCTCCAGCTGAGTCACACCTGGCTGCAGAGAAGATGTCAACCAGGTGAGACTTCTGGTTTCCCCAGATCTTTAAATTAAAGCCTCCAAAATCTCCTGAATCTGATTTTCAGAATATTAGATCAGAGATGGTTTCTTTACCCTTTAACTCCCACAAAAATATCCATAAAAATGTTTTTTTTTTGTCAAATTGGGGCTTTAATGCCACTGTTGATTTTTCCACCCTAAATATTTATAAACCATTCACCTCAACCAAATGGATGAGCTGGGAGTTTGTTGTTGAAGAAGTATTCCATTGTAATAATGAAAAGAGAACAGTAGGCAAGTAAAATGTCCTTTTTGAGAAACAGTTTTAAATTTTTGGATGCCCTATTCATTTCATGTAAGCCAGTTTTTTTTTTTTTTTTTACCAGTTTTATTTAAATGCTAGGTTAACCTATCTGAGAAATCCTCCTCTTAAATAAGACATTAGTATAACATTTTATTTTTTTCTCATATTGGAATTACATTAAGTCTGTTGGTTGAACACATTTTGTATTATTTTGTATTGTATTGTATTTTTCTTTTTTGATATTTTGATTTATCTCACCTTTTAAGACTTGTTTAAATTGGACAAGTTACATTAATCTCTTGCGTTAAGTCTCTGGTAACCTCATGCATTGAATATGTAATCTTTCCTCTAAATACTTTGTTAGAATGAGGGATTTTTACGTTTATGGATGGAGGGAGATTTAAAAATCTAATACCTTTTAAAACCAAAAAGGAAAAACTGCTTTACTTCTAGCATTATGTTCAACCACACTAAATAAAGATGGCCTGATCAGGTCTAAGAAGTTTGATGCATTTTGAAAAAGAAACTGTTACTCAAAATTTGGTCCCCCAAACAGTTGATCCGGGAGTTAAAGAGTTAAAGTTTTAGATGGTTTTCACACCCACAGCTCGGCGACTGTTCCCCAGCAGAAAAATAAAACCTTGCAGATGCACAGGCTGTCCAGTGGTGCAACAGGTTGTGTGAGTGCCTCACATCAGAAGCTGGTCTGATCACAGGGCAGGGCGTTTCTGTGTAGGGTCTGCATGTTCTGTCCTGTGCATGTGTTGGTTCTCTAACTCCACAGACCAAGAACATTCTCGTTAGGTTAACTGGTGACTCCTAGCTGGGGTTGTAACTAGGGGTGTCAACATCTAAACATGTAAACGGATACTTGGATAACAAATCATAACCGTTTAGAAAATCAATAACCGTTTACAAGTCATTGTTTTCCTCCTCCTCCTCGTTCATTTTTCACTAATTTATATATTATTTTAGTGGTGACAATGTTGCCTGAAAGCTTTAGATAATAATATTAACCAACTATACACTTGAATGTTCCCACAACGCAGTTATCCTTATATAGGCCTATAAGAGATGATGAATGGGGCGCAATGTCACATTAGTATAAAAGATCTGCAGCCACAGCCGGTGTCGCGTCACTTCACGTTACCTCGGAGACATGGAGGCAGCCATCATCAAGCGGAGCACTGTGTGGAAGTTTTTTGAACAAACTACCAGTGGAAATACTGTTTAATGTAGGCTATGTCAGGCAAAACTGGCTTATGACAACAGCACGGGATGCAAAACCACCTGAAACACCTGAACAAGTTGGAGGAAGAGACTGCTGCTGCTGCTATTATGTTTGAGCGTAGCGCTCATAATCTACTCCATATGCAAATGTTGTGCAGCTAAAAACAAAAACTGTTAATGGCTGGTTATTTTTGCCTGTATTAATGTGTGTTATTGTACCTTATATTGTTTGTCGCTGCTCTGTCAGCTTTTCTCTGCCTGATCACAAATCCTCGCGTCTAAAGCGGAGGAAGAAAACACATTTTTATCTGACAGTTTAGTGAATAATTATGAGAGTCCCCCTCTACTTTTTAACTTTGTGCATATAAAGGTGAAGTTTTTTCCTCTCAGCTTACTTTGGCTTCTTTTTGAGTTGCTTTCTCTCGCCAAATCCAGATTATTTTTACTATGAGACATATTAAATTCAGATGTGGCTCCAGCTGTGAAAGAGGGATGCAGTTTTCACTTTAAGTTTTAAAAAATATTGTACAACGGTGAGCAAAAGTTAATGAATTAAAAAGAAGATTAAACGTTTTTTCAGCTTTCACTTGTACATTTTCTTGTCTGTCATAATAATAAATGGTAGGGGTGAAACGAAATTTCGCGAAATAAAAAATGACGAAATAAAAATCAAAGACGCTCGAAATAAAAGGACGAAATAAACCCTCCTCACCTCCCGTAGCAAAACACCAGCTGCAATAAGGAGGAGGACGAAGCGGAGGAATTAGCTGACGCTCCTTCGTCAAATAAATCGGTTGTGTGGACCTATTTTGGCTTCCCGTGTAAAAGACGAGAGAACGGTGAGAAGATTGCAGACAAAACAACAACCGTGTGCAAAATATGCCGCTACAGTTCGCCGTATACTGCGGCGAGAACCGTCACCTGCAGCTTGCGAACACCTGCTTTTATTTAACAGTCACTGTGGGCTGTGACAACGCCAACTTCAATTTTAATTCCCGAACAAAACAGTGAGTAGTAATCTCTACACCTCCTGCACGGCTCTCTCCCTCCTCGCTCAAACACACACACAACTCTCCCCTCTGAACTCTGACCCGCTCGCCCCGCCCTCCTGCTCCATTCACTGACCATCAATTCATAGGAAACATTAAAATCCACATTGAACACATAAACCGTAGAACTGCTCCACTTTGTTTGTGTAAGTCTGCATAAAAAACAATATTTGATTTTTGCATCTACTGTTTAGTTGACAGAATTTGATCATACTTGAAGATCAGAAGTATATGCACTGTTATAGGCTAAATATTATAGTTCACAGTTCAGACATTTATAGGTCTAAACTGCAGCTCTGAGGACTGCTGTTTGTTTTCCTTTTCATTCAAGAATGTACTTATCCTGATTGTTACAACAACAGAGCACTTTTTATTGAGATTTAATGTTTGTATTTGCTCTGTAGTCTAAATAAGGGGAAAAAAACTACAATTTAGTTTTTTTTTAAAGAGCATTTATTTTGTACTGATGCAGCAATATTTTTTGTATGTCTGCATTAGGAAGAAAATAAAGAAAATGAGATTTTTTCACAACTTCCTACTGTTGGGGATTTTCCTTCATCTTTATTTCATATCGTGAGTATTTCGTATCGTGGGCCCTGTTTCGTATTTCGTATCGTTTCGTGAGTTGACCGTTTCGTTACACCCCTAATAAATGGTTTTATTTTCAGCTCGTTTTACTTTCTGTCATAAGTAGGCCTAAGCCTTAAAATGGTGAGATGGATTGCCTACTTATTAAGTTCTGCTCGCTGAATGAAGTTTTTGTGTGATAACTTAATGTCTTTGATTTAATGGAATAAGGAGGTATTAGGAGACCAAACCCTCTAGTGGTTATATAGCGCAACTGCGTTTGAAAAAGATCATTAATCTCTGAAGTGTAACCATGTACACGTCAGTTAGTAGCCTCGTGTATGCGGTTAGTAAAAGTTCTACACGTTTACATCCCTAGTTGTAGCAGTATGACAAATTCCTATCGCGGTTATTGTGACCAAAATCATCACAGTTATTATTATCACGGTATTGTTGTGCTCAAAATGTTCAAAAAGTTTACACACTGAAATCATTTAACCCTTTTAATACTATAACAGGCTGTCTGGTCTTTTTAAGTCAGTAAATGTCACTGGAGTAAATTTGTTCAATATTTTTTCATAACCCAAAGTGGACTGACAAAAACTGTCTAAACATTGAGGCCATATCACTTCTGTAGGTTTACACGATACACGTATCTCTAAGGAGTGCAGGACGATGTTTTGCTTTATTGATAGTTTGAGCACAGGCCTAGTCGTCACATAGCCATCCGACCCTCTCCTCCCTGACAACCCAACATTCATGTGAAGGTACAGCTGGTAGTGGAAACACAAACAAGATTAGAGCTGACTGCTTCAAGCTGCACCAAACTGTCCTGAAGCAAACCAAACCAGAGAAACGAGGCTTTACAGGAAGGTTGGAGAAGTTTCTGGGTTAGTGAAAAGGCCTTAGGACAACAGTTCAGCTGTATATTCAGACATTTCAGAGTTATGATTTGTGCAAGCGTTAATTTCATTTAATTTAACAGTTTTTTTTTTTGGATCAAAGTCTTTTTATTTTATTTTGTGTGTTATTACAGAGAGAACAACATAAACAACAACAAACAGATAGGACAGTCGGGGACAACAACAACCGTGCCCCTGTCCTAATCCCCCCTCCCACAATACGGGGTCATCAATATTCGGCCAGACAATCAAAAAAATATATAAATAAATAAATAAATAAATTAATAATAATAATAATAATAAACTAAAATAAAAATAAATTAAAACAAAATAAAATAAAAGTTAATAAATAAATATATATTTTCCATGTATGTTTACACACAAATATACCTAACACACTCTTAAACATACATGTACACATGTACATTTACACACAAAGAAAAACAAAAAAACAAAAAGGGGAATAACATAAGGGGTTACAAAGTCATGTTGGTAGCTGCCATGCTTTCAACATAAGATAGAAATGGCTGCCAAGTTACAAAGAATTTCTTTGTACAACCTCCAATCGTGTATCTAATTTTTTCTAGGTGGACAAGACACATGACCTCCTTTATCCACTGGTCATATACAGGGGGTGTGGGGTCTTTCCATTTTGATAAAATTAGCCTTCTGGCAAAAAGAGAACAAAAAGCCATCATGTTAGCTTGATATCTACTACAAGAAACATTCTTAATTTAACAGTTTTATCCTCTTTCACAGATAAATTATTCCCCTCCACTCCCACTGAGAACAGCAGTGTGCTACAGGTGACTCCCTTCAAGCCAAGCCCAATCATGGTCAAAGGTCAGTTATCACTTATTGTTGATAAAGCTGCGGATCCACCCTCTGAATCTGCTGATTAACACAAAGTTTAAGGATCATCATTGAAACATATTTGAAGTTCAGTAAACAAGAGGCTTTCAGAGCAGTCTCATACTTTCACACCTGTGCAGCTGATATTCAGGGTTTCTGATCCAGAGACACTTCTTTCTTCGTCAGCTCAGATCTGTAATAATTTGGTATTTTTGATAATTTTCTCTCAGGACTTGCAGACACGGAGTGGCCCGGCAGGAATCAGACCCTCAAACACGGCGCAGTCACGTACTTTTTGGACGGCGCTCACACCAGGCGCAGTATGCAGGCCTGTGTTCACTGGTTCAGAGAGATCGCTACGCAGCATGAAAGAAGTGCAAGGTGAACATCAGACACGTTCATTTAATCAGTGTGAGGATGTTTGAAAGATCAACACTGTTTAACAGCCACAGGAGGTCAGCTGCAGAGATAAACAACCAATGAAAGCAATCAGATGAGTGAAGACATGCACTGGCCACTTCATTAGGTACACCAGCTGATACTGATTTGACCCCCTCTTCCTTCAGAGCTCTTTTTGTTTTGGTGGCATTGATTCAACAAGAAGCTGAAATATTCCTCAGAGATGTTGGTCCATATCTCCATGGTAGCATCACACGGAGGACTTTCACACCAGCATGGTTCTGGTCCTGGAACCAGTTCTGTTCTGGACTGTCTGAGCTCTGGTGCTTTCTAGTGAAGCACCCCATGTTTATAGCAGTTTAAGTGGAACTAAAGTTGGAGGGCATTATTTCTCATTACTCAGATAAAAGTTTACAGCACACTGATAAAATGGTGGATCGCATCGATATTCTAAAAGCATTTGTTGCTTTACTTAAGATTTTTGTTTTCATCCAGCAATCAAGCAACGACTGATGATGAGGAGACATAGAAGAAGAAATTGGCATCAGTCCTTTTGTCTCAGATTCAGAGGTCAGAACGAATAAAATACTGAATAATAATCTATGGAAAAATCAGGTCAGCTCAGACTGATGACCAGTGAATGAAACACTCTCAGCATCTAATGAACACTGTTTTTTTTGAATGATAAAAAAATCAACATGGATACTCTAACAAACAAGTTAAGCATCACATTTGTGAGGACTCTGGTGAACAACAGCTGTGTGTAAACACTAGAGGTTTGAAAATTATGCAGTTACTTTGCATTTTCGTATATATACAAACCATGTGGTTGTACTGCACGCTCTTCTCCTCTTCTACTTCCTCGTCTTCCTGTTCAGTTTATCAACACGCCCGATGATGAAGAAACAGTTCACAGCTGGAACAAATTTTTCATGTTCTAAACCCTTTTTTTCTGGCCTGAAGATGCCAGCTGGTTCAAAATTAGGTTTGGCAACGGGGACTGGAGCTGGCACAGGGCCAGGCTGGTGTGAAAGCCCTTACAGCTGATTCAGATTTGTTGGGTGAACATCCATGATGAGAATCTCCTGCTGCAGCACATTTAAAAGGTGCTCTATTGGGTTGAGGTCTGGGGACTGATGGTCTACTGAGGTCATGTAGAGATAGATAGAGATAGATATGGTCAGCAGCAGTACTCAGGTGGGACTGAGGGGCCACAGTCACATCACAACACCAGCAGCAGCCTAACCGCGGATGCACAGGATTGATCCATGCTTTCATAAAGGTCACACCAAAGTCGAACTGAATGTGGAGCAGAAATCCAGACTCATCAGACCAGGAAGCATCTTTACAGTCTCCTGTCGTCCATTTGGTGAAATGTACCTTCAGTTTCCGATTCTTAGTCAACAGGACTGACACCTGGTGTGGTCTTCTGCTGCTGTTGTGTGTTCAGAAATGGTTGTAACAGCTATTTTAGTTCTTGTTGCATCATCAGCTCCAACCACTCAAACTGTTCCCTTTGACCTCTGGCATCGATTAGGCATTTTTTTCCCTGAACTGCTGCTCACTGGATATTCTCTCTTGTTTGGGCCTCTCTCTGTAAACCCTGGAGGTGGTTGTGTGTGCTGGTTGGCCACTGATTGAAGTCCCTTAAATCACGTTTCTTCTCCTGTCTGATGTTTCATTGGGGCTTCAGCAGGTCCACTTGTCATGTCTACATACCTAAATTCATTGAGTTGCTGCCATGATGTTTGCTGTAATGGGCAGTTGATTGGGTGTACCTAATGAAGTAGCTGGCTGGTTTTGGCTGTTGCACTTTTCACTTCTGCATCAGTTTCATTTTCGGACAGCAGAGGGCGCCACCTGACCGACACTGATGTGAAGCCTTGTTTGTGTTGCAGTGGACCTGTGGCCAGAGTTTTACTGTTCAATGCTACGGGAGAGAGAGACTCAGCGGCCATGCTCAAACTGCTGGTGGTGAGTACAAACAGAATACAACACAAACCAACATGAGCACAAAGCTGCTGAGCTGCACTTGATGCTGCTTCAGGTAGGATGACGGATGACAGCCTGAAGGCCTCATGCAGCTCCACATGACTAATGATGCGTTCACACCGCAAGCGACCCAGCTACCAAACTCACTTCGCCCAATGATGTATCATCGCGCGTCCTTAAATACCTCAGTTTGGTCACTGTTGCCGTCGGCTGTCGCTCGGTGATGTCACGGTAGTACAAGTAGCGTCCGGTGTGAACGCAGCATAAGTGAGGCCCAGCAGTCAAACTGTTAACATGAAGAAACATGACACTCCATAAAGAAGGCATGTGGAGATATGTAACTGACTTTTTTTATGATGTAGATTATTGATGAATATGTTTCACATGTATTTAAAATACTTTCTTTGGTGTAATTGTTCCACATTATCTTTTAATAGCAGCATCAGAGTCAAATTTTAAGTATTCATAAACACATCTTTTGAACAATATGTCCACACTTGAAAAAGTGCTGCATTTAAGAAGAGGCATACATTGGCTTTAATTCTGTGTCAAATTTAGGTAATTATGCTTCATAATCTATGTTTTAGTTGTAATATAGGATTAGTGGTCTAACCTGTTACTTTGACAGCTTTGTATTTCATGACTCTCAGGCAGGAAAACTGGTTTCATTCCTCGTTGATCTTCAGAGTTCCATATCCCTGCTCTAGATGGGCTGCTTATATACCATTTCATTTCGCTTCACACCCTGTTCCATTTGTGGACAAAACGGATGATGCATCGAAGCAGAGACAGTCAATAATTGTTGGGCCGATAAGACTGTAGCATCACTTTAGTGTCAGAGAAAAAAACAAGTTTATTAAGATCAGACAAACGAAATGTAACTATTTTGGTTTACAGTGACTTTTGCATCAGTCAATCTCCAGAACCATTTCCTATTAATAAAAGTTAATGTTTAAAAGACATCTTTCATTTTTAGCCTGTAAAGTAGCAGTAATGTGGAAAATCAGGGATAACATGCTCTGCATTGCATCATGATATTTAAAATTTGGAGGGTCGAAGATGCACAGCTTTAAAATGAATGTCAGAGTCTCTTGAGTCAAAATCACCCATATTTGGATCATCCAACTCAATACGCCCATGTGGAAGAACACATCTGCTGCATCGTACAATGGAGCCAAGCACAGAAAAAAACCCCAAAAGAATAAGGTGTTGGTGTTTAAAGGAGACATATCATGCTTGTTTCTCCTTTTCACTATGCCAGACTAGGATGCCTGTAAAGCATTTCTGCCCTCAGTACAAGTCATTTAGTTCCTTCTTTCCCCACAATAGCGTTCTCAAAATCCTCATTTAAGGCCATTATCAAGCTCTCGTTAAAACACTCAGTTCTCAGGCAGACCTAAAGTAACCTCGCAACGTCACAGCCCTTTGTGCTCTTATTGGTCAGTTCTATCAGAGCTGCCGAGAGGGTAGAGCCAGCCTGTCCTTCATCTTCTACTGTATTTTCCAACAGGCTCAAAGTAGTGACCGTGTATTGAGTCCCCCTATAGGCCAGAGCTGGTAATGAATGAGTGTGAGCTAGGGAGCTATATCCTGCTGCTTGGTGGATGTGTTCCTCACTGATGGTTGTGAGGCTAACGGACATCACAGAGGAGGAAGTGTTTTATAAGATTACTCCAATAAAAAGAAATGTACCTCGAGTCGTCACAACGATTTAAATCTCGCGGTCATCTCGCAATGACCTATTTTCAGAGGCATCAAATCTCGTTCTAGGATATCAGAAAAAAATACAATATTTGATTTTTTGAAAATTAAGGGGGCGTAAGGTCTTGTTTTCAAATTTATTCTATTATATGTAAGTATTAAATCATGCATCAGCATGATATGTCTCCTTTAAGGAGCCGGAGACACCCTATTATTTTATATATATTTTTTTAATTATTTATTTGTTTTTTATTTCTTTTTATTATAATTATTCTTCATTTTGACTGCCTAGTATTTATCATTTATATGATTAGTAGTTGTATTATTATTTTTATATAATTATTTTATGATTCATAATTATTGTGCTTTTTGACTGTAGTATTTATCAGTGTTATTATTACTTCTACCTAACACTGAAATATCCCTTTAAATAGATCCAAACAGCTAATTTCTTGTCATTTATTTGCTCTGGCTGCATAAAGAGATTCATGGGACACCTCTGAAAACTCCAAACCTCCTGGACTCACTTCAGATCTCCACATTTTGCAGGATCATGACTTAGAGTGTGTTTCTCTTTCAGCCATGTCACTTTGACTTCGCCGTCTTTTGCCCGAACATCACTGAAACCATCACGTCGTGTAATGCAGGTGAGATGAATGAGAATGGAACTTTTCTGTGCTGTGGCCCAGTTTAAGGCGAGGACAGTATGTTACTTTTCATTTAGAAAAAAAACACTTTAAGGTAAAATGTCGGCCATTTCTGTGATATTCTATGTTCATATTGAGTTCAAGTTTTTAATGTCCAATTTTGTGTCTCGTATGCAGATTTTATTGGGCCCTAATTATATTTCTGTTCAGACTTATCTATTAGGAGAACAATATTAAAATATACAAAGATTCTTAAACTTCGGTCACATTTCTATATATTTTCCACCTGACGCCTTTCCCTCCCTAAAGTCCTTTGTGCCATTTTTGGCTGCAGTTTTTATCTCAAATGTTAAAAAGGGCCACATTGCTTCACTCCCTTCTCTTTTGGTTCTTGGTAACTGGCAGTTTGTTGCCCCTTGTTGGTCTTTGCTGCTTTCAATCAACACGACCATTACAAGACAAGAACATTGGGAACATAATTGGTCAATAGAGAGAGAGAGAGGTTGCTGCTTTGTCTGAGGGTCAAAATGGAGGTCCTGTAACAAACATCACTGCTGTGTTTGTATTTAAAAACAGTTCAGAATATCAAAGTCATGAGGTCATCAATGTTAAGCCACAAATACAACAAAAACACATAAACATGTATTTAAATGTTTGACCTGAACGGATTGATGAAAGAATGCGCTTCCAGTTTCAGTTTACTTTTATACCAGTTAAGGGCTTGCAAGCTTTGTCCCTGGCCACCAGAAGCCTCGAAGTTAAAAGGAGTCCCCCAATTTTTTTTTTTTTTTTTTTTTGTGTCTGGCCTCAGTCCCATTCATGAAGAACAGGTAGACACCATTCTTCTGACTATGTGGCGCTGGTAATGGCGACAAGCAGCAGCAGTTGTGCAGATTATTTATTGTATTTATTGTTGCCATGTTGTCTGTATTTTACTGCTGGCTGTAGAATAAATTGCCCCTTGGGTATAGTAAAGTTTACTTTGACCTTGACCTTTGTGTCTGCAGTAAAAAAGAAGAAACAGGCAGAGCTCACCGTTCACTTATTAGCTTAGCTCAAACACTGGGAGTTAATGGGTAGCATTAGCCTGTCTCTGCCAACAGTTGTCAAATTAACTTTTAAGCCACTCTTTTTTTTTAACCACGTTATGTTGCATTAACTATTTTTAGATTAAGACTTGCACTTTATGTATTTTTCTAAACAAACATACGAAACTAAACCGCACAGCACATGAGTTAACTACTGCAGATGTGGTTGTAAGTAGGCCAACGAAATAACGCACATCTGGTGGTTTACACATGTGCCCTGTGGTTTCGTTTTGTATGTATTTATTTTAATTTTTTTTTTAAACCATCACAGCATTTTCTTGAATTCTGAACTTTTGGCTTCGACACAAGGGTGATATGAAATTCATCCATGCAGTCTGTCTAACCCAAATTCCTCCGCCATGTTTCCTTCTCCCCTCAGACCAGCAGAACTTTAACGTCTCGGTGGAGAACATGCTGACCCGCTGCCTGGACAACGAGCAGAGCTGGCGTCTCCACAACAGCCCCGGTGACAGCAGAGGAGCTCAGCTGCTGATCGAGGACACGCTGCCCCTCGTCTCTGAGAGGAAAACAGACACCCTGGTGTTCCCGTGCATCCTCAGCGCCCTCCAGTGGATCACCCAGGGCAGAGACTCGGTGCTGACTGACCCGGCGAAGACTGTGCTGCCCGTCAAACCGAGCATCAAAGCCAAAGCTGCTCCGCTGTGTGACGCCGCAGAGATCCACATCCTCATCACGGGGAGCCTCCACCTGGTGGGAGGAGCACTTAAACACCTCGACCCAGAGTCCTCCAAGTAAAGGGATGATTTAAGGGTTCGGGAAATTTAGATACTGGGATGGCTCTGCTCAGGTACACTTTCACCAGGAAGTAGGGAAATGATCTTTTCTTCTTTATGTGGGGCTTTCTGGAAGGGGACATTCTTTTAGGAGGCCAAGGCTGGATGCACACCAGACCAGTGGTTCTTATCTGGTCTGACTTCGGGATCCACCATCAACCCTGACTGTCAAACTGCAACCCAAGTGGAGGAAAATTGTCATCTTAAATTTTCTCTTAATTTAAGTAAACTCTTAATTTACAAGATTATAGAGAGGGAAATATTGTGTTTTACACCCAATTTAGCTGCTTTGAAATTCCAGCCTTAAAGTGAATCCTTTGACGTAAAATTTGAGGAATATTAATGTAACTGTAGCTGCGATAACCCTGCGCCAGTGGACATGCTGAACAGCCATGTATGAAAAATATTCAGTTAGTTGTACTAAATAAGCCACTGATCACACAAAACACTTGAGTAACTTCAGCCTTTTTTCTTGTCCAGGCAAAGGCCAGGACCCACTGGAAAAGGGTCGTGACCCACATTAGGGTCATGACCCACCAGTTGAGAATCACTGCACCAGAAGATTTTCAGATCCAGACCAGTCTTAGAGTGGTCAGCTTTTAATATAACAACTGTCTGATTGACACTCTACAGCAAAATGTTCACATGTTGGAAGACTGTCAGATTGTCTGCTACCTCCCCTCCAATATTCAAACAGAAGTCCACGAGTCAAACAAAAACACTTTGGACGTATTAATCTCATCATAGAGTCATCAGCCATCTGTCTTTTCTTAAAGATCTGCAGACATGACATTTGTGCTTCATCTTCAAACTATTTTACAAACGTTTCCTCTTGAAGAATACCTGTTTTCAATGACCATTTCCATAAAGTGGGAGCATGGTGCTTTTCCAGTTCTGTATGCTCTTTAGTGTGTTTAACTCTGCACGAAAAAGCCCTTCTATGCACAAGACAAGAAGCCTGCTGCATCAGGACCACTTCCTTTTCCTGTTTACCGCACCAGTAGCTGCTTGAAACGCCTCTGTATCCGGCCCCCTGAATAGACCCCCCACCACCGTGAAGTTCTCCAGTTGTTTTGTCCAATTTTCTGTCAACCAATGACTGCAGAGCTGTTGAAAACATGGTGCCAAGATGCCATGAACTTAAGAATCCAGTCATCCTTTCAGAAAAAAACATCATTTAGGCTGATATTAGAAAAGTAATGAAATGAGTTTGTCTGTGAGGATCCCCTGATCTGGTGTGTAGCCATCCTTAGTCATGTTTAGGTTCTGTAGTTGTTTTTTAGGTTCCTTGCAGCAGTGAGTGGCTCGAGCAGCCGCTTCATCATTTGGCCTGAGGTTGTCCGAAATTGTATTACATGTTGTCACCACGTGTTTTAAGGAAGACAATCTTCAGTATTTCAGTGACTCTTTCAAAAAGTCGATAGAGTCAAAAAAGGTCCCTCAGCTTAACAAATCTGTTTTCACAAGGAAGGTGCATTTAGGGGACTTAATCCATCACATCTGAGAAAACCTGTAGGTAGGGCTGGGCAAACAAGACCAAAAATATTGAATACTATATTTAATACATGTTCACGTGACAGCATAAAATCAAACAAAAGCAAATTTGTATTATAACGGCAAAACTATAAGTCCAAGACACCAGATAACGGTCATCAAAAACCACAATCAGACTCTGGAACACCGCCTACTAGGGATGCACAGTATTATTGGTTTGATTTTGGTATCGACTGATTTCATCCTAAATAGTTAAGCATGAATATTGGCCAATATTGACATTTTTACAGATATTTACAGATGATTTATCGGCCACACATATCACTCATATAACAAGTGACATATCAGGAATCGTGTGGTTAACTGTATTATTGTTATATATCTTCTTTTAAAAACCATCAGATTGATCTTTGAGAGTGAAACGATATTTTTCATGTCTTGATCTTTTAGAAGTTAACTGCCACAGTAAGAGGCAAAAATACTGGCACTGGTAATAATGAGTTTGAAAATATCAGAATATTGGATATTAGTAAAAATATTCCAGTGTTGTGCCTCTAGAATTGTTGATCATCTAAAAAGAAAAAAATGTCCCAAAACTGGCTGTTACTATTTTGTCTCTTTTGTGTCAAACAGGCATCAGTATTTGATTTTTTTCTTCATGATAAAGATTCTTCCTAAATAAAACAAAATTTGTCCATCCATATACACCACTTATTCCTTTTGGAGTTGTGGCGGAGCTGGAGCCTGTCCCAGCTGACATTGGGCAAGAGTTGGTGCACACCATGGGCCAATCACAAGGCCACATGGAGAGACAATCACTCACACTCATAACTTACGACAACTTGCAGTCACCAATCAACCTAACAAGCATATTTTTAGCCTGCGAGAGGAAGCAGGAGTGCCCAGAGAGAACCAAGGCATGCACATGGAGAGCAAGCAAACATCATAGTTTTGCACGAAAAAAATAATCAAAATATTAAAATGTTAAATTTGAGAGATTGCCCAGCCCTTAATTTCAATACACTAATTATTGATATAAGCTCTTTAATATTTGTGTAATTTAGTAAATGTGTTGAATTTTGCCTGCTGTGTTTGGTAACTAACCCAACATTTGGTACGTAGGACTTCGTGGCATCAGCTGGTGTCATATCACAGTTTAAAGTCCTGGTATTGTGACAGCCCTAGTTTGGACCAAGGCCGCTCCTCCTCTCCACAGAGCATCCCCGAGTTCACCCTGAGCCTTACAGACGGCTGCACACTGCTGTGGAGCTCCAGTCTTTCAGTCTTAAACTTGAAGCCAAAAACGTTTACATGAAGAGCAGCGTGGAGCTGAGTGGATGTCAGTGGAACTACGAGTGTGTGGCTCAGTCAGTGATGACACCAGAGCTGTGTAAGAGTTAAACTATCATTAATTTAAATTAATGTAAATAAAAAAAAACAAAGTGCTGCTTTATGGAAGACTATTGATTAATTTAATTACCTTTTTTTTTTACATCTGTTCTGGACATTAGAGCATTACCTTTCTCTGTCTTTAAAAGGAAGGCATTCTGCACAGTTATTACTTTTATTTGTCAAAATTTGACATGTTCACAAAACCTTCTCATGTTTGTAAAAGGCCTGTAAATATTCAAACACGTGTTTGGATCAATAAATTCACGTGTCAATCATGTTTTATCTGGTTCACACCACATAATCAATAAAACAAGATTTACATGGTCTGTTGTTGCAGTCTGCCTCATTCTGTGTCTGATAGCTCCAACAACTTTAAGAGGTGCACCCATCCAGGTGTTCAAAAAAGCAAGCAGCTGATCAGCAAATCACAGGGCAGCAACCCAATGCATTCAGGCTTGTAGACATGGACGAGGACCCAAACTCAAGCTCAAGTGGACATCAGAGAATAAATGTTGTTAAAAGTTGCCAAATACAATTTTGCAACTGACATTGCGTCACCCGCCCAAGTAGCGCCACAAGTCCATGAATACGTAAATTTGGTTGGCGTCACTCAGTGACATCACTTCCGCTCTAGTTTCAACCCAGGATCATGTATGCTATATACCGTAAATTCCGGACTACAGAGCGCACCTGATTAAAAGCCGCACAGTCTAATTTTCGAAAAAAAATCAATTTTGTACTTGTACAAGCCGCACCGGATTTTAAGCCGCAGTATCCCACGTAGTAAAATGAAAAATTAGCTCAAACACTCATTCATTCTTTCGTTATTTTTATTTAGAAATTAGCATGGATTAAAGTTCTCCGTCGCTGCGACGGATTTCAGTCAACCGGGCGGAGAGAGTTTGTGTGTGTGTGCGCGCGCGTATGTGTGTGTGTGTGTGTGTGTGTGTGTGTGTGGCGGGGGGGAAGGAGCTGTCACTGTTTGTGATATTAACGGATTTTAATGGAGGACGAAGAGCGGCCTCAATTACTGTCTAAACTCCCGAGCCGCATGCGGCTACTTGTTGCGGCTCCCTGCATGCAGCCCGCGGTTCCGGTGCCGGATGTGGCTCTTTAGCTCGGTGTCACTCCGTGCCAGTGATGTAGCGGAGGGAGCACCACGTTGTCTTCATTTTTTATTATGCGTGCTTACGGTACGAGCCTGCGGGTGCCGGTTCTTTGCAGCGTAACGGCGCGTAAAGCCCGCTGTGACATCGGCGGGCACGTAAATACCCCTTCTCTGATGTTGGCTCACTCTCCCAGCCCCCGCCCCACTGAAGTTTACTCGCATTAACGCTGCACCTGCGGCTGCACACGACTTATCCACCTGGCCGTAGCCAGGTATGAGGTCAGCGAGGTCCGGACCTCACCTATTTTTTCCGAGTTGTTTGTCAAATATGCCCAACTGAATAAAACATAAACTCATAAAAACTTGAAACCTCTCTGTGAAACGTGCTTGTACATTTTTGAAAAACATCCATGAGCTTTGTGTTGTTTGTGCCTGTGCGTGTTGTGGTGAACAGCTGTTTGATCAGCTGATGCACATACCCACAAACGCGCCCTGTGACGCGCTTGGCAGCGGGCCAAACCCCATTCAAAAACTAGTGTTTTTATTATTAGCACTTTGTACACCACATCCCCGCCCATCTACACCTAGGTGACCACAAAATATTATTTTTTAGATAATTCGGCACTAGTTCGGCCTGTCAAATCATCTGATCAAAGCCAGTTTATTTACTTTTATCCACAGCAGAGAGCTCGCCATGCGCTTTTTTTTTTTGATGACGCGTGCTTTGTTTTTAGCTCATATTAATGTTTATATTCCCATTCCACAGAGAACAAGTCACAGAGAGCAGGGCAAACATGTCCAAGAGATTAAAACAGAAGAATTTTATTGGTCTGCTGTTGCTAGGCAAACTGTTGCCGCCACGAAAAAAAAAAAACATAAACAAGCCGCACCGTAGTATAAGCCGCAGTGTTTGAAGTGTAGAAAAAAAGTAGCGGCTTATAGTCCGGAATTTACGGTAATGTTCCCAGACGGACATGGAATAACATGCTTTGAACCAGAATGAAAACAGTCAGAGGTACTGTGGTGCATACCCATGCAGCACTGATTGGCTGTTGCTGCACAGCCACACACAATATCGTTTAAAGAGGTCAAATTTTTTGACTTGTGACCTTAGCAAGAGACGCTGTCGCCCAGAGCACATCCGTCGCATTGCGGGGGGGTTAACCCTGCTGCATAGTGACTATTAGGGCTGGGATGATTCACTTTTCTCCCGATTCGATTTTTTACAATATTTAAGGTCCTGATGATTTAAATTGGGATTCTACAATATTGCTGATTTTTCCAATCTTTAGTTAGCTTTTTTAACACCAGCGAAAAAGATTAACAATGATGATGCCTACAGACTATATGAGGAAAAATACGCATCACATGTGAGTTAGTTTTTAGGATTTATTCAGCAATATATTTTAACCAGCTGTTTATACTCTTTTCAAAAGCCTGGATTGCATATACAAGTGGCTTATTAACTCTTTAGGCGCCAGAGTTTTTTCAAGAAAATATTAAATTTTGCTATCAAGATTTAAAAAGGCTATAGTTTCAAAGTGGTTAGTTTTCCCACCCATCATCATCACTGTAATTTATGGGCCGACCATGAACGCCTCTGCTGCCTTCACTTTGCTTTTTACCCCCGGCTTCTCCCTCGTCTGACCAGAGCTTTGCGGTCTTTCTCATTCCCGCTAACACCGTCACTTTTCGCAGTTTCTTGAGCTTCCATGCATCCCAGACCACGTCCCCTCCTCGGCACTCACCAATTACTTCCAACCCGGCCACGGAGAGGCAAAGCATCGGCCTCGGTATGTGCTGCTTGGGGGCTGTAATGGCGCGCAGACCCGCTCCCGCTGCGTGCACATGTGCCGCCAGTTTTGCCCTCACTAGACAGCTGACCTTCATCCTCAGAGAGTAAATATTCCTCAGATTCAGTGTCAGCCAGTACTTTAGACAGTACTCTCAGCATCGTGAGTACTCTTACTCACTCTCTATCACTCTGTGTGTGCCTCTCTCTCTCTGCTCTGCTCTACAGCCACACTTGCGTCCCTCAGACCGGTGTGTGTGTTTCAAAATAAATATACGCCAAAACTTTGAATAGAAACCTGTCACCTGTCCACTATCTGCTGGTGAAAAGTAGTAACACTATTCAGCACTTTTTTTTAACAGCTACGGCCTGTTTTATCCAGTAATGCCACTTGCTGCAATATTGCGACTTTAGCGCCTAAAAAAATCGATTTAAAAATCGTCAGACGAAAAATTCTGATTGCTATTTAGGTATAGAGGAGAAGATTTTTGGATGTTCAACACATTGAATCTTGAAACAGAAGGGCTACAAAAGAGGACCACACCAGGTTCTACTCTTGTAAGCTATGAACAGGAAATTAAATGTATAATTTATCTTAGCAAAAAGTAGTAAACTTGGAGTAAAATTGAAACAATTTTAAGTTTGAAAAACTTTAGGTATAATTTATGACATCATTTTAAGTTTTTCAAACTACACTGTCATGTAGTACACTTATCTACATACTACAGTACTCATGTACTAGGTACATACTTCCTATCAACATTTTAGTTTATTGAAATATACTTAAGTTACAGCACAAACTCTTATGAAAGGGACCAGAACTTGATCAATAAGGTCAAGTCAAATGTTTCTCTGTTTTAGTTTTAAGGTACATAAAGATATTGCAATTAAGCACACATACTATTTACTGTAAACATTTTTGTTGGACATGTTTATAACGGGTAATTCCTCAAAGCAAATGTGTGTTGTGAAAAACACTTATCCTGCTAATTAAATGTAAGTAGAATGACATGGCCTTATTCTGTACCTGGATCAAGATTGACAAAGTATTAGTACTTTGTAGCAGAAATAAGTAAAAAGTATACTAAAGTACACATTTTAGTATTAAAGTGTAGGTCTTAGCATTAAGACTTAGTCTTGAGCTTTTCTTAATACTTTTCTGTATAAGCCAAGTACACTTCACAATACAATTCTTAAGTATATAAAATATGGTGTATAAAAAGTAATCTTCAAGTATACTGCCTCAGTTTTAGCCTGAAGTATACTCATAGTACACTTGAATATACTGTTTACAAAGGATCACCAAAACTGAACAATAGAAGAGTGTTTTCTGGAGTGAGGAATCACTTTCGCTGGAACTACGGGGCTTGGCCCCGTAGTTCCAGCGAAAGGAACTCTGAATGCTTTAGCACCCCGAGACATTTTGGACTATTCCATGCTTCAACTTTGTGTGAACAGTTTGGGAACAGGCCTTTCTGTTCCAACGTGACTGCACACCAAAGCACAAAGCAGGTCAATAAAGACATGGATGAAGAAGTTTGGTGAGAAAGAATTTGCCTGGCTTGCAGAGTCCTGCCCTCAACCCAACCCAAACAGATGAATTAGAGCAGAGACTGTGAACCAGGCGCCCTCATCCAACATCGCTGTCTGACCTCACAAATGTGCCTCTGGAAGAATGATGAAAAATTCCCATGAACACTCCTGAGCCTTGAGGAAAGCCTTCACAGAAGAGCTGAAGCTGTAAGAGCTGCAAAGGGTCAACATCATGGGAAAATAGTGTATCTGTCCGTTACTGTTTTTTTAACAAATATTTAATATAAACTTGAATAAGGCCGTAACACTGAACAGAATTAGAGGGTGTGTGCCGTGTTTTTATTTCCCACGTTTCAGATGTTCATTGGAAATGTCACTCTTGTTCCAGCTTGCAGGACTCTTTGGTCCATACATTTGGTCTTCCTATTACATGTCGTTCTTGTGACAGTTTAAAGGAGATTTACATATGCAGTTTAATGAACAGCCTGCAGATAAGGTGGTACACTCGTCTATCCAGTTTTCACTTGAGCATCTTTTGTGGGTGAGAGGGACATAGAACCATTTGAACTTCTGCCATCTGTCAAAACTTGTCAAACATTTTGGATGGTATTCAAGTGTTGATCCTGTAAGACTGCAGAGCTTAGAGTATTTCATCAGTTAAAAACAACATGCCAAACTGAGGTAGGTGTGGTCAAAGAGGTAGGTGGAGGTGGATGACTCCTGTTTAAGAGGATGCTGCTCTGCCAGCAGATGATCTCACCATGGATCAGGACCAAGACCACTACTCCATCAAGGTTAGATATCAAATCTCATTTCATTCATTATTAACTTTGTCGGAAGCCATAAAAAAAATCAACTAGATGTAAAATAAAATTTAGCACCATACACAACTGTACAACTCTTCACTCTGAAGGGGGGAGTAACAGGAAGACAGAGGACAGGAAGGAGCCTGTAGCAATATTCATATTTTATTAAGTCATTTATATTTGCAAATTGTTTTTTTTTTTTTTTTTTTTTTTTTTAACTTTTTTGATATCTATGTGCTTTTCTTTCCGGTCTGCTTGTAATGCTGCTGGAATCCTAAATTCCTGTCAGTCTTCTCAAGAGGTTAATAAAGTTCTGTCTAAACTAATATTATTGAAAATAAGGGTTGTCCTAAATCAAAAGAAATTACATACTGTATTGTTCATGCAAACTTAATGATAGAGGAGCTTTGGTGCTGTGGAGAGTTCAAAGGTTAATGTGAAAATGCTGAAAAGCAAGAATACTGATACTTTACTATGACTAAAGCCTAAGAGAAGGATCAGAAGATAAATCTAAACCAGATCAATATTTGAAGCAAAAAGACTCCAAGGCTGTCTTCAAATTATTTAAATGCCTTTATTTTAACAGCCTGGTCCTGTAGACTCAGGCCAATATTTGGTGAGAGCTTTGCCTTCAAACCAGCATCAGCTCTGCACCTTCACACGGTCGCTGAACGGTTTCTGCAGATTGATCCTTCTCAAACATCTTTAAGCACTAATCTCAGATCTTGTGTGGACATAGTCGGGTTCAGATCTTTCATTTGATCCCAAACACACTCCATGATGTTGAGACAGAGCAGGTTTACTACACTGCTGCACAGCACGGATGACAAAGCAGAGGTGAAAAGCAAAGAATAAAACACAACCAAACAAAAGCAAGTCAATTTAAAAAGGCATACAAAACAGAGAGGCTAAGAAAAGACAATAAACAAGAGAAAGGTGAAGAAAACAGAGACCCCACAACCCTTGTGCTTAACTCACAGCCAGCTGAGTTAGGTTTTAGGTAGTGATGGGAAACAACAGACTTTTCAAAACCAAAATGACACTGATAACCTTTTGCTCTAATGCTTCTTATTATGATGCCAATCATCTTCTCCAAGGCCTACAAAATGTTAATGAACTTTGGCATGTTATAAACTTGAAAAACAGAAATGCACATGATTAAAAACATGCTGCAACTGGTCTGGGTACAGACCTCACCTCAGATGTCTTTTCTGCAGACAGTTACCTTAAAGGGTTTTTTTTTGTTTGTTTGTTTGTTTGTTATTTTTACAGTGCACCAACCACTTCCACATATCTCTTCCCTGCAGCTGAGCTGAACCACTCCTCACCGTCACACTCAGATTTATTCATTTTTGGAGTTTCTCACAATACAACTTGTTTTTAAAGCCAAAAACAACCAGAGAGACCAGAGAACAGTCAAAAAATTACATTGAAAGGGAGGTACAATTTCTTGAGAAGGTTTAGTGTCAACTATCTTCTTGCACACACACACAAAAATAAGTTTTCTGATTGTGGAATAAACTTTGGAAGAATCTGGAAGGAAAGCTCAAGAATCCAAACATGATTGTTTGTGAATGTTTAAACAGATACAGAGACGTGATTTCCATGTGATACGTGAATGAATGTGTTTGCCACTTATCTAATTACATAATGTTCTAATATTTAAAGACTTATTAAATTATTATTTAAACAGGAAGTATGTAAGAAATTATTATAATTGGCCAAGTTACATTAACAAGGCAGCTGGTTGATTAATGAGGTATCAGTTCTTTGTGGAGATGGGGGTATAAATAAGTTAAGACTTCTGCCTGCTCCTTTAACACAAAGTGTGAATTGTTTAGCATTTTTAATGCCTTTCTTTTGGTAAAATGCTCGACAGTTATGCCAATTTGTAGTTGTACATTTTTCTTGCCATGTTTGACATTAATCTGTTTATTTAGTGTAAAAAAAGTAAAAAAAAAAAAGTCCAGAAGAGTTTTGGGTCAAAATTCAAAATTTAGAGGTGGGAGAAAAACTACTTAAAATAAAACAGTCTTAGACAGTTGAAGTTTATCTTGAACATGTTGTGCTTGCTTACCACTGCACCAGTCTTTTACATCAAATTCTTTTGACTCTATGCAAACCCTGTGTTCAGAACTTGACTGACCACATCTGATTTTATACTAAATGTTTTAAGTTTTTTCCAAGTGAAGCTAAGAAATTAGGGTTAATTATAAAATAAAAATTCTTTTGACTAAAATCACTTGATTAAGTTCATAATTTAAAAAAAAATGTTTTGTTAACAGAAAAATTCACAAAATGCCAGAAAATTGAAGTTTTCATTATTACAGTGTGCATTCATTCATTTGAGATTAGAGATGAGTCTAAAAGATCAGAGATGCAGTGAGCTAAATATCCATTGACTGGATGATGATAGGTCAGACTGATTACTGCAAGGATTTGGTGGATGGACAAAGTGATGGATGGTTGGATGGATAATGATAGGTTAGATTGGTAGGTGGAAGAGTTTCATAGATAGATAAAGTATAACATATATGGAAATTAGGGCTGGGTATCGATTTAGATTTTCTGGATCGATTCGATTCGATATTACCAGGTCTCAAATCGTTTTGATTCGAATACAGTAAGATATTTATTAAGTCTTGGATATCTCAGTTAAAATAATACTGTAAACTTAAAAAGCGACTTTTGACCTGGTGCATTATTAAAATTGTTTTTACATTAAGAAATGAACCCAAAGCAGTTACATTAATCTCATCTTAATTAAATACATTAATGCGTATTCTGCATATTACTTGTTTTCTGTCCAACTCCTCTTTTCCTTCGTGCTTGTTAAATCCAAAACACGTCCATACGTCAGCCTTTAAACTCACTGGTTGTGCCCATATAGTGCTATTTGCTTCTGCCGTGTTTGTTTGATTACTTGCAGTAACATCTCACGAGATCACGTTCAGTGGAAAGCAGCGCTCAACGCAGATCACGAAATGCTAGCAGGGTTGATACCACAGGCTGCCTCTCTGCACGTCCAATGAAGAAAAAACTACCCAAGTTAAAAGATCGATCTTTGGATTTTATGGATCGATTATGAACCATTTAAAGGAAAATCGATTAAAATCAATTAAATTGATTTTTTTAAACCCAGCCCTAATGGAAATAATCTGTAAACAAAAGACACTTTTCTTATTTCACATCTCCGACTAACAAACAGAACAAACACTCTGCCTCAAATTAAAAAGTCTTTTTGTCTTTTAGGATGTTTCTTACATTCTGAGCTCCATCAATGAGCCCAATGATTCTCCTGTTCAGGAAGAACGCTTCCAGATGATGCCAGGCTTCATGGAGCGAGTCGGCCTCTCTGTAAGTCAAACAAAGGACCTGTTCCCCACACAGCACAGTTCAGAGTTCTTCTCAGCTGATGATCAGGTGTTCTAATTATTGATTTAATTTCTTGGCCTTATCAAATGTTTGTTTTTAAGTTAGATGATCTGGACCGTCTAAAGATCATACATGTGACAGGAACGAAGGGGAAGGTGAGATATGACAAACAGGCTGATTCAACAATCATGGTTTCATTTCTAACATAAAATAAAAACAAAATGTTTAAGAGTTTCAAAAAAGCTATTGTGTTATCTGTCAGTGGATGGAGCCAATAGAACGAGTTACTGATGTTGTAAAAGGAGTCACTTTTTGGATGCAGAATTTTGATGCCAACAAACGACTTTTAGGATCTTTATTTGGGTGCACAACATGTTGCTGTCTTTTTGTTTGTCTATTTTAAACATTAAAATCAAACTTTATGTCTTATTCAAACATGCTTAATTATGCAGCATCCTTTCATTGTCAGAGCTGGGACAACTAAAACCAGTTTGTGTGTCTCGTTTAGGGCTCCACCAGTGCATACACTGAGCAGATTCTAAGAAATTATGGCTACCGCACAGGATTTTACAGGTAATACTGAAGAATGATGTTGTTATATATGTTTGACTCAAGCATTAAATTAACATTTAACTTTATTTTCAAAGCTGAAAGCAGAGTGAATAAATAAAGCGATGCATGGATGGATGGATGGATGGATGGATGGATGGACAAATGATGAATTAGATAGGTTGATGGAAGGATTTTATGGATGTATAAATTGAGGCATAGATGAATGGATGGATGAACTGTTGGATGGATGACTGGTATGCTAGATAGGAAGGATTTGATGGATGGATGGATGGATGGATGGATGGACTCAAGGATGGATGACTTGAATGGATGAATAGACAGTTGAATGGCAGGTTAGATCAGTAGACGGAGGAATCAGATGGATTTGAAAATTGAAAGATGGATGGATGGTTGAATTCATTATTTGTGCTTTGGCATAAATGAATGGCTCTGTGAATGGATGGATGAATAAGTAAATGGATGGACTGATAGATTGATGGATGCACTGTAAATAGGATAGATAAATGGATGATTGAATAAAGCTGTAGATGAATTTATGAAAGGAAACACTGAAAGCAGGATGGATGGATGGATGTTTGGGTTATTTTAATGAAAGGATTGATGGATGGAAAATGGCAGGTTAGATTGGTAGAGTTACATTTAAGAACTGTAGATGGATAATGGATACATTTAAAAGATGGGTGGATAGATGGATAGATGGACAGATGGATGAATGGATGGATTAATTGATGGATGGATGGACTCTTCACACTTGATTTATTTATAGAATCCAAAAGGAGAAGTTGGATATTGTGTATAATTTCATGTCAGAAATCTGAAATACAGTTGAAATTTAACAAATATTTTTGAAGTTAAAATCTATATTGTATGTATGAACTTGTATAAAAATGTTTTTTCTGTATTTCTTGGTTGCAGTTCTCCGCATTTGGTCGAAATCAGGGAGAGGATCCGGGTCGATGGACAGCCAATCAGAGAGGAGCTCTTCAACAAACACCTGAGGCAGATTTACAGACGGCTCGATGAAACTAAGGTTCATTAAGTGAAAAAAAGCAGGTTCAATACATTGTTTCTAGTCCAAATCTTCAACAGTTACAGTTGCCCTTTATCAGATTTTTGCAGCTGTGGAAATGAGAACAGCTGTCATAGGGGTCAACATCCCATAATACACTGGTACAATACAACCCTTCAACACTATGACTGTGTCCAAGTGTGATGTCACAGAGGTATGGTTGCCATCTCTGTCCTTCAGACCAGCCGGGTCTCTTCATGATCTGGCCTTAAACAAATACACATAACATTAGGCAGCTGTTAAATTAGAAAAAAGTAAAACAATTGAGTAAATACCAATGTTAGTTTATTTGTGTATTTATTTATTGCAGGATGCTTTTGATGGCTGGATGCCCAGCTATTTCTATTTATTCACCCTGATGGCCTTCCGTGTGTTCCTGGAGGAGAAGGTGAGCTCTGAAGAACTTTGATACAGTGAATAAGAAACTTTTCTATGTGTACTTGGAAATGAGTGGATAAGTGTTTTGGTGTGACGGAAAAAATAGTTTAAAAAAATTTAATAACCTCAAATATTACTGAAATCTTTTGGATGAAGGGTAATGTGGATGGATGAATACACCTATTAAAAGATGTAACTTCACTTAAACCATAAGAAGTAAAGGCAAGGGGACATTGATAGGATGCTGATTATTTAGCTTTTGGATGGACAAAAAGCTGAGGTGATTTATACAAACTCCACTTACAATGAAGTTGGGTCATTGTGTCGCATGTGAAATAAAACAAAATCCAAATATTTGCAAATCCATTTTGACTGATGTTACATTGAATACACTGCAAAGACGCAATATTCAATGATCAAACTGATACATTTCATTTTGAATTTGACACCTGAAACCCATTCCAAAAAAGCTGAGACAGGGGGAAAAGAATTTGGAAAGTTGAGGAATGCTCCTAAAACACCTGTTTGGATCATTCAGCAGGTAAACAGGTGAACTGAAAACAGGTTTGTGTTATGATTGGGTATAAAAGGAACATCCATGAAAGGCCCAGTCATGTGAACAAATATTCCAGCAATTTAAGAACTTATTTCAAAGTACAATTTCAAGGACTTAATGGATTTCATCATCTACTGTCCATAATATCATCAAAAGATTCAGAAAATCAGGAGAAATCTTTCATGTAAGTGGCAAAGCCAAAGTCAGCATTAAAAACCCAAGGCTGATCCCTGAGGCCTTAAAAAGAAGCATTATTCTTTAAAGGATTCATCACGTGGGCTCAGGAACTCTTCAGAAAACCATTGTCAGTTAGCACAGTTCATCTCTACATCTACAAGGTCAAGGCCAAACTCTACCATGCAAAGTCAAAGCCAAATATCAACAACACAAACTCATCTGAGATGGACTGAGGCAAAGTGGAAAAGTCTGCTGTGGTCTGAGTCCACATTTCAGACTGTTTTTGGACATCATGGATGTCGTGTTCTTTGGGCTACAGAGGAAAAGGACCATCCAGACTGTCATCAGAACAAAAGTTAAAAGACAGCATCTGTAGTGGTATGAGGGGTGTTACTGCCCATGGCATGGGTAACTTGCACATCTGTGAAGGCATCATTAATGATGAAAGGTACATACAGGTCTAGGAGCAACATGCTGCCATCCAACAGATGTATGTTTCAGGGGTGTCACTGCTTATTACAGGGAGACAATGCAGACTCAGTCTGCTCATGTTACAGCAGTTGAGTGAAAGAGTTCAGGTACCAGACTGACCTGCTGTAGTCCAGAGAAGTCTCCCATTGAAGACAGGCGGAGAATTATGAAGCATAAAATACAACAACGATCCCAGACAGTTGAGCAACTGAAGTTACACATCAAGCAAGAATGAGAAAGAATTCAAAGCTTCAACAATTTGTATCCTCACTTCACAAACACTGAGTTTTGTTAAATAAAAGGTGTTGTCAAACAGGGGTGCCTGTCCAAACTTAATTGGAATTGGGGTTTGTATTTGGATGGATGCATCAACAGGTGCATGGATAGGTACTTTTGTAGGTCAAAGGCCATTTAGATAGTTTAAAGCAGTGATTCCCAACCTAGGGGTACTCAAGTGCTTTGCAGGGAAACATTTAATAATTTATTTCCAACTTGGAAGTACAGAGATAACCCTGTCAGTAAAAATGGTAAGTGTATGCTACAACTAGTTTCCTCAGGGAGACAATAATCTGTGGCACAGGTGATTGTCTCCAACAGATATGTCCTGAGTGTTTGGTGCTCTGGAGTCGCTGTAAATTGGCTGATTTCACTGAGTTATTTGCCAGGACTTTACTGCAAAAGACGCACTGCTGCATTGGGTCCACAGATGTAGAAGTGAATACGTCATGGCTCAGTTAGATCTGTTAAGATTAGTATGTTTTTCCTTTGTGTTCTTTGGTTTGACTTCCTTGTTTCCCTTGTCTCTCATGTTCCTGATTTATTTTGAAATCTCTGTATTTCATGTGGTGTTTTCCTGCCCTCCCCACCTGTGCGACTTTTTCACCTGTGCTTGATGTATTTAGTCTATGGGTGCATCCAAATAGTCCTTTTTTGATCAGGAACCTTTCTAAATGAAGAAATGACCCGGAAGCATTTAAGCGTCGGCCATGATAAGTGCTGTTTGAATTCTCAAAATGTTAAGGAAAGGAGGGTTGTTGCTTCCTTTAATATCTCCTTTTGCTTAGGAGCCACTGGACCATCCTTTCCGAAAGGAGAGGAGAAATGAACATCCCATAATGCATTGCGTAGGTGGCGTAGATAAAAAAAGCTGACACAAAACAACTCTGTGAGGTAGAGCAGATGACAAAGACGCCTCTTGTAGTTCATTTTCAGAACATTGTAGTTTGTCATGGCTTACCTACATCACAAGAAATAATTGTTGCATGAATATGACACCAAAGTGAAAGTGTAGTCAAATTCATCTTTTACCGCAGTTCTCCTCTCCTTTCACCCTAATTCCTTTCTTTCCTTGACACTGTGAATTTTTCCACAAGGGTTAAGGTAAAGTGGATAGGAGAGGACTTAGAAAAGACTTTTCGAATGTACCCCATGTGTTGTCTTCCAAGTCTCCAGCGTCTGCAGCGTTTCCTCTTGTTTGTAGTTTGTCTTTTTTTGTAGTGATTTTGAATGTACTTTGGGTTTAGCTCCTAATGTTTCCTTTGTTTCTCCAGTTTTGTTTTCATACTTCGTTGGAGATTTTGTTTAGTGCTGGTTTTAAGAATGGATGTGCTATGAGTAGGATGTTTTGATGGATGGATGGTCTGTCTTTATATGCATGACTCTGGTCCATCTGCAGGTGGACGTTGCAGTCATTGAAGTTGGGATTGGAGGACAGTATGACGCCACCAATGTTATAAGGTGAAACTTTTCATCACATCTCCTGAGCAGTTTTATGTGATTTTTTATGAATCCTTACTCTGAAATTTTATTGTCCCCATTAAACAAATAGGAAAATTGATAGAGAAGTTACAGAAGAAAAAAAGAATGGGAAAAACATGGAGGGGAAAGACCTGATGCCCCACTGAAGGCTCTTAGCCTCCATACTCTTGATGACTACCCAAACCTGATCCTGCAAGGACCTTGTTGCTCATACAAAAAATAAGAATATTTGAGATCAACAAAAATGATATAGTGTTTTAGATCTTGTTAAAGTACATCCAGTCAAACACAACCATATAAGTAAAAGGGCCATCAGTGATAGTGTTGCTGCCTGTTAGTGCACTCCGCAAAAAATCACCCCCAGTCTTGGTGGCTGGTAACAAGCAGAGAATCTATTGTCAAGAGGCACTGTGTGAAATACAAAAGATAAGCCACCTTGTAACTCAAACTCTTGCCAAAACATGAGGGATGTGTAGAGATATTATTCTTTCCAGCGAGAATTGTTTTAAGTTTTTGTATTTGATTTTCATTTAAAAACAAAATTCAGTCCAGATCTGATAAAACTGCTACTGAAGCTGTTAGCATCTATGCTAATCTCTGCACAAGCAGTCAGGTCATGCTGTTGTTGGCCTGTGCATAGCTCCACCTCTAGACTCTGATTGGGCTGGTAGATTGGAGCTTGGCAAGAAGGATCTGCAAAATTACACACATTGAATCAGGTTGATCCAGTTGCAATCCAAGGTTATCAAAGATAATAAAGATCTTTTTTTTTTTATTTTTTTTTTTTACTTTAAGACACTTTACAGTAGCACAGGCTGAAGACAAACTCTTTACTTTATGGATACACCTATACAACTAGATAGACAGATAACAGAATATTAGTCCTACCTTTATTTCATCTAAATATTTAGATTCCTTGACCATAAAAACATACCACTAGCAATTTGGATTCATAATGATATCTGTTTCAGTTCAGTAGTTATTCACGAGAAGGGGGTAGATGGAGACCTTCAACAGGAACTGGAGCATATTGCAGCTGAGTGCCAAGTGGCCATGATAAGGTCAGCAACTCCAAGTATGAAACCATGGTTTTCTTCTGGAAATAGTGGCTTGCATCCTCCAGGTGAGGTCTTTGCCCCAGGTGAAGGATTTTAACTATCTTAGGGTTTTGTTCACTAGTGAGGGTAAAATGAACCATGAGATAGACCAGAGGGTCAGTGCAGCATCCGCCATGTTGCAGACTCTGTACTGAGCTGTTATGGTAAAAAGGGAATTAAGCTGCAATGCAAAGCTCTCAGTTTTCCTACCACTGATGATCTTCCTTAAACTATGGTCATGAGTTCTGATTAAGACCAAGAATGATATTGTGGATACAAGCAGTCAAAATGATTCCTCAGGAGGGTGTCTGGGCTCAGCTTTGGAAACAGAGTGAGGAGCTCAGACATCCGGAGGGAACTCAAAGTAGAGCAGCTGCTTCTTTGCATTGAAGGGTGTCAGTTGAAAAGGTCCAGACATCTGATCAGGGTGCCTCCTGGTTCCCTCCCTGTGGAGGTTCTCTAGCCACACTCAACTAGGAGAAGAGCCCGGGGCAGACCCAGGACTGGCTAGAGGGCTTATATACTTTTGTATATCAACCTGGTCTAGGAACATCTTAGAATCTTTCAGGAGGAACTTGGAAATTGAAGCGGGGGAGAGGAAAGTCTGGGCTGACTTTCTTGGCCTGCTGCCCTGCAACCCAGCCCGTATGAGCAGTGAAAGACGGATGGACAGATGGATGGACGGATGGATGGATGGATGGATGGATGGATATAAAACCTGCATATCTTACAAAGATGTCCTCTTTCTGTCTGGGTGCAGGAAGCCTTGGGTTTGTGGAGTCACCTCTCTGGGAATTGACCACATTAAGATTCTTGGGGACACCATTGAAAAGATCACCTGGCATAAAGGAGGAATCTTTAAGGTGAGTTTTTCAGACATTTTATGTTTTTTTTTTCTCACAGACCAATAAAAAGTTGTACAGAAATTCTGAAGTTGGTTTTCAATTAAAGCCACATAGCTTTATAAAGAAGCAGTTCTGGTGATTTCAAACTCCAGGCAAATGCTAAGGGGGCTTTTTGACCTAAAGAGCCTTTAAGATCCAGGAACTGTTCTTCAGGGAACTTCCTGTCAGCTACTGTTTTAAGTTTCAGGCAAAGTTATTTGGAAAATCATGCAAGTCAGTGTAAAATCAATGCCATAATGAACTACAAACTACGAGTCAACTAGGTAGAAGTACAAAAGTAGAATGAAGACAAAGCCCATACAACAGCACCCTTTATGGCATAGGCTACTGCAATTAGCCTGTTAGCTTTAGGGAGATCTAACCTGTGCTGTTATCTAATCTTACCTATACAATCTGTCATAGGTTTTCTTATCTGGCTTGATGTTTCCTTGCATCAACATATGAGCTAAGCACTCTAATACCAATTTCATGTGGTGATCCTTTGTAATCGACTTAAGAAGGAAGCTGCAGGCATGTTGAATAAACGGGGCCAAATCTATCAACAAAGCTAGCCAACCATATTTAGATCTGAACTGTGTAGTCATTTTAATCTAACTCCACTTCACCATGTTTATTTGTTTAATATGATGTCATGTTTCCTTTAAAAGATTGTTTGTGGCTAGATCAGGGAGAAAAGCTGTGAAAGAGGGGCTCTAGCCTGTCAGGTGTTAGCCAGGAGTTCGGACGCTCACAGTGGATATTTATTAGCTGCAACTAAGCTTCTATTTGAGTTTTAGGTCGAAGAAAGAAACAAAAGAGGTGTCATCAAAGCCTAAATATGAGTGAAATGTTGCAAGTATAACCAAACAGAAACCTTCAACAGGCCTCACTCACAAAGTTCCTGGACCTTTCAGTGCCCAACCCCAAACAGAGACTTTTCAAGAGGTAACTTCTGGGACTTGGTATGGATTCTGCTGGACTTGGTCCTTTTTGTTTTTTTGTGGCTCTTGTTAGGTTCCAAACATGCTGAACCTGCATAGTGTTCCACATGTGCTGAGCAGCTCACATCAAATCACCATCAGTGTCATCAATCAGTCAGTTTCTACATCCAGCACCTCAGTTCCCCGTCATGTGTTGACGACACAGCTCTGTGCTGGTTTGCAAATCTATTTTCAGTGGGAGCCACTTCGGCCCTGCATCAGCCTCTGCCAGGAGTGACCCAAAAGAGGAAAACAGTCATTCAGAGTTTCCCTGTAATTTAAAAATACAGCAACCCTACCCTAACACCTGGACTTGTTGGTGTTGTATGTCTGTATGATTTCTCAATTTCTCCTCATGAACGTAATATTTTGTCTTTCTGCATACTAAAAAACTTGTCTCGTCACTGTGACAAAAAGCCAATGCCTATCGCCTCAGTCCTCTCATTTAATGTCATGAGGAACGCTCATCTGTTTCCTGCTGCAAGGCAGTGATGACCCCAAAGATGTGGGGTGAAGTATAAATTATCTCTAAGTAAAAATTGTAAAAGGGATCAAGGCAGCAGTTACAAAAAGTGTGTAAAATTTAACCAAACTGAGCTAAAATCACATACAGAGGAGCACGTGCAGTGACACAGGATCTGAATTTAGAAGCTGGTTCATAAGATCAGGATGTGGTGGTGTTGATGAGGTCCTGCTGCCAGAAAGCATCCTGAACCACGACCCAAAAGCGTGTACGGCATTTGAAGCTCCAATGCTTCATAAGAACACCAATGTTATGATAAACAACCACACCCTCATAACTGAAAGTATTGTTTCTGTCTTTGAAGAAGAGGGGCAACATAGTTCTGCATCAGCATAGTTTAAGGTGCTGAGTGAAACCTGTGACAGACGTAAACAGCACAATTACAGTGGTGTCTGTTTATCTGCTAATTACTGAGACCTACCTTTGCTGAAAATGCTGCCCATGCCTTCTCGGAGCCTGCTCAACCAGTGCCATCAGATTTACAGTCACAGGACACTTCATTAGGCACCCCTTGCTAGAACCAGGTCTCACCCCCTTCACCTAAAGGTGCGTTCACACCGGACGCTACCTGTACTACCTCGGCGATCACTCTCCATGCAAACGTCACGTCACCGAGGGACGGCCGACGCCAGGCGACCAAACAGGTAGGCTATTTATGAACGCGCGACGCTACCTCAGTGGGCGACGCGACTTTGGCAGCTGGGTCGCTTGCGGTGTGAACGCACCTTTACAGAAAATGTTGCGCCAAATCAAAATGATGGCATTTCACAGTCACTGCGAGCCCTACTATGCCCTTTCATGCATTTGCAGGAGATGCTACTTCCCCCACAAGATGACACAACCTCAACTTTCTCATTGGTTAGTAAATCAGCTGCCAAATCAACAGAGAGCAAACTTGATACCACAAATAAAGCAAAATATGGCCTAAAGTTTACAATCTATGACTGCCAGGGTGGGCAGGTTTCATCAGGGACCAGCCACGACCCTATTAGGCAAAGTGTGAAAGTTTTCAGTGGTTGCTTCTGTACGTTTCTGTCCCTTTCATTAACCTCTTTTTAAGCAAAGTTCCCCATCCCCGTTGCTGGTCCTGTTTCCCAGGTGAACTCTGTCTTCTCTCTCCTTGTCTTGTTCTTCTTGTTTGTCGGTTTTAGGCTGGCGTTCCTGCTTTTACAGTCAAACAACCAGAAGGTGTGATGCCTGTGCTTGAGGAAAGGGCCAAAGATATAAGTGTAAGTAACAAGACTCCACAATGTTTGTTGAAACATCTATTCTGCTCACACTGCTCATGTGTCCTTGTAGTGTCCTCTGCTGGTGTGTCCAGACCTGGAGGATTACCAGACAGACTGTGGACTTCTACATCTGAGCCTTGCAGGGAAGCACCAATATCCCAACGCCTCCTTAGCTCTCCAGCTGAGTCACACCTGGATTCAGAGACAACGTTCACCAGGTGATAATGAAATTTAAAATGAAAACTTGTTCTGCACTGAGTTCTGAAAGGTCATCTAAGTGTCTGACCTCTCTCAACAGACCAAAGCTTACCTCCAATGTTCAATGGAAACAACGGTTTACTTCAGGCCTCTTCCTTCAAGCCCAGCCCCAGTATGGTGAGAGGTGAGGACTAGATCCTATTTGTACCTGTCATAACCCTGCATTGACATCTGTGCTGGGTAATCTGACACCAGACTGATTGGAATTAAAGGGTTACGCCAACATTTGTATTGTTTTCACATTTTGCGTCACTTGAGTCCATGGCAATCAGGTAGACACCATTCTTTTGACCGTGCCTCCAGTTACAACAAGAGACAATGCTCGCCCACTGCTAGTTAGCTTAACTCAGTCACATTATTAGACGCAAATTGCCTGAAAATTTAAGAATGGCTCACAGACCAGTGCAAATCAGTTCTCATCATTTGCTTATAAGGGCCATTCAAAAGACCCCACTTGTTCACAACTGTAGCATAAACAACCATGGAAGTAGGTCAACAAAACTAGCTAGCAGGCTAGCACCACCTATTGACTCTCAGTGTTTGAGCTAAAGCTAACTAACTGTGGGCAAGCTTTGTCTGTCTCTTCCTTGTAACTTTACGCAAAGTTGAAAGAATGGAGTCTACCTGCTTGTCATGGACCCAGGAGTGAGGAAAGACATGAAAACAACTAAATGTTGGTGTATCCCTTGAAGTGTGTGCGTTCATATTTTGTGCCAACAATACAAATATACCACCCACTTGAAGTTCAGGGGCATTTGAAGGTATCAGATGTTAAATGGCTACAATCTGCTTTGGTAGCAGTAAGGATTCCCAGTTGGTGTCTGAATATCCAGTGTAGATGTTATTGTGAATATGATCATAGTGATATATGATGCAATATATGATGATCATTAGGACATATTCATAAAAGGCTTCAGGCTCATTATGCATCATCATGTGTCGTGTCTCAGGGCTGGCAGAAACCGTGTGGCCTGGAAGGACTCAGATTGTGAAGCACGGATCAGTCACATACTTCCTGGATGGAGCTCACACCATACGCAGTATTCAGACCTGTGCTCAATGGTTTACAGAGAGCTCAGCTCAGCACGAAAAGACAGCAAGGTCAACACCACTGCATAACTCAATACACACTTCAGACATGTTCAAACATCAAACAGGATAACTTTGGTTTACTCTAACTGTTTGTGTTTTAGTGGACCTGTGGCCAGAGTTCTGCTGTTTAATATGATAGGAGAAAGAGATAGAGCAGCCATGTTAAAGCTGTTGAAGGTGAGTAAGCAGACCTTACCATTTTAATCTCTGCACCGCCCAACGTTGGTACTAGGCTTTCTAAGCTTCTTAGCAATCTGATAAGTGTGACGTGTTTTGAATGTTATCAAACTGAAAAATAGGGACAGATAAAGATAAACAGATTTCAAACTGAGTGTATGTAGATGTTGTTAGCAAAAAAGAATAATGTTTGTCCAAAATATTCAAGAAAATCAGTCTTAATCAAACATTTAAAGTTTGAACCAAGGTCCTATTTGCAAATTTAATTAGATGACTTTCTAAATTCTTTGCAAACATGTATGACCTTTGTCTCCTTCTGTTCTTTTAAGCCCTGTGGTTTTGACTTTGCCGTCTTTAGTCCAAACACCCCAAATGTCAACACATTTTGTCAAACAGGTGAGAACTTTGAAATGCTTTGTTTTGGCTTTATTACAAATGGTGACTGTTCATGATAAAGTCAAATCTTCCTTCTGCCTTAAAGGTCCCATATCCTGGTAACTTTGACCTTTTTCATGTCTTGGGTGTCTATTAAGCAAGGATTTGATATATGTATGATACAAATGTAAAAAGTTTGTTTTACAGAAGATCAGATGCAGCCCTTTTTCCCTCTCCTTTGGAAATGTTTAGATCTGAGGGGACGAGAATTTGATAATGAGCTCTATGGTGATTAACTTCCCAAACAATGCACGGTACATATCCCTGTACCCTGCTGACATAAGTTTTATTATTTTAATCTTGTACCCAGTAACATAAAAAACTAAATGCTTTTCTGTACTTAAGTTCAGTTTTGACTAAGGGTGAGTCTGTTATCTAGGCCACTTGTCCTGCGTTTGAAATCTGTTACAGTTTTATGGCAGCTCAAGTTACTACTTACATAACCATGTTTGTGTCCCCCCCTGCCCAGTGGATAATATTTAGCAACAAAAAAGATTTTGTATATTCATGTTTATCACCAACTAAAAAGTCATAATTTGAGGATTTTTTTCCAATTTCCTCAGCTTGATAAAGTCCTTAAAAACCTTCTTGAGTATTACTATCAAACAAGTGAACCATTACAATGCTTTACAGTAATTAATAATAGCATTAATTAACATTTAACATAGTTTACCATTTATCACTGCTCTACTCCTCACATATTTGTGATGAAAGTGCCACTCGTGTCCCTCTCCACTTCATCTCTATGAAAACAGGGGCACACAAACCTAAGCATTTTGATGTGTTTATAAGCATATCAATTAAGACTAAAACAATAATACTTACCTTGAATTGTAGAAAACTTCATCAATCATTTTTTATGAGATGTTGGGGGACCCTGGAAATCTGCAGGACCCCAGGTAATTGGCTGTGTTTGCCTAATGGTAAGTATGGACTTGTAGGTCGCAAGGAATTTAAAAAAAAAAAAAGCATTTTAAAGAGTGTTTTCCTGAAAAAGGCCTTTCTCTGTGAACTGAGTTTAGTAAAAGGTAAAAATAACAATACATTTTAGTTAAGAGCACCTTTCATGACACTCAAGTTCACCTTACAAAAGAACAAATAAAAAGTGCATTAAAACAGGCGTAGGAATAGTCGTAAAAACAGGTATAAAAACAAGCAATACAAAATAACAGACAGTGTAAGAGATCAGAGGGAGTAGGAGAGCTTGAACAGATGGGTTTAAGTCTGGTTTTAAAGATGGGTAAGGACCCCTTCCTGGTTTTCATGAACCCCTGAGCACGATGTTTCCTCAAGCACCAAAAACAACAACAAGGATAATTTAAAGCTGTGTTCACACACTGATGTTTTGACCAACCTTTGCCAACGCTGAACCGCACTGAGCAGAGCCAGGCCACTCAGAAATAAGTTGATGTCTTTTGGGAAATGCTGATGTTCATGGACAAATTCACGCAAGCTTGAGAAATTGTGTTGATGTTTGATCCAGCAGTCTTGTAAATGCCAGCAAGAGTTGACTTTCACTTCCCTTTGCTACCCTCGGCAACAGCTGTATTCAATCCTTTGGTGAACTTTGGGACTCACCCACTCTTCAGTGTTCCTCAGTGGACATCCAGCAGAGTAGCAGCATCCCATGAACAGCCAGATCACAGTTCTTGCACTGTTAACTCATCCTGTGGAACGCTCACATATCGCTTGACAACTGCCATGCCCAGTTTTCTGCTTTTTAGACAAGTAGACCTGCATTGAACATGGCAGAACTGACCCGGGAACAGACTTTCTCTGAAATCTTGATGATTTATCAACACTGTATGTTGATGTAAATTCAGCACTCTGCTTTCTTTTTGAGTTGCACAAAATTATTTGTGTGATATCAGTGTAGGCAAAGTATTGCTACAAGAGCTATATTGGTATGTATTAAAGTATATATTGATATTGATATCAGCAGAGAAGAAAATGACTGCTGATATTTTACCTTAACCCTAATTTTACCCTAATCAGGCAAATTAAAAAATAATAATAATTAAATGAGGACATTTGTAGCATTTAATAATTTAGTCGTTTTTGCATGTTTATTTCAAATTTCAGGAAAATGTTGCCAAAGAGGGCAGATTATAGGCTGACAGATTAATAAATCAGTGCTTGTAGTCCTTTAAGTTACGATTGTACTGTCACTGTTAACAGCTGTAATTAAAAAAATACTTTATTTTTTATATATCAGTATCAATGAAACCAATATCATGCATGTCTAGTTCCTGTACGCTCCTGTCTGTCTGTCTGTCTGTCTGTCTGTCTGTCTGTCTGTCTGTCAGGGAACTAAGTAAACCTATCAGTGTAAAAATTGTTTACAAATAAAGTCATAATTATTAGGGTAATTATTAAAATATTTTTAAAATCCGGTTCTATTTAAAAAAAAAAAAAAAAGTAAATCCATAGAGCAAGTAAGCTACTATAAAATAACTACATTGAGTAAAATGTTTTTTTTAAATAAATCTTTTTCCACCTTAACTGGAATGATAAATAATTGTTTGAAGTTGGATCCTGAATCTTTCAAACCAGTCCACCACAGATCTGAGCTCTTCTGTCCTCCCCTCAGATCTCTGGAACACCTCTCTCACGGTGGAGGACATGATGATGGGCTGCTTGGAGAATGAGAAGATGTGGAGAAGACTGTGCAGTAACCATGAAGACATCAGCGGGTCACACCATGTCCTGTCTGAAGAAGGCCTGTCCCTGGTTCTTGGCAGGACACCAGACGCCCCCCTGGTGTTTCCCTGCGTCCTCAGTGCCCTCCGGTGGATCTCTCAGGGCAGAGACCCGGTGCTGACAGATTCAGGCGGCTCTGTCCCGGTTATACCGAGCCTCCAGGATCAAGCTGCTCCGCTTTGTGATGCCGCAGAAATCCATGTCCTCATCACAGGAAGTATTCGTTTGGTGGGGGGAGCTCTCAAAAACCTGAACCCAGAATCCTACAAGTGATCAGCCCGTAAAGAGAGTAATGTCAGAGGTCGAGGGCGATCAACCATACTTCTTCATTTTTATTTTCTTTGGTGGGTTTTGTTTTGACAACAGATCTTGGGCTTTGGACTCTGTATGAAGGTGCTTCAGTTTTATGATTTAAATCTACAAAAGTGTGACAATAAATCCCCCAAACAGTGAAATATGCAATGAGTTCTTCTGGTGATCATCTGTGAGTGTATAGAATATGATTTCTTTCTGGTTTGAAAATCAGCACATTTGATTTATTGTTTTACAAAATGTCTTTGCCTTTTAAGAATGGATTTCATTTTTTTATCCTTTTCTAGTGCAATAAAAAAAACACTGATGGTAAAATTAATCATAGATAATCATGCATAATATTGTATTTGACAAAAGGAATCCTCTCATTCTTTTCAGGAGTTTAGCTTTATTCATCAGGATATTTAGGTTGTTGCTCCAGTTCAAAGCAAATATTTCAGAGGACTTTAAAAGTATGGAGGCCTTACAGTGCAAATACAACAACAAGTAAATGTTACAACAAATAAACACAAAAATATTTTAAAAAACAGCAAAAACACATAGAGAACAAAAAGACCAAAAAAAGGCACAACAATTAAAGAAAAACCTCTGATCCCTAGTCTGGACCTGGTCTGGACAGGATGCTCCAAAGTGACTGCCTTTAAATAAAACAATGTGAGCACTTGCTGGGCTCTTTCCTCTGAGATATTCTCTGTTTGTAAAAGAGTTTAAGGTAAATGACCAAAACTTTATATAGAATGGTGGCAAAAAGGCTCTTGATGGACTTTTGATAAAGATTATTTTATCTGTGAAAGTGCTTTCTTGTCAAAGCAAAGGCCCTGGAGACGTGGAGTCGTTCAAGCCAGTTAGGAATAAATGAAGCCATAACAAAATAATTCGTTATCTCTGCAAAAACACATCTCAAGAATCGAACCAATGTCACTCGACATACTTCTTTTTGAAACTTTTAAATATCTTGATACAGTTCTGCACAGCCAGCTCAGTTTCTCCGAAAACACTGAGTGTGTTTTTAAGAAAGACTCACAGGGACCTCATCTCCTCAGATGAGGAGATGAAGTCCCTCGGTGGCCTCAGTATCAGTCAGGACTCATAAAAGGGAGTGTTCACATCTGTTGTTGACAGTCCTCACTTACCACCTCTCTGCCTGGTTTGGTCACTTGAACTGTAGTCTGAAGAATAAACTTAGTAAGATCGATTCAATGGCAGAATGAACTCTTTATTATTTTAGTGTTTATACCTAGCTGCTCTGTGTGTTTGATTATTGCCAAAGCTTTAGAATTTGCAGATTTGTTAGTTGAAGCACTGACTGGCCACTTTATTAGGTTGGACTCCCTTTGCATCCATCAATCGATTATATACACCCTGAACCAGCCAATCACAGGGCAACATAGAGAGACAAACAACCATTCACGCCCTCAATCATACCTCAGTGCATTTTGGAGTCACCAGTCAACCTAATGAGCGTGTCTTTAGTCTGTGGAAGGAAGCCGGAGTTCTGGAGAGAACCCACGCATGAATGGGGAGAACATGTAAACTCCACACAGAAAGGCCCTGATCAACACAGGGGTCCAACCAGCAACCTTTGCTTTGAGGAATGTGCAATAAAGACACTAAATTTCTCAAATTGGCAAAATCCACATATACATAATGTTTTTCTAAAATATTCAGGACAGACATCACAAATAACATTTTTAAAAGGTAATTTTATGTGTTTGTTTTGGTTGTTCTTTCTATTTTTTCTGAATGTATAGTTTATATATTTTGATGTTTTTCCTCTTTTGTTGCAATTTCTGGTTTTCTCAGCTCATGCCTCAGTAATGAAAATGTTCTGTAAAATTTTCAATATTTACCTCACAGTTTCTAAATTAAACAGCATCCCACTAAATTACAAAACCAATCAAAGACCAATTTTTAGTTCCACTTAAGGACCGTCATTTATCAAAATTTTAGTCAATTTTCTGTCAGTAAGGTCGATTTTTTAAAAAGTTTTTCCAAACAGCCTTTTGAGACCCATTTCCAAAAAGTTTGGTTTGAAGTCGATTTTATGAAGTATGCTTGAGTATAGATATAGCAGGTAAACTGCAGACCTTGAACTTGTAGTGCATGGGCGTCACACCCGCGGGGTTTGAGGGTGTTGAGACATCCGCACTTTCACAGAAACAAAAAATCATCCCCCTCACTTTTTACGGAGGGATTCATGCGCATCTCACCAGTTGGGGTTGCGGATGCTGTGATTTTTTTATGAATCAGTATAAAGCCCATTGGGAAATAAGCTTGCTAAAAGTATTGTTTACTTTTTCTGACACTGATTTTAAGTTGACTGATTTAAAATAGATTTAAGACACAATGTAAAAGGTGCTGTATTCTTTAAAGTATCACCCACAAATATCATTGGATATGAGTCATGGGCAGGGTTAGTGCTATTTTATGTAAAAAAGACTTAAATCATAGCATAATTTAACAATGATGGTATGAGAAAAGTGTAGAAGGATGTTAGCGTGGAGTGTGTGGTACATCAATGTACATTTTGATACTTAATGCTATTTTACTTGCATATTATTGTAATGAAAAGCAAAAATACATTCAATTTCAATTAGCGTATTGTAAAAACAAAAATTTGACTCGAAGGTTGCCCTACCCTGAGAACACCCTCACTTTTAAAATCGCTGCTACACCCCTGTTGTAGTATATAAGAGAGAATACTAATTTGAATCCACCAAACAGCTGGGATCAGAATAATCCTGATTTTCTTTGGATCAAGTTTATCCCATCAAGATTTGATCCAATCCATAATCCAAAATCCGCTCAGATTATTTTTGAACCACTGGGCTCTGGATATTACATCAGCAACATGAAATCTTTGAAGTGAAGGATTAACCAGTGGGAGGCAGCAACACGCTGACAGGCATCCAGCCAGTCGGAAACAGAAGAAGAAGAAGAAGGAGTAACTCCATGACGTCAGATGCACAGCGGAAGTGACGTAAGAACACAGGGCGCTCTGCCGCTGGCGCTGAGTTTAAAGAGTCCGGGTGGAGGTCTGTGGTGGAAATAGACCATTTATGTGCAATTTGTAAAGAAAATACTCCTCAATCCGAGCCAGAAATGTCAAGAGAAAGGTACGTAAGTACTGATTTTAATATATTCGTATTGAAGAGCCGTTTAATGAGTCATTTTACCATGAAGGAGCGCTGTGCGTAAAAATGGAGCCAAATAGAGGCTGCGTGGTTACGCTCTCGTGCAGCCTTAAAGCGCACAAACATACTTTAGATGTTTAATGTTTTAATGTTTGAACTTAAATCATAAAAGGTGAAATTCACTAGAGTTAATATTTGAGAGCTACTTGTAGATCTGAATATTTATAGCGAGTACAGATCGATACCGCGCTTTCGTCTCACCCAGACCTCCCCCTCCTCTGGAGTCCCTTTTCTGTTTCAAACTGCACTTTATGGACCAGAACACTTTATTTAGAGCTTAATGTTAGAAAACCCCGAGTATTCCCCCAACAAAGGGGTTTGGACACTTCAGGAGACTTTAAAAGTCGGTTTCTTCGCTGTCTCAGCTGCATAAATATGGCGGGCAGAGAGGGAGAGAGCATCGCCTCTGCAGGGAGCTCTCCATCTGAATCAGCTCTAGATAGAGATACTTTATTAATCCTCATGGGAAAATCAGGTGTCTTGTAGCTCACAGATCATCATAGCAGTACACAAAAGTACAAATAGGAGTGCAACAGCAATAACACTGTGTTAAGACGGTGTGGTACAACTTAAAATGTAAAAGGCTAAACTGTACTCAATAAATAAGTCTGATGATACAAAACTAATAAATAGCGTTGGTAAATAGTGGGAAATCAGACATTTGCTATTTTACAGAGCCCATGTGGGGTGTGGGGGTAAGCTAGTCTGACGCCTGTGGGGATAAAGCTGAAGTCTCTGATGAGCTACCATGAGAGCGTACAAGCAAACAAAAATCCTATATGTATGAAAATAACAGTTTCTCCTCTTCACCCAGCATGCCTCTGCAGGAGCTGCAGTCCTCCACAATGTCCCAGTCCAGGAGGGGCAGCAAGCGAAAGCACAGGAGCCTCCTGTCTGAAGGCCTGGACTCTGAATTCAGATTCAGGAGCCTCCTCGCTGAGAGTCTGGACAACGAATGCACCCCCACAGACCTCATCCAGCAGTGGTCCCCCAGCCACAAACACCAGAGGCTCCTCAGCATGGAGAAGGAGAACGACGAGAACATGTTTGTACTCGCCAGGAGGCCAAGGAGGAAAAAAGAACCCACCACAGGCGAGCAAAAGCTGTCCTTTCTTCCTTAACAAGTGTGAAGCGATGCTCTGTTTGTACTCATGCTGAAACTGTTTCTGTAAATCCATCAGCAGGTGTTTCATGGGACCACCTACCAGAGGAGCTTCTTCTCAGGATCCTCTTCTACCTCCCTCTGCAGGATCTCCTCAGGACGTCCAGGGTTTGCAAGCGCTGGCACCGTTTAGTGTGAGTTATGAACAGCTAGTTCTCCCAGTCCTTTTTGACACCACATATTTCTCTTTAAGAGAGTCATTCTCAGAGTTTTGAGTTAAAATAAAAGTCGAGATCATGGAAATCATCTTGAATTGGATGTAGCAGATAGGGAAGTATCTGGAATGGGGCTGTGCTGTTTTTAAAGAAAAATCACAGTTTTCTTTTCACAAAACTTTAAAATTGTAATATATCCTTAGTAAAACAACACAGAAATGACACAAAACATGTTTTACCTTTTCTGTATCAAAAATCAGCTGGTTTTCCCTCTTAGAAGTAAGCGTATGTAAATTTTAGGGGTGCAGGATTTCGGATTTTTGCAGATATTTCCAAAATTGTTATTGCAGAGACCAGTATGTTTTGCTAGGAGCTATAAGTCTTTGATTAAAGATGCTGTGAGGAGTTTCTAAGTGATTACAAAAAAGTCTCACTTTTAGATATATGCATGATCGAAATACACACTTTAAGATGAGCTTTATAGCATCGAAATAGGTTATCTGTTAGGAATGGGAATCGAAAACCAATTCCAGTTGAGAATCGTTAACAGCTCCATCAAAGAATTGATATCATTAATCTTTTTGCTTATCAATTCCTTATCAAGAAGTTGTAAAGCAATGCAGAGTTCTGAGGAAGGTCCGAGCTTTAGTTTGGGTCATCATACGTCAGCCTTTAAACTCGCTGGTGGTGCCCATATAGTGCTATTTGCTTCTGTCGTGTTTGTTTGATTACTTGCAGTTACATCTCATGAGATTTTATTCAGTTGAAAGCAACGCTAAACGCAGATCACACAATACTATCAGGGTTGATACCACAGGCTGCTTCTCTGCATTTCCAATGAAGAAAAAACTACCCAAGTTAAAAGATCGATCTTTGGATTTTATGGATCGATTATGAACCATTTAAAGGGAAATGGATTAAAATCGATTAAATTGATTTTTTAAAACTCAGCAGGCTTTACTACGCCCGACAGTTATTTAAAATGGAAATCAGGGACAATAGTTATTGTTGAATGTGGAGCCGCTGAGGGAACATTCCTGCTGCTGTTTTTGGGCTGCTTTCAATAAAGAGATACTTGGCGTGTCACAACAAAGAGCAATAGCTCACATCAACCTAGTAAAACCTCTGACACCCCAAATGTGTTTTCTTGGAGAGCTATGTAAATTTGGTAATGTTTCATTAGCAGGTTTAAAAAATGTTTTATGCCATGACAAATGATAAAACAAATTATGTTTTATGACAGATAACCCTAACCCGAAAAACTGGATCTGAGTAAATGCACTGTCACTAAAAAAAACTGGATTAGTGAAGCTGTTGAAATGAAAATTTAGGAGCGGGTTGCACTTAAGCTCCAAAATGATGATGTAAAACGAAGACCTCTGGATGACGCCGCATCAAACTGTTGTGGGTAGGGATGGGAATCGAAAACCAATTCCAGTTGAGAATCGTTAACAACTCCATCAAAGAATCGATATCATTAATTTTTTTGCTTATCAATTCCCTTATCAATTCCATCCACTGACAGGGTTCAGAAGCATCAGAATTGTGACTTAATCCTAACTGCACCTACTACACAACCTTAAGTGAGTGGACACACCTGCAATTTGCAGAGGCAGTTATACATAATGTGACATGTGTTTGACATTGTTGCCACAAAAATCAGACCACCATTTGCTCACATGGAAAATCTGTAGGAATCGATAAGGGAATCGTTAAAGAATTGGATCGATTAGCAGGATCGTTAACAGCATCGATATTGATAAAATCTTATCAATTCCCATCCCTAGTTGTGGGTCATTTAGCCCCTTCAGCCATGTAAATATGTCCACAAAAGGATTAATTTGTGCTCTGCTTTACTTTACTTAAACTCTCATTTGTGGTGGACCCCCCTACTGACCACAATTTTTTAAATTGGGTCTTGAACATTTGCTTTATTCAGGAGTATGTGTAAACAGGCAACATCTGGCTACTGTACAGATGTACACTGCAGGCTGTCTGTGCTAGCATCGCAAAAAAACAAACAAAAAAAACAGAAAAATGTCCCATTTGCTGAAAAGAGAATTCAGTGAAGATCATTTATATTTCTTAGTTTGAAAACCTGGATGATAAAGATGTCTGTTGTAAGGTCCTCTGTGGGGCTGAACGATTGTAGGAAAAGATCTGATTGTGATTTTTCTGGCAGATATTATAAATGTATAAATATTTCATTCAACAGAAGTGAAATATTTTACACACTCTTAGACAATCTGTGTTTATGGATGTGCTGTGAGTCACAACACAAAGCCTCTGCTAAGGAGTAGAAGTTGGAGTTTTCCTTAAATATTGAAAACAGATTATTTATCATCAATATTAGATAATGAATAATGAGTTATGTGCTGTTGATACTTGATTTCATTACTGTTGTCTATACTGTAAACATAGTGAATATTGCACAGTAGCTCGATTTGAAGAAAATCTTGAATTGAATTGAAATAATGGCAATATCTCAAAATGGCAATTTCAGACAACCAAAAGTACTCCTGACGGACCCATATATTGCCATTTTGATCTGACGATGATAAATCGTTCAGCCTTACTCTTGAACTTTTTTCTCTTTTAGACTTAAGTCAAATATCTCCTCCTACTTTAATTTTTGTTTGTCTTGTCCATATTAACACTGAAACCTGCACTTTCTTTCAGAAAACATGAAGAGCTGTATTATTATAGTAATAATAGTTATCGTTATGATTCAGTCTCATTAAAAAAGTGCCAAAGCAAAAATCAGCCAGTCATTGAGAACAGTGAAGATTTTCCATCTTTGCACCCTTGAGTGACAAAAGACCATAGAAACAGGGCGCATAGACAAAAACAGGGACACACCGTACAGCCTCACTTCTGTTGCTCGCAGGATGCCAGGACATCTCAGTGACAAGATTTGATCTGACGGGAACAAAGTACTTCAAGGTCGTCTGAATTTTCGGTGCATTGAAAGTAGGGGTGGGCAATATGGCAAAATATCATATCACGGTTTTTTAAAATAAAATCATGATCACAATTTTATCACAATTCTTTTTTACTTTGATTTTTCTAAACTAATTTGCATGTTTGACCATTTTTTCCCTATGTTTAACATATAAAACATGTAAAACCCTAAAAGAAAAAAAAAAGACAATTAAAGCCAACCTTTCCGAACAGGTTTTAATTTAAATAGTGCAGTTTTTATAAAAAATGTGCAATAATGTAAACATAAAAGGTAATGAACAACAATATCAACATTATATCTTAAAGTGCAACAATTCAAAACAAATGTTATCAAACTGCAATGTCTATAATCTGAGTGAATAATACAGCTGCTTTAGAAAAGGTTTTTGTTAAGACATCTTCAAGCTTTTATCTGCTTTTCTCTTTCCGCCATGGCTTCACGCTACATAACCAAACAGGAGATACTGCCTAACACTAGGTGTGTCCCGATACAACTATTTCACCTCCGATACGATACCGATATTGCAGCCTTGAGTATTGGCCGATACCGATATCAATCCGATACGATATCAGCAGGAATCATACAGACTTTTATTACCTATTTTGTAGTATGGACTGTAAGAAAAGGCTTGATCAGGTCAGATTACTCAAACAGAGAACAGTAGTCAGCAATAGTAGGTATGAGAAAAACTGACCCATTTGTTATTAACCAATAGGTTAAATAAATTTTAACCTTAAACATAAGAATATACTACAATTAAAACAACACAAATAAAAAATATTAGAAAATAAGAAATATTATGAAAAGTGACCTCAATAAATCAAACAAAAACATATTTCACCAATTGCAAAGTAACCACTGTGTTGAACTTAAACATAAGCATATTCTACAACTGAATAAAATAAAAAAAAAAATATTAGAATGGACTGCTTGTATTGGAGTGCTGATATTGGAGATTTAGGATGCAGGCCGATATAATCCGATATTTGTTTTTTTGACCGATATCAATATCGGATTGGGACATCCCTACCTAACACTGCGCATAATGTGCTAAGATTGGCTACTCGGGTGCACGTCAAAGTCTCTGCGCCCATACAGACGATCTGACGATCTTTCTGCTTTATGAGATCATCACCATGTTATAATCCTTAACGATTTAATATTGTCATATCCCACACCCCTAATTGAAAGCAGTTAGTTTGAAACGACAGAATCTCAGTAATGTTTGACAGCACTTAGAAGAAGGCACCAAAAAGTTTTAGTACCTTTGTTTTTTATTTGTATCAAATCTCAGTCACTTCAGACTTGTGATTGCATCTGCTTGTGGAGATGCTTTACCACACTCATTAGACAGTTAGCATGTTTACACCCCTCTCTCTGTTCTTGTCCCAGGTTTGATGAGTCTCTGTGGGTCAGTGTGGATCTGGAGGGTTTAACACACACGGGTTCGGCTCTGCAGCAGGTCTTAAAGACCGGAGTCCGCCGCCTGCGCTGCCCTCGCTCCTTTGTAGAGGAAACAAAGTTTTCAGTCACCAGGTCAGTGTGTTAGCTCGGCTAATAACCTGCTATGAGTGTCTGGATTTGTTGTTTTGAATTCATTTATTTTTCAATATGTATTTTTAAAAGCCTTCTGTCTTCAGCTTGTCCCACCACAGTCCCTTCACATGACACATAGCCCTCACTGTTTCCATTTTTCTCTCAGCCCTCTGCAGATCGTCCAGCTGGATCTGTCGAGCTCTATCATGCCCACGTCGGCTTTAGAGAGCATCATCTGCAGCTGTACACAGCTGGAGTATCTGAGCCTGGAGGGTCTGCAGCTGTCTGACAACATCATCAAGTAAGATTTCAGCTGTCATGTCCTTCTGCCACCTCAGAGTATGACGATATTCACTGACGTTTACGGTCAGGGCTTAATTTTAGGGCCAATAATAAACAGGATTCACCGTAAAAGAGTCACATGATAAGCCGTTGGTACAGTGCAGCTGCCAGGCACGAAAAGTTTAATGATATATGCTCAAACTATTTGACTAGGGATGCGCAATATAATCTGACCAAGAGTGATATCTGCAGATATTGCTCACATATTTTGACCATACAAATTGGTCACAGATCCCATAAAATGTCTTTAATGTCTGTACAATGTAAAATGTACCATGAAGTTTTACTTTATCACCAGTCAGTGCCCACTTTTATAAATCAATAATATCATGTAGTAAAGTATAAAACTTTGTTGCGCTTGCTTCATCTGTTTCTAAAACAAAAAATGTAACCATGAAAGTGGCTGGTCAGTTTTAGTCAAGCACAGACTTTGGGCTATATCAGTTTTGGTGATGAGGGCTTTGGAAATATTGGTTATCGGCAAAAATCGAAAATTGTGTATCCAAAGTGGTTTTAAAAGCATGTACCCTGAGTATTCCTGGATACAAAGAACTGAAAACATCACACCTAAAACCATCAACTTCCAAATCAAATTCAGATTTAATGGACTTTCAAGAAGAGGAATAACAGACACACAGAAAAGTAAAAATAAGTAAACAAATAAATAAAATAAATAATAACATTTATAATGCTATTTCTGATTGATCCTAATGTCATTAAAGATTCTGTTGTTGATTTGATCCACTCACAGTTCCCTCATCCGCACCAGATGATTTTTGATATGTGGCGTGTTTCAGCATTTTGTACTTTTCCCCTGCATGGATATTTAATCAAGCTGTATGTTTTTTATTCTCTTGTTTAGTTATTTTTTCGAACATGTAAATAAAGGCAGATATATTTGTTAAAATAAGAGCAAACACATGTCTAACTTGTATAGCTGATATATTTGCAAAAAGTTCAACATCAGTTTAAACACAATAAACTCTAGCCCAATATCTGCAGATGCTGATGTACTAATAACATCATGAATCTCTTCTTATTTTGCTATAAAATATATACTATGACGTCTGGATGTTGGCACAGGGATTAAAGATCTCTAACACCATGATGGATTTTCATATTTAAGAGAGAGAGACAGTGGATAGGTTTGTGAAAGGGGGCCATAGATAGAGTAGGGAAGGCACTCTGCAGACAGGCCACAGGCTGGATCCAAACCCAGACCCCCAGACAAAGTTGCATGAAAAAAGATCAGAAGCTGTTTTATTTATTACATGCAACTGAAACACTGTATGCTGTGGCATTTTAGTGTCCTTGTTCTATCACATTAACTATGTGATGTTTGGCAGAAATATTCCTCCGTGTGTGCCGGTAGAGACTTTACCGCAGCCTGTGACAGCCGGGGCCGGAGTTGATGTGATCCGTGTTTTGATCACAAACATGAGCATGTTGAATGTCATCGAGTCTGCTGTTAACAGGAATTCAGCTGATTGTCTGTGTGAGCTCAAGCTCGACATAATTTCAGAGGCAAAAGCTCAAATATTATGGATGTCTGATATTAGTGGTTGGATAACAGTGTCAACAGATATTGACATTTTTGCAGATATTTACAGTTGGTATATATTGGCCATGCATATCTTCTGGAATATCGACAAATTACACAAATGTACAACATTGATGGACTTTCTCATCAGTAAATGAGTACATTTAAAGTCAAGGGTTTCATTTTTGAAAGAGTAAATGCTGTTTTCCTTGTTTCACATCTCTCTCATAAAAATATACTGTAACACTGAAAGAAATAAGTCCATTTTTACTGAGGACAGACCTTGTGCTCAGGTTGGAAGATAATGAACTAAAAATATCAGCATGTCAGCAGAAGTTCAATGTTGTTCATCCCTATCAAATATACATGTAATGATTCCTTGGGAGAGTAGTTATTTGTTCTCAACTGGAATTGTTTTTTGTTTCCCATCCCTCCTTATTTTTAAATATTCTTTTATGTTCATTTGTTGTTTCTGATCCTGTAAAATAATAGTCTGTGTTTTTCTTGCAGCTCTCTGTCGAAGAACACGAAGCTGCGGCAGCTGAATCTGAGCGGCTGCACCGGCTTCTCTGCCTCTCCTCTGGCAGACATGTTGAAATCCTGCTGCAGGTCAGAAACAAGTTTTTATCCTAAATACGTTTTGGCTTCATGCAAACAGTCTGTTCTTACGCACTTCCCTTTGCCTCCTGTGCAGAATCGAGCAGCTGAACATTTCCTGGTGTGACTTCAGTAATGATCACGTGAAGAGCGTTGTGGAGAATCTGAGCTCCACTTTGACTCAACTGAACATCAGCGGGTACAGAGAGAGCCTCACACTGGACGGTGAGTGAGGAGCGATTAGAGAGAGTCAAACACTCACACTGGGGCTGGACACTGGGCCTGCACTCGCACCATCCCACCTGCGTCATGATTTAGATCCGTTTTATCACATAATGCACAAAGACCACAACACACCCCTGACACAACAGTAAGCAACACAGAGACACGGGCAGAACACAACACTCCACATTTGGAGATTATTAGGTTCGATACAGATTTTAGCTGTTTTCCTCAGTGCTGATATTTCCAAACTCATCATGGCTGATACAGGTGCCAGAGCAGAGAGCCTCTACTTTTAATGTATAGTGTAACATTTATTATTTATATATTAAAACAAACAAATTCAAAGAATAATCAAAAAACAATTGTATACATATAAACACAAACAGAACAGGCAGGTAGCATAACAGACGTTATTGTGAATTCAGTACATTTGATATAATAATGAAAAAGCATCACTGAAGGTCAGCACCCTCACACTAATGCGCTTACCCTTTACTCTTTAGATAATTTTTCTTGTTTGGTTTTCCAAACATCTTCACATGAAACTATTACCATCATGTCTTCTTTCCACATTTTCAATGCCAGAATTTTCGGCTCCTTCCAGATCAGCAGGATAAACTAAAAACAGTGTTATTAAACCAGTCACCAGTACTTTGAATGTGTGCTTTAAGTTAGGTACAACTGTTTTACAGGGTTTCCAACAGTGGCGATTGCTCTAAGACTGCAAGGGAAGCTCAGCTTCCCCTAAAACATCCCCAAAAAAAGTGGTGATATGTCCTGCTGTGTGTACATTTCATTGACTAAATATGAGCTAGAATACCTTCATCTTTTTTTCAGAATCAGCTACTTATCACAGGTAACTGGCGCGACTTCCTTCTCATTCATCCCCGCAGCGTCTCAGCGCTACAGTTTGAGTCGGACGCTGAGCGTCTTCACACTTCAACAGGAAAACTTAGAGTGGGTTGTTCCACTGTGGAAACTGGACGGTCATTGGATAAACGCTGGGCTTTGTCCCGCCCATCGAACGCTCAGCGTCTCTGGGAGTCAATGAGGCAGTGGGCTGGCCTGGACGCTCAGCTTCTGCGTGATGATTGGATGATCTGTCTGAGGCCGAATCCCTTTTTGATTGACAGTGAAATGAGCCAATCAGCGATCTTGAAGTATCACCCTTTACTGCAGCATCTACTAAGTTTTACATTCAGTTGTTCTGGACTGATCCGGAGGCTTTATCGATCTCCAGTGACTTTATCTTTCTTAAAAACGACTAGCGTTGTGTTTGAAGACTCTCTCCTGCCACTTTACTTTTCACCAACGAGCAGATGCGGATCTTCTCTCCCTTTCACTCACACTCACAGCCAGTCAATAGTCTCACGTAGCAGTTCCAGCTGCTAGCAAGCTGCACATCATGGCAGATAGTATGAATGTTTTAGACCAGATTTTGGCGAAGCCATTTGATAGTTTTCCATACAAAGAGAAAATTAGAGTAAAACAGCAGGGCAGATCAACTCCTAAGATTGATTTAGTGCAAAAGGTGGGGAAAAGAAACAGGTCTTTTCAGCATTCCTGTTATGACAAGGTGAGCTGGCTCATTGGAAGTGCTGTCACAAAATGTGCTGTCTGGTCAAAAGTGAGTTTTGGGGAATAAAATCCCTGGAAAAGACACCAAACAGGGTCACAGATCATTTAGATAAATAAACAAAATTATGATGTAGGCCGGGACAAAAATGAGCTTCCCCTCCTTGACTGACCAGCAGCCGCCACTGGTTTCCAAACATGGAGGAAAACTTTGACTGATTGATTGATTGATTTCCAGTCATGGACAACATGGAAAATGAGAAAAAAAGTAAATGCCCTGGAAAAGCTTGGATTGTCCTGGGAAATTATTACCCTCCACTAGAACACACATACTGGTTAAAAGTTGTGTGTATAGCATAGTACATGTATGACATGTCTGTTCTTTCAAAGCTGAGCTGCAGAGTTTCTCTGCCTCCAGCAGGTACCTGGTATCCCACGTGACACTGCCAGCCAATCAAATGAACATGTTTCCCCTCAGCAGCCCCCCCCGATATGACTTTGTCATTAGATTAAACACTTAAAGCAGCACTACGGAAGATTCTCGCTTGACCGGAACAAGAACTCAACTACCCATGAGCCCTAGCGCGCGCATACTGCCGTAAGGATACAGATCTGCCGGTCGCGTGCATTTGTTTTGTAGGCGAATCACAGAAGCCAGGACTTCACTCAAAAGTATTCTTCTGTCTTCAGCGGCTGTTTGCAGGATGGATAGCGACGAGGTAATGTCTTTATTTTTGACTAAATGACGATGTTGAAAAAGTTCAACTTGGTTTTATTTCTGTGAAGTCGCCCCGTCCTGTTGAAGCGATAAAGTGAATAAAAGTAAAGACAACCACGAGCTGGTGATATCACACACTTGAAATAGGTCTAAAGAAAACTACATACTGGTACGTTCTCACGAATACTGTAAACGGATGGTAAACAATCAACAAGTACTTACAAGTCCAGCAATAACAGGGCCAAGTCGGCATCGGTCGGACATCCCTCCTCGTCTTTTATTTCACGCCAGCGAGTGAACACCGAACCGATGTTTATTCTGGTCCGAGCATTCAGCTTGTTTTTCTCTCGCTTTCTTTATTTTGTATCCTCAAAATAAACTTTTCTTTTTCTTGCGTTCTTTGTTGCCTCCGCCATGACTACAGCTCTGCGTTTGGCTTTCGCCGACACTTCCATGTTTTAAACAAATCGGGAATCGGGGGAAGTGACGTAGCCTATGCCGTAAAGCAGTCCAAACATGCAGTTTTTAGTGTGGCAGGGTTCCCACCATCCACCTCGAAGTTACATAGCGCCAGTGAGAGCGATACAGAGCACTTCAGAGCACGACAGAGGTGTCATTCAACACATTGTAAAATGGTGGACCATGACGATGAATATCTAAGGACTATATTATGTTTGAAAAACTACATAGTGTTGGTTTAACAGACTCCAGTAAGGACTTGTTTTCCCAAAAGAAGCAACCAAAACTAATGACTTTCAGTTCAAGAGTGTTGCTGTGTTGTATATGAAGTGTGCCCTGCAGTTATTAGCTTGCTACTTTCTAATGAAAGTCAACACCTGAGTGAAATGCACAGACCACAGAGAAGAGGCAGCCCTTAAATTGGAAAACTAAGCTGCCAGTTTCCAGGGATGTCTTGTGAACACTTCCACAGCTGCTGTTGAGTTTACCAACATCTAAAAAATTTCAGCATAATCCATCCAGTTGTTCTTATGTAATCTTGCTAACAAATAATTGTTCATTGGGTTATTTTTCTGTCAGTCACAGTTATTATGTGCCAATCGAACTGTTGGGCATCATGAACGATGTCAGTCACTCGCTACACACCGTCATCAGCAACTAGAGCAGCCTGTCCAGACTGTACAACTCCTCACTCAGGAGGAGGAGGAAAATGACAGGATGACAGAGGGCAGGCAGCAGCCAGTAGCCATATTTGTATTTTTCAATTAATATTATTATTTCTGTTTTTCTGTTTTTATTTTTATTTCCATCCTTTAATATATCTTTTTATCTGCTATACAGTACAAGCCAAAAGTTTGGAGACACCTTCTCATTCGATGTGTTTTCTTTATTTTCATCACTGTTTACTTTGTAGATTCTCACTGAAGGTATCAGAACTATGAATGAACATGTGTGGAATTATGTACTTAACAAAAAAGTGTGAAATAAATGAAAACATGTCTTATATTCTAGTTTCTTCAAAGTAACCACCCTTTGCTCTGATTACTGCTTTGCAGACTCTTGTCATTCTCTTTATGAGCTTCAACAGGTAGTCACCTGAAATGGTTTTAACTTCTCAGGTGTGCCTTTCCAGGGTTAATTAATCAAATTTCTTGCCTTATTAATGGGGTTGGGACCATCGTTTGTGTTGTTCAGAAGTCAGGCTGACGCACAGCCGACAGCCCTATTAGACACTTTTAAAATTAATATAATGGCAAGAACCAATCAGCTAAGTTAAGAGAAACAAGAGGCCATCATTACTTCAGTGAGATTCTACAATGAATTAGTGATAAAAATAAAGAGAGCGCATTGAATGAGAAGGTGTGTCCAAACTTTTGGCCTGCACTGTATATGCTGCTGCTGGAATCTTAGTTTTCCAATGGGAGTCTTCCAAAGGGTTTCATAAAGATCTGTCTAATCCAATCAGATAATAATGTAGTAAGTAGAAGCTGCTGCAGTAGCCCATATGGATGATCTGAGAAAGTGATTTTCATCATTATAATTATCATTATTTCTGTGTTTTTCATTTCACAGACGTGAAGGTGCTGGTGACCAGATGCCCTTGCCTTCGTACTCTTGATTTAAGGTAAAATGCTCCTACATGATCACCCTTGGAAGCATACAGTTGCACAAATGTTTTTCTCCCAGAAAATGGCATCAAAAGTCTCCTTAGAGTTCCCTAACAGTGCTCAGCATGCCTCTGGGTGGAGATGAATATGTTTTAATCATTCATGATTTTGTTCCCAATCGTCTTCTAAAACGAGTTTAGCTCTGACTGAAAATCAAATAAACGTTGCTTTGTTTATTGAAAGAGTTAAAATGTGTTATGTTGTTAAAATCTCTTCCTTCAGAGTAAATTGGTCTCATTTTTCTGTTTTTTTTCAGTGATAGCACTCTGCTGATGGCAGACATCTTTGCTGTCCTCAAAGACCTGAAGTATCTGATCCATCTGTCCCTGAGCCGCTGCTACCACATACATCTCGCCACCATCTAGTGAGTTAACCTGTAGATCTTAATTTAGAGGATATAGAATCTAATGGTACTGTGGTCGATGAGGGCAAGCGGCCTTTAACGGCTCGATGCTGTTTAGTAAGAGTAAAACGGCTGCAAGAAGGGATCCGGGCCTGCAGGGGGCGCTGTGACAGGGAGAGAGCCTTAATCAATCCAGCTGCTCCTGTTTTGTCACCAAATCAGATACTCCAAAATTCATGTGTTTAAACCTTTACGGTAAATGCTCTGTGCAGAGTATGAGGAGGGTGACAGACAAGCTGAGACTTTATTATGTTCCTGTTTTTAAATGGTTAAAGGGAAAATGGGACGTTTAGCTGGAAATGTGCAGCGAGTTTATTTTCAGTAACCTGACACACCAGAAAGACTGATCTATATTTCACTAGTTCACCTGAGAAAGAGCGCAGAGAAAGTGTTTGGGTAGGGCAGAACCTTTCCAGACCCATATCCAGCAGATGATTGGATGATCTTTCCATCAATCAACATTTATTATGGGCCAATCAGACAATGTAATGGCCGGGAGCTACTGCACCACAGAATATGAGCCATTTTGTAAAACAGACTCATTAAAACATGTCAGAATTGGATCAGAAATATCCTTGCTATAGAGAGGTGTGTAGTGTTATTTGTTTTTCATTTGTTGAAGCTGTTCTCATCAGTGCCAATCTCTGCATGAGTCATCACATCCTGCTGTCCTCTTGCTTGTAGCTCCACTTCTCCTGCTCTAAAGGACCCATGCTGCTCTGGGTCACTCACAGTTGTTGTAGATTGGAGCTCGGCAGGATGGATCTGCCTGATTACAGACACTGACTGAATCAGGTGGATCCAGCTGCTGTGCAATGTCATATTTTCAGTGGTGCTGCTTCAACCCTGCATCAACTTCTGCCAAGCACAACACCCCAAAACAGGAAAACCACTGCTGTGAGGTTGTTGTTCTCCTGCGATCTTATGTTCTTTGTTTCTGAAGCTCCAACACTTGACATAAACTTGCTGTTGACTACGTGGATGTACGATGGCCAAAACCTGTCCCTGCTTTGATTAAGTGTCTCAGCTCTGCACACCATCCAGAATTAAAGGGATAGTTCAGTATTTTTGAAGTGAGGTTGTATGAGCTCCATATGGCCACTTAGTAAATTTGATGCAGTAGAAAGTTCTCTCCTCTCCCTCAGTAAGACAGTCTGTGTCTGTTAGCAGAACCAATCGCAAACAGGGAAGTATTGTACCAAGAACTAAGGGTATTTTCTCCGCCTACAAGAACTCCCATTCAAAAATAATACCACAGTTTAAGAGTACGCTACATATGCATGTTTTTAAGTGCATTAACTTTTTGGAAATATAAAGTTTTATCTGGAAGTAACTGACTTACGTCGCGTATTCCTCTTCACAGCACTGCCGCTAGCAATGCTAACACACAACAATATTGCTTGTGTGTGTGTATGTGTGTGTGTGTGTGAGAGAGAGAGAGAGAGAAACACACACACACATAGTCTGAAATTTTAAGGTGAACAGCCCCCTTTACTCTGCTTGTTTGTCTCTGACAGATCATTATTTCTTACTTTATTCACCATTGTGAACTCTATGCCAAAGCTGAGTGGCCCTCTTTGAACTCCCGGAGATATACCCACTGGATGCTGTTGATTTATAAATCTCTCCTTGGCCTGGTTCCTTCCTCTGTTCTCTTCTGCAGAAATCGAGGAGCACCTATGCCTTACACTCCTGTGCAGCTTATCACCTTAATGTGCCCAGAGTCCGAACTGAACTGGGGAAACGAACTTTGAATTATGCTGCCCCCAAAGCCTGGAATACTATACAGACAAGGGATGGCACGATACACTTAAACTCACATTACGCAGCACCTCAGTATGCCCGGGTCTAGATATGATACGTCACGATACAATATCAAAAAGTCAAAAAGAAAAAAATATTACTGTGTAATTACAACTTATTTATTTTTGTTTGAGTTGCACACAGGAAAACACAAGGCCTAACAGGCCAAACACAAACAATAACACTCTCTCTAACCCTCGAGAGGTTAGAGAGAGTGTATGCTAACGAGCGGTAGGCTCGTTTTCACCGTCTTCGTCTTTTTTAATGAGAAGCCAAAATACTGCCAGACAGATGACTTGTTTCCAGACGGAGCGTCCTCAATTTCGACCTCATTCGACTCGATCATTAGGTTTTTTGGTGGCGAGGGAGTTGGTGCTAATGTTTGTTGTCATCACTTCTGGTCACATGCGCTATTACCGGATGTGAGGTCTTTATTTCGCGATCCATTTTTTTCATACTCGATGCATTTCATCATGTACTGTATCGCGATATGTTGTTTAACGATATTTCATCCCATCCCTAATACAGACTGAACTGAAAATGTCAGAACTGGTGTCATTTACAGCTTTTCGTTCGATTTTACTCAGAAGGCAGCGAGAATCCTCTGAGCAATGCTTGTGTCTTTAATTTGTTATTGTTCGTTAAACTACAGCACTTCACTGTGAAATTTTTTTTAATCCTATGAGCAGTACCTTTGCTATTTATATTTAAATTGTTACTGTTCCCTAAAACTTACTTAGTGAATGCCTTGCCATATTTATTGCTGTGAGTTGCTATTTATTGACTTAAACTGTTATAATGAACTTGTATTAAGTATGACGTGTGCTGCTGACCTCTTGGCCAGGTCACCCTTGTAAATGAGACCCTGATCTCAATGGGTTTTCTATGTGGTTAAATACAAATAAAATCTTTCAGGATAAACTGTCATTAGGTCCTTCAGGTTTGCAGACAGTGTGAGAGTCACCAGTATCATCTGAATCAGACAGATTCCTTCACATTTTTGAGCTGGGTCATTATCAACATCTACTGAAAATTTCAGCAAAATCTCCATCAGTTTTTGTGTAATCTTACTAACAAACAAAAAGTGGCACACACATAACATCCTTGGCAGAGGTAATAATCCCTCCATCATCCATGCCACTCATCCCTTTTGGGGTCCTGGGGGCTGGAGCCTGTCCCAGCTGACATTGTGCTCTTAATAATGAATTAAGAAATATTGGCATATCGGATAGTGCCAAAAATTCAATAATGTGCATCCTTCGTCCAAATCTTATAGACCATTCTTTGGCTAGCTGGTAGTCTTGTGGCTCATGCACATTTCCCTTTGTCTCCAAGTTAGTCATCGGCATACAAACTTTATTCTTAAGTTATAACAAAGATAACTTCTTGAGGAAGATTTGTTTCATACTCGGGTGCAACCACGCTAAGAAAACTCTGTGGCTCCCCAGCTAGTCGAGCCCCCACAATGCTCACAGTTGACTGTTTAGCAGTCCCAAAACAAAGAAATGTTCTCTCTTAAAGTAACAGTAACCACAAACATCGAAAAATGGGTAAAACGTAACTCCATAAATGACGTCGATGTCCTCTCGTGTTTGCAGCTCTCTGGGGGAGGTGTTCCCCATGCTGAGTCTCCTGGAGGTTTTCGGTCTGGTCCAGGACTCTCAGCTCTCGTCCCTTAAGGAGGGGCTCCCTCACATCAGCATCAACACCCGCCCCTTCTCCACCGTCGCCCGGCCCACGCCCGCCTGCAGGTCCATCATCCTCGGGGACCGTGCCATGTGGAGCCGCCGGTGTCGCCTGCGGGTCAAACTGTGAGCTGTGGAGTGTTTCAGAGTTTGCTGCTGCTACAGATGATGATGTTTTTAACGCTGCATTAAGGTTACTACAGGTCACGTCGGCTTTTAGGGAGAAAATGTTTAGAAATGTCAGTTTTGATGTTTGAATCGTGTTTTTCTTGAACGTGTTAATACAAACTTTTAGTGAATTTGAATCTGTTTAGGGTTCTAATAATGTTAATTTAAAATATTTTGGGATGGAGACTGTTGGCGTCTCTTATCTGTGAATATTGTTATTAACTGATTCCTCAGACATTTTAAATGACTCTCAGCTGTATTAAAGAGAGAACAGTTGATTTTAATCAGTGAGAAATGTACATGTAAAATATTCCACCCGTTAAACCAGCTGTGAGCGCTCACATCGGACTTCTTTGTTACAGAAAACATTTTACTGGACCAGGTTATCGCTGATGCACACGAGACTTTAATGTTTGAATGATGTTATTGAGCATGTATTACTGTTCTTGTACGCTCGCTGCCTTTTTTATATTTCAATCAACTCTCATATGGACCAAAATGTCATGTTTTTACCTGTCAATTGTTCATTTTTTCAGCAAAACAGAAACAGTGTCAGACGCTTTTTATGGTCAAAAATAAAAGTTAATTTCTTTTTTAACCTGGGCCTGTTTTTTTTTAACTTAATTCAAAGTTTAGGGCTGTTACTGTTGTTTTCTTCGGCCTGCTGCAGATAAATCAAGCTGGAATGACTTGACACACTTACATAAATGAGCACTAAAATATTTTTTGGCCCTTATGGACACAAAATTCACACCAGATTCAGTCTACTAATTTGCCTTTGTGAACTGGCCAATTTACAAAATTTCAAAATTCAATACATACAGCTACAACTAGAAAGCACTCGGAGAGCGCAGACCTCCGCCAGTGCCACAGTACTCAGCCATATTGTCATTTTGACCATAAATATTACTCCTACCTTTATTTCATGTCAATGAGATTCCTTGACCATGAAAACATACCATTAGCAACTGGATTCATAATATCTTTTTTAGTTCAGTAGTTATTCACCAAAATCACATTTTACGTCATGGCGGCCAGACGCTGATCCAGATCAACACCAAAATCCAATTAGTTCTTCCTTTTCCCATGCTGAACATTTCCTGAAAATTTCATCCAAATCCGTCTATTACTTTTTGAGTTATTTTGTTCACAGACGGACAAACTCTCCCAAAAACAACCTCCTTGGCGGAGGTAATAATAAAAAAAAAAAATCAAAACATTTTAACCTTAAGCATAAGAATATACTACAATTCAATAAAGTAAATAAAAAATAAGACCCTGACAATTAACCTCAATAAATCCAATAAAAACAAAAACATATATTTTTAAATTGCAAAAAAAACCCTGTGTTTAACTTTAACATAAGCATATTCTACTACTGAATTAACTAAATAAAAATTACATTAGATTGGACGACTTGTATCGGAATACTTTTGTGGATGCAGGCCGATGTAATCTGATAGTTGTTTCTTCGCTTATATATATCGGATCGGGACATTCCTAATTAGTATGACCCTGACAATCATGGATGACCTGCTGCTGTGGACCTGCTCCACTCCATGTGCTCTATCCTGCTTAAACCTTCAACACAAATGACATTGCACAAAAAAATCATACTTTTAGATCACTAAACCATTTTAATGGCAGTTTAGCTTAATGCTGCTACATTATTAAGCATCACTCCTCTCCAGATTATATTCATTATAGACATAAACATTAATCTCTCTGTCCATGGATGTATTGATTATTCATCCAAAGTGACATGAGGACTCTCTTTAAAATGAAATGCCACATCTCAAGGGGCTTACCTTCAAAACATGTATATTCAGTAAAGACAAATATGGTGCTATATAAATAAAAAGTGATTGAATTTATATTCAGCAGAGACAAATGTGATGAGGACAGATTTATGACCTGGGCATCCATGGGTTTATCTCATAAATTCTTATAACTAGTCCATTTGTCTCTGCCTCTCCCATCTCTGGATGTTTGTATGTCTATACTCAAATATACTGTATATTTGTATAAATGCATGTATGTGTATCTATGAAACGAAGAGTGTGGCTTTGGACTCTGCTCTTTTGTAAAGTGTCTTGAGTTCTAACACTTGTAAATGATGATACATATAAAGATTGATAAATAATCACACACAAACTTCACTTTTTCAAGCAAATTTATCTGAATTAAAAACAAAATCTGACTTAAGAAATTCATGAGGAACTTTTCCTTTGGCACACTTCCTTTAACAGCATCAACTGCCTCTTAAAAACTCATCTGCACACCAAAAACCTCCACTCATATTCAACCACAGAGATTTGAGAGATTTTAATACTTCTTAAATCACCTCTCATGACAGTTCCATAATCACATTTAATGCAAAACTGATATACAGCTTTAAAATCATCTGAATTATTGGTGTGTTGTAGAATCAGTCACACATAAAAAGCAGGAATTTCTGAGTTTAAAGACCTCTGACCTAAAATATGAAGCAAAACATCTTTAAAATGGAGTTCTGCTTTAGTGCACTTGTATTTTCCTCTTAGACTCCAGTGTCCAAACATTTACAAAATATATATCTTTTTAATCAAAAATATCTTAAACCCAACAAACAGCCGCTGTGCTTTTAGATCACCAAACAGAAACACTTAAATCCCTTCAGCACATTTATGAACAAGTTTTAACTGGTTTAGTGTTTCCCCGTCAGCTTCTGCCCAACCATTATCATCACCAGCACACAATTGATGTTTTTTACTCTAAAAAATTAAATACATCATCCAGCTGAACCAAACACACAAGTTTAGCCACAGCTGAAATATTCCCAGTAAATCCACATTTCATACATCTGTTTCCAGAAAAAAGCTGCTCTGAAACTCGTCATATTTCCATTTCTTCTTGATTAGGATCAGGCAGGTGTGAGCACTCTGAGGCAAACCAGCAGATTCAGGATCGAAAAATGTGAACAAACTTGTCAGAAAATAAATATGCAGACCAACCTGAATTTAGTCTACATAAAGCCCTTTGTTGCTCTAAAACGAAGGTGTTTTTTAAGGTGGGGTTATTTGAGCAGTAAATGTAATTGCCAATAAATGTCCAGCTCTGCTCCTGAGGGGGAGACAGTTGATGCAGTATGGACATGAGGCGATAGATGGTTCAACAGAGAGGTGCAGGGCTATTGTGTTTTTATTCTTAGCATCACGCTGGTTTCTTTCACTAAAGGCCTCTGGGATTTCTCGCTGTGTTCTGCTAAAAACAAGAGAGCAAAGGTTCTCGAAACGAACATGTTTTATTTTAACTTTCATGAATGAGCACGACTTTCACATTTTTTAAAGCTAATTGGCGAGATTAAAAGTTATTATCAAGCTACAGCAGCCATTCTTATCACCTCTGTTCTCTAAATCACACGATCAAGCAGGTGCTCGTGGCAGTGGTGTTTGGTAAACTCAGTAAACCCTGTGCCTGCAGCTGAGTAGACTCACTGAACAGCAAAGGAAGCTGAGGCCACCTTTTCAACCAGTCTTGGTTCGACTGCTGTGTTCATATATATTCAAACAAAGCTAGCCAAAAGTAGCACGGCCATTCTGTAGCACAACAGCTGTCAGGTAAATACATCTTGCCGAGAGCCAATCTACAATGACCGGGAGTGGCCCAAAGCAGGACGGCCCGATCAGAGGCCTGTGAATCAGGACGAGGTGGGAGCTACGAGCGAGGCAACAGCAGCAAGTGACTGTTCATACAGCGAGTAGCAGAGATGCTAGCAGCTTCAGTAGCAGTTTTATCACATCTGGATCACTTTCTCCATTAAGAAGTGGCTTAAGTCTTATTCTGTTGCCCGCCTACCATATCATGATGGCATGTCAGAAACGTAACTGACAGAACAATCGTCCAATCACCTTCCAGAAGTTTTTGAAAAGGTTCTGCCTTCTCCAAACACTTTCTATGGACTCCTTCCTGATGGACAAGTGAAATATACTGAACGGTCCATCTAGTGGTGGGTTCGGCCCACGAGTGTTGGAACAACTCCCTTGAAGGACCTCGGTGTGAAATCATCCTTGGACAGACATAAGTGTGTTTTTCTTCTGCTCATCGTCTCTGATTCTTTAACCAATCCAAAGACAGTCAGTTGCAACAGGCTTTAAATTTGTTAGACACAAAACAAGTGACTGCTGTGATGACCCATCACAGCCCATGGACACCAGTGTAGGGATTAAAAATGTAAGAAATTATCTGGTTTGAAATTAACAGATTTGACATCCCATAGCACAAAAGACTCTTTTTGTCCGGGTATAAAAACTCTTCTGGGGGCCAAAATCTAAAAGCTTCCCTTTAAATTCAGTCTGTCATGGGATTTTTAAATTCTTAATTTTCTAGAAGAACTGTCCGCAGCTGGTCCTCCTCACTCATGCTGATTGTAGCGATGGCACCGTCGTTAAATTCAAATGACGTCCCGCCGTCCACCACCATGCAGGCGTCCCAACAACGCGAGCGGACGCAAACCCTGAAGACAAGGACACATTCAGAGAGGAAATAACTTGTGTTTTTGTGGACAAAAAAAATAGAAATAGATGACTTCACTGACTTGCTGGCGAATCCTCTCTGCCGGCTGCTGGAGAACACGCGGTTCACAATCGGCTCTCTGACGCTGTACAACAAACGTCTGTCGTCTGGACTGAACACCAGAGACTCGTTGTACGCCTCAGTAACTGAATCCAAGCAGAAATGTAGAAATTAAAATGAGAATAAAAGGCGTTTAAATTAAAAATGAACACATGAAGTTTGACAGCTCACCCTTTCCAATAATGTCACAGTTGAGGGGGAGGTTGGCGTCAGTGTGGGACTTTCCTGAGTGTGAGAAGATTGATGCTGGTCAGTGTGGTTTGGCCACAGCCTCAGAGGATTTTCAGCCTCCAAACTTAATCACACACTCACCAATTTTCAACACCTCCTCCACGGCTTGTTCAGCAAGTTTGTTGATGTTATATGACCTGGAGGGGAAAGACAGGAGACGCTCAGAGAGAGGACAAGTGGGAAAAAAGAACATAAACAGGTGGAACTTAACCCTTAATCTGTCAACAAAACATGGGAGTCAAGATGGACAGAGTTTTCAAACTTTGAGTGAGGACACTCAATATGACGGCCACCTTTGGCTTCTTGAACCAAAACTTGGGGTCAGAGGCACCAGAGATCATCAGATGGGCACAGGTCTTTCAGACCACCAAAATCAGAGTGATTTAAAGGATAAGTTCAGTTTCTACAGCTTTCACATTGGTTATAGAATGAAGTAGAACAATATACTCACCCAGAAGGCTTTCCTGATGCAAACAGTGCTTCGGGAGACATTTGGATCCAAAAATCGAGCAGCAGACATCCGTATAATGGTAGCACATAGGGCATACAGCACCGCTCCTAAAACTGCATTAATCGTCGAAAAACTCATTTGTTTCTTCAATATTTCATCATGGTCCGCTAGCACTACTCCTCCAAGATAGTCCGGGGTTGCTCCACCCATGTCTTTGTGACTGTTCTGACCTCTGAACTGGAAACTTTCTTCACGGCTGCCGTGCATGCGCAGTACGGCTCATTGTTTCAGCGGCGACCGCCGGCTACTGAGCAACTTTCTTGTTCCAGTTTTGTGCAAAATGGACAAATATCTATCGGATGAAGATGTTGTGGACGAGAACTTTGAATATGATGGGTGTCCTTACAGTTTTGAGCCAGAGTTCACAGATGAGGAGCTCATGGGAAGGAGGAAGCCGTACTGCGCATGCACGGCAGGCGTGAAGAAAGTTTCCAGTTCAGAGGTCAGCACAGTCACAAAAACATGGGCGGAGCAACCACGGACTGTCTTGGTGGAGTAGCGCGAGCGGACCATGATGAAATATTGGTGAAACTAATGAGTTTTTGGATGATTAATGCAGTTTTAGGAGCGGCGCTGTATGCCCTATGTGCTACCATTAAACGGATGTCCGCCGCTCGATTTTGGATCTAAATATCTCCCAAAGCACTGTTTGGATCAGGAAAGCCTTCTGGGTGAGTATATTGTTCTACTTCACTCTATAAACAATGTGAAAGCTGCAGAAACTGAACTTATCCTTTACGTGGGGTACAAACATAAAGATTATTGGGCTGTTTTTGTCCCCGACTTTGTTGTGGTCTGAGGTGTTAAGAGTGACTCTGTCCCAATAATCAGCTCTGAAACAAGTCGGGGTAGGCAATCATATTTACGACCAAAAATCTTCATGAGTGTTGAGAAAGCTGACCACTCCCGTGCCATGACTCCAAGAATTGTGACGTGAATGTAGCCATTCAAGAAGCGAGCTGACTGAGGAACAAGGAGGCAGTTACAAATAAAAACAAGCATGGACGACCTGACACACAAAATTGGGTGGACCTCAAATCTCCATGAGTTTTTCACCAATCTTTCCTTTTTTTTTTGGTTCAGGATTTTTCTGCTACAGGAATCTGCTGCAGTAAGGGCTGCCTCAGAGGAAGCTGGTCTTTTTAAAATAGACTGAAAGCATCAGAGGAAGATTTGAGCCTTAAGCTGCATACAGCTGAACTCACCAGGCTTTAGATCCTGTTCCTGTGCAGATGCTGAGTCCTGAACTTTTCTGTTTCTCCCACGGGCCGTCGTCCACAGAGATCTCGTAATATGAAGCCCTGCAGAGGTAAACAAGGACTTTCAGTTTTGTTATCGCAGTAGATGTTGGACATGCTTGATGCCTGAATGATGAAGATACCTGGAAGACAGAGACTCTCCAATGAAGATCTCATTCAGACTTCTGATTGGCAGCAGACTCGGCTTGGAGAAACTCTCTTGGACGGTTCCTTTCCCTGAGAAATATCGCCGCATTAAAAAGAAGTCAAAACTCGACAGAGACTTTGATAAAGAGCCTGATCAACATTTACTCAGACAGAAGGACAGAAACAGACGGACAGACAGAAGGACAGGTGGAGGGCCGTACTCCTCTGGCTGTCCATGGTGGTGATTCGATGAGCCTGACTGTGCTGCTCCAAGCTCAGCTGCAGCTCATGGAGGTCCACCGGGGTCGGATTGATTCCTGTTCCCTCCAGGTGCAGACGGATCCTCTGTCGCCACAGCCACCTGAACGCAGGACAGGAAGAGGTCGAGGTTTACGCTTAATGCCATTCAGGTCTTTGTACACTGATGATTTTTACCCCTGCTAATGAGGTTTATGTTTTTGTCTGTTTGTTAGCAAGGTTACACAAAAACTATTGGACAGATTTTGCTCAAATTTTCAGGAGGTAATGGCCAAACTTAAAATTATTAGATTTTGGTGGTGATCCAAATAACCCTCATTTGTGAACAATCGTTTTAGCTCAATAACTCTCTAACTAATAATGATATCAATATGATTCTGAGTGCTAGGTGTGGGTTTAAAGGGTAAAGGAATCATATTATGATGCTGACTTTATCATGGAACATTTGCTTGTAGATGTAACAACAACATATGAGCTGCCTTGGTGGAGATTTGGCTCTCCAAGTGCTTTCTAATTATACTTAATTCTTTTCCTCTTGACTCTTAATTTTATTATCATAGTAACAATAGAATAATGCGTAGGTCCTCTCAGGCTTTCCTCCCCCAAATCAAAAACACACTCATTAGGCTAAGTGGTGACTCTAAATTGCCCCTTAGGCACGATTGTAAATATTTGTCTGTTCAGCAGTTTTTGCATAATGTTGCTATCAAACAAAAAAACACACGCCCGCAAAAACATCACCTCCTTGTCTGAGGTAATACTACGTAGAAAATAGTGCAGGACTAGGTATACATCAAAAATATATGGATTATACAACAGATGCAAAAAAAGAAACAAAAAACAAAACACAACCCAGCAGTAAATGTAGAAGGTGCAGTGAAGGAGCTGTACAGATGAGCATTAGACCTTCCAACAGTATATGATATAAATATAGATACAGTTTGCATTGTATAAAATAAGAATTTGGCCTGGTGACAGTCAGTTTTATGGAGGGGGTGGGGGTACTGGTCATAATGCCACACACTGAGAGGAGCAGCACAGGTGTCAACTGTACATCATGACTTTAAATACATTTTGAAGCTGACCATCACCAGCAAACAGCACTCAACTCTGAGGTGCTATGTTATAATTTTTGATATATAGCCAAGTCAATTTTGCACTTTTTTCTGCCTTTTTTTATACTTAATTTTACTCACCCGACCCTTATTAATTTCTTTTCATATTCTAGGCATATGTTGATTGTTTTCGCACCAATTTACCGAGTCAAAATTCTTGTAAGTGTAAAGTTGGTATTAACTCTTTAATGATTTTTATCAATAAACTAATGTCAAAAAGCTTGGACCAACTCAAATTGTTAGTTCAGGCACTTGTTTTTTTTGTAAGGTAACACTCCTACATTGCTCTTGGTCAATCTTTGTGTTGACCCTTTTCTCTTATAAAAATGGTATTTATGACAACAGTAAAATGTTTCGACCTACGTATTCATCTAATTTTACAGGGAATCCTAATTCACTAAAAGACAAGAAACTTCATTTAGTTTTCCACTTTATGCCCCATCTTATCTCATTATTTAACATTAATTACTTTTTTCTCATCACTTTCCTTAAAAGCACCAGACTCCATTTAGCAAACAGAAACTTTATCAAAAACTCCTATGACCAGCCAACACACACAGCAGATGATCAACAGTTATTTCAGCAGTTGTGTTGATAAGAGCACTGAAGGTGAGCCTAACGCTCTGCTGCAGGGGTGTTTGACATACGTGTCCTCATGTGACTTCATTTATCCTCCCGTGCTAAAGATAGCCGCCATCACACGGGATGTAAGATGTAACCTAAAACTCTTCAGGCCTGCCTTCACCAGCCTGGCACTTCATATTGAACAGCACTGAGGGAGAGTCACAGTCAAGCATTAAAGAGCAACTCCAGTTTTTTGACACCTGGACCTTATTTTTAGGTTTGTGCATGCTCATATACTCACTCAGACAAACATCGTGCAGTTCGGAGTCCTTCAGACGTTATTTAGATCCAACCGATTTAGCCGCACTTAGCGGGGGCCACGGCAAGGGAGCTTCAGCGCAGGACATAATCTCTTCAAAATCGCTCATTTCGACTATATTTTTTCATCCATCGCCAGTGTTATCATAAAGTCAGCTCGTCTACCGTCTTCAGGTGGGTCAGCTGACCTGGTAAACAAACTTTTGATGACATCATAGCCGCGTGACACAAAGGTACAGCTGATTTACTTTTGCTGGCATTGCTGAGCAACATGGCAGAATATTTATCTGATGTCGAAGAGTCAGACTACTTTGACGGTTGTCCTTACCGGTTTGAGCCCAAGTACATGGACGAGGAGTTCTATGAAAGAAGAATGCAGAGGGAGAGAGACGAACAGCTGGCTCGAGAACAACAAACAGGAGCACGTCCACGACTCAATGCGAACTGGTGGTGCGCTTGTGGACAGTGTTCGCCTATAGCAACAGAAGAGGAGTGTGTTAGCTGCTCAGAGTGGGACTTGAGACCGGCTGACACGTGTATGGATCTATCCAGGAATATATGTCTGACTACTCTGGAGGATTTCTCTGCAATGACAAACCGGGCTGTGGTAGAGACGAGCGATTTTGCAGAGATTACGTCCCGCGCTGAAGCTCCCTTGCCGTGGCCCCCGCTAAGTGCGGCTAAATCGGTTGGATCTAAATAACTTCTGAAGGACTCCGAGCTGCACGATGTTTGTCTGAGTGAGTATATGAGCATGCACAAACCCATAAATAAGGTCCAGGTGTCAAAAAACCGGAGTTGCCCTTTAAGGTGTCTCACAAATTAAGAATTACAAAAATAGTAAATATACAGTCACTGGCCACTTTATTAGGTACACCTTATGAGTACCACACCTGAACCTTTTTACATTCTTCCTGTCAAAGATTCAACAAAGAGCTGAAACAGTCTTCAGAAATGTTGGTCCATTTCTCTATGATAGCATCAGACAGCTGCTGAACATCCAAGATGAGAATCTCCTGATCCACCACATCCCAAAGGTGCTTTACTGCATTGAGATCTGCTGACTGTAGAGGCCACTGGAGTACAATAAACTCATAAGCATGTTGAAGAAACCAGATTGAGATGAACTGAGGTTTGAGACATGGAGCAGCGGAAAGTCTCTATCAGAACCAAAGAGCTGATAGTTGATTATAGAAAAACAGAGGCCAATGCACACAATCCTGCTACATCAGAGGGGCTGAGACAGAGGAAGTGGGCAGTTTGAAGCTCCTGGGAATCAACATAACAGAGAACCTGTCATGGATCTCACAGGTCTCTGCAATGGTTAGAAATGGCTGTTATTCTTAAGGAAACTTAAGAAAACAACATTCCCCTGACAATTTCTTGTCCACTTGTACAAAGGAGCAAATGAAAGCAACCTGACTTAAAACATCAAGAACTGGCATGGGATGTGCACGGCCCAGGAGAGGAGGACTCTGCAAAGAGTAACCATTACTGATATCAGGGAGGTGAGGTGCCTACGCAGAACTTAGAGGACTGGAGGACCACCCCCGCTCCTCCACAGCCTGTTCATCCTGCTGCCATCAGGCAGAAGGTACAGAAGTTTCCACTGTACCACCAGACTGCAGAACATCTTCTTCCCTCAGGCCGTGTGACTGCTCAGTGCACCATCTGATGGTTTTGTTTTTGTTTTGGAGCCACAATTTAATTATGACAAATAAACTATACTTGTATTCTGTAAGATGGTCCACTGTGTTCATAAAGGGATGGACATGGTCACCAACAACACTCAGGGTGGGGTTTAAACCATGCTCAGGACTAAAGGGCCTTGAGTGTGCCAAGCAAATATCCCCCACTCCATCACATCAGCAGCAGCAGCTTGAGTTGTTATAACAAGGCAGGATGGATCCATGCTTTATGATGTTCACTATGACCAGCATTTCAACATCTTTATGATGTTGAAATGCTGAACGTGGAGCAGAAATCCAGACTGAACAGACCAGGAGACACTTTTACAATCTTCTGTGGTCCATCTATTTCAAGATGTGATGTGTTGTTTGTTCAGGACTTCTTCCACAAAACACTGGCCATTCTCCTCATCAAGGAGAAGTTGTGCTACTCATTGGATGTATTCTCTTTTTCAGTCCATTCTCCTTAGATCACCAAGTAAATCAGGAGTTTCTGACGGATCAAACCATTTGGCACAAACAACCTAGCCATGTTTAAAGTCACATAATTGCCCTGTCTTTTCCATCGTGATAATCAGTTTGGTCCTCAGCATGTTGTCTTGAATGTGTCTACATGCCTTAATGCACTGAGTCGCTGCCACATGATTGGCACGTTAGCTGTATTCATCAAAGAGCAGTTGAACAGGTGCACCTAATACACTGGCCGGTGAGTTTATATGAGAGTGAGACAGTTTTCCCAATAAAGATTTATATTTCCTCTGAGTTAACAAACATGTTACGTTATGATTTGATTTTTACTGGATTTATATCACAGTTTAGGGTCTGAGCACTGTGACCGTGTCCTGATTCTGGACAGGACAAGGCATTTCCTGCTATGTTCCGCTGAGCTAAAATTTTCAAGATGTGACTTTTGGAATATAACTCCTTGCCCTACTTATTTTTGTTCAGTTTCTTCATTTCCTTTTGTGCTTAAATGGCTGGTACAAATCTGTGAAATATCAGACATTTTCTGACATTCTTGGAAATTGTGACAAATGTATCATAGAATAAAAAAATCACAGATTTCAGTGTCACATAACCAACTTCACACCTTAGCTTTTCCATATGTGTTATATTCTCTGTATTATACATACTGCATACATACTTAGGCTATGTGCACAATTTTCAACCCAACAGGGTAGAGAGAGGCAGAGGGAGGATAATTTAGATCATTTTCCAGGACATTTTACTTTGTATTCCCATTTTCCATGTTTTCCATGCCTGGAAAATTGGTCAATCATCTGCCAGGTTTTCAAGGTTTTCCAGAATGCATGGAAACCCTGAGTCTGCACGTCAAACTTTAACTAAAGTAATCTGAGCTGTAACTGTGGAGTAAATCCAGGTAGCAGACACCTTGAGTAGAGGTTAAATGATTAGTAAAGGACAGAGTAAAAGGATTTAAGTGATCTAAGCCTGGTTGTCACCACAGCAGGGGGTTGAGACATCTGACAAAACAGGTTTGAACCCTTCAAGAACTGTGAGCTAATGACATTTAGGCAGCCTGGAGGTGTTTCCGACACAGCAGTCAAACATTTTGGGAATTCTGTGCATGTTTGACCACAAGATCATAAATATTTGAAACTTGTCAAAGACCACAGCAGCTCAGTGACAGAGGGTAAATGAGGCGACAGAAGACAAGAGAGTTGGTTGTTTGTGGGTAAATACGCACCTGAACTCACCACGGCAGAGTTTCTGCAGAGCCTCGGGGAAAGCTCGAGTGTACCGCACGGGCAGACACAAGTGACCTTCTGACCTTCAGATGAAAGAGAGAAATGTTATGATCCGTGTAAACACATGAAACCTCCCCTCCTCAGCTTCTGCTCAGCACAGACTGACTCGACTTCAATGCTCCTTTTTCATTACAGTTCAGACTTTGATAGTAGGGATGCACAACATTATCGGTATGATATCAGTATCACAGAAAAAACAATGCAATATTGAAAATATATTTACAGTCAATATAAGCCATAAATATCAGCAAAACAACAAATGAACCACAATGCTTCACCGTATCACCGCACAGGTACATTTTAAAATCAAGTTTCATTTCTTGAGAATTCAATATTGTTCCTCTTGTTTTACATCTGCTCCTCACTCAAACAAACTCACATTTGAAAGAAAAAAGGCAATTTTCTTAAAGTAAAGACAAAAAATATCAGCCTCAGCAATAATGAGTTTGGAAAATATTGGGATATTGGCAAAATTCCTCTATCCTGCATCCCTATTTGAGCACCTCTTAAAGCAGCGTCTTCATCGTGCAGCTGCATGAAACCACCTCAAATTCAGTGACAGGGCTGTGGCCTCCAGCTACTTGTGTTTTTCTAAAATCTTTAGGGTGAAGAGTTTATCTAATTAGTCTAGGCAGAGGTAGGCTAACACTTTCCACTGACTTCCAGTGTTTGAGCTAAGCTAATAAGCAGTGTATGAGCTTTGTCCATCTCTTCCTTGTTACACACAGTTGGAAAAATGGTGTCTATCTGCTTGTCCTCCATCACCTCTTTATAACACTATATAAAGCTCAAAGTGGGACAATATGGTCTCTCTGATTCCTCCAGGACTGTAAACCAGGTCCGGCAGATCACCCACCCACGTTACGCCCATGTTATCCTCTCTAGACTGGCTTCCAATAAAATCCTGAACACAATTTTGTATCCTTGTTTTGGTCAATGAACCCCTGCACGTAGGCACCTGTTTGTCTGTCTTGCCTCTTCTGCATTTAGTGTTGCCAGATTTTTCAACTGATATAAGCAACCAGATCAATAAAAACAAGCCCAACACAAGAGATCTCCAGCAAGTTTTTCTAATGTGATACATGACTTCTTTAAAAAAGTGAGATATCTACATAAAGTGTGTTTTAATTTTCATCTTCATTACATTTCAGTTTCACAGCAACATTTTTTATTGATTAAAACAGTCAGTCTAACCATGATTTTTGTCACAAAACGAACATAATCAGGCTTTAATTTAAGTTTTTTAAAAGATTTTTTTGTCAATAAGTTTTTTATGTTGATTCTCTGAAGCGTTATGGTGAAATCAGTGACAGCCACATTAAAAATAAACTTAATTCTTGCTATAAGGATTTTTTTTGGTGGACATGATTTTTTTGCCCATCTCTCTACAGAAAATTGTGGGAGTGGGATAAAGTGGTTAGTGCAATTTCTGAATTGAGTTTATGTTGGTAGTGGAGTGTGCATCTGATCTCTCCTAGGTTTGGGAGCATAACAGTCCAGATGAGTAACTACGCTTCTGGAAATAGCCAAACAAAACACAACCTGCAACTGCCAATATTTAAAAGCAACTTTTCAAAAGAAAGAAGCCCAAAGTTGCTTATAATAAGCAGATTTGGCAACTAGGCCTGTTCTCAAAATATTAATATTATAAAATATGGTCATGCACTCTTTGCCGATTTGTGTATTGATACTGATTATAAAGAATCGATACAGCTGTAGATGCTGTGACAGCTGTTGTCGATACACTTTGTGTGATTTTATCAACAGCGCGGTTCAAAGCTGAAGCCAAATTTTATGAATGAAGCACATGTTCAAAATTTCCACTTAAGTTGAAAATCTTTGAGGACCTAACTTCAAATGTGTTGAGTTGTAGAACAATCGTTTTTCTTTTGCAATGAAAAGTCAAATTAAAAGTTATCAGGAATTCTGATAAAGGCAGAATAAATGTCCATAATTAACGCTTAACGGGAAACGTATCAAAGCACGAGGTTGCATGAAATACCCACCCTTATGGCAACCCTGTCTACATCCCAACCTGCCTCCTTAATTTGTTTTATGATGTTTTGAAAAGAGAGTAGTGATTTCTTAAAGGAGCTCAACCGAATCAGCTCCAGTGACTTGACCTATACAGCTTGAAGTGTATAAATAATTTCGACTTGATTTTCAAGACTGAGTGAAAATGAGCAGCTCAGTGTTTTACCTCTCAGGGTCTGTGTTTACTCCAACCACCGGTTTGTCCTTGCTTAAAACCTTACTGGCAACAAGTAGCATTGTCCCGTCACCTGACAAAACAAACTGCAGTTAGAGAACTTGCATTGTGTGTTTCTCTCTGTTGTCTGAGCTCCTTTGTTCCTGTGACTTTTTGCCCTCGGGCGTTGAATAAGTTAAAGTCCTGCTCATTCAGTGGACACAACAACTTGTGTTCAAGTCAGACAAAATGTGGTGAAAACAAAAAGAGAGGTGTATGTATATGACTTCCCTGAAATAAGCAAAGCATGCTGGGTGAAAATAACCCACCTCCTGCAGAGATAATTGCATCGGCCCATCGCACCACCTCTGCATCGTATTCTCCTCTCTTCACCACTCGCACATCAATGCCTTCTTTCCTGCAACGACATACAAATAAATCTGGTTTTTATTTTTTTATGAGTGCAGGCTGCTGAAAAGGCAATCAAACACATTTAAAACTTTGCTGTAATGCATAACAATAACAAGGTTTTAAGGTATTTCTCATCAACCATCAACCAAGGCAGAAGACAGGCAAAGACGCAGAGAGGCAAAAACACAGACTAACAGCAGCAAACTGTAAGAAGCAAGCAGTCCAACACTTTTACTCAGCTTAGCAGATGATGTTTTTTTAATTATTTTTTGACCATGGGTATCAAGGGCAGCATAGATCCTCAACTGATGTTGTAGGAACATTCATTACGAGGATACTGCAGTAATTTAAGGAGCATAAACGCTAAGGGTGTGTACTGGCATGAATCTGGCAATACAACAAAGACAACACAGTATTGTATGCATAATAAAAAAATACTGATCTGTGTTATTATATAAATCATAGCCCCTGAGATAGGGATGTATGATTTTACTGTTTGAAATCAGTGCCGATATTAAAATTTGCAGATGTTTACAGCCAATATATCAGCCACACATATCGGCTCGAATATCAGCTAAGTACACATATGTGCAACAGTGATGCACTTTCTCATCACATCATGGGTGCATTCAATAATCAAGGCTTTCATTTTTTTATAGTTAGATGCATTTTTTTCTGTTTTACATCTGCTCCTCACAAAACTATACTGCAACACTGAAAGAAGCTTGTGCTCTTGACCAGAAATATCTGTAACAGTATTGGTGATAATGAATTAATATCAGCATATTGGATACCGGAAAATATTCAATATCGTGCATCCCTGCCCTGAAATATTGATACACTTATGTCTACATCAGTGACAGAAACAACAGAGAGGAGCAGGGATGTCATATTTTTGTAGGCAAAAGTGGATGTTGTCATCACACTGGCTCAAAGCCCCCTGGACTTTCCTGCTGATAATAACCTCTGAGGTCAAACTATATACTTACAATGTCCAATGAAATAAACTTAATCAGTAAAGTAAAAAAAAAACATTATTAAGCTACTACGGATTCACAAGATGGTAGTTTGACTTTAAAGAACTACAGTACTTACTTGGATAACTTCACATTGTGTCTCTTGTTTGGGAATTTTCTTCTTTATTGAAAGACCTGATTAAGTTGGTCCTCAAGGATGTGGCTACAGTGTACGAATTATTTTTCTGGATTAAAAATCTATCCGACCTGTTTGCAGTCGGTTTCCGGACATTTTTGTAGTCCTTGTTATAGCAGATGGTAAGCAACAGTCCTTTAAACAAAGGACAACACTACAAAATATTATTATATATTAAATGTAAATATTATTATTTCAGATGAAACGGTAAATCTTGTAAGTATGTGTTCCTGTCAAACCATATGCCAGGCATTCATCTGAAACTGGTACTCTTATCTCTAGTACTCTCAGACTGAGGGAAAAGGGACCAGCTCAGTGTGAACTCAACGCCAAAAATGATCAAGCCTACTGAAAATTGGTGAAAATCCTGCACTTATCAGGTGACTTAAACAGTTTCTTCGTCCCATCCCACTGACTCATGTTACAGAACCAGCCTCTTCTAACTTCCCCTCCCGGCCAGTTACCAGTCAACTTCAAGACACTAGAAGTCCCCTCACCTCTCGGAGATTGTGCCTAAAATCCACTAAAACCAGGACCATTCATGCATTTGCAGGGTGTCTCCATGAGATGGTACCACAAATTCACTCAAATATGGCTTAAAACATAACAACGAATATGGCCAAAAACAGAGAGCTTTTGTTTCATTTGCTCCTTCTGTTTACACGAGAATGGTGCCAAGAGTGCCTGAATCTGCAAACTTTGAAACCAGCATTCAGAGTGATCCAGCACGTGCGCAGTACTCCTTCAGATAAGGGTTCCATGCATACCTAGGAACAACAGCTATGGCCAACTACTGAGCAATGTATGCTGCTAACTGTGCTCGGTTTGTTATCGCTCTTCCAACAAAATGTGGACACTCTGAACAGTAGAGACACATTGGTTATATCCGCCAAGGACACTACAAACTAACATCACAAACTTTTGTCAAGCTACTGCGTTTTCAGTGGTTCTCTTGGACCCGTCTGAGTATGCATCGTTATCACACCACCTCTCTGTGAATGCAGAGTGCTTTTGTCTGTTTCTTGTAACAACAATGTTGTGTACACAAGCCCTAAAATCTATGACTTATCGGGGTTAGCAGGTCTCATCATGAACCTGTCAGGGTCCAGCCAAGACCCTGTCAGGGAAAGAGGGGTAATTTTAAGAGGCTAGATCTGCACCAGACATTGTCCTCTGCCACCCAGTGGAGGAACTGCTAGTCCGGTAGAACAGATTATGTTGGCACTGCATGTCTATTATACTTTAGCTTATAGTCTTAGATGCTGCCAAGCTGTCCTGTAATTCAGATTTTATACATTTGTTGTTGTTTTTTGCCTAACTATTCATCAGTACTGGCTTTCTTACTAACATTGTATGCCCCAGTCACTCATTAAATAAAACAAATTGATTATTATTTTCATGTAGCACAGACTTTACTATATTTAACTTATTTGGACAAGATAGCATGCACAAAAACAGCACGATCCTCTGTAAATCTGACCCAAAGTGTTAACAGACTTAACTCCTGCTCATCTGAATGAATTGTTGCAAACTCAGCAAAACAGTGTGAACCTTCCCTAATGTTTCTCAGGAATGTTGGAGATCTTACCTCAGGCTCTTCACAATATGTTCCACATTGTTAGTGTGGATGTTGTGTCGTTCCAGCAGGCCGCTGTAGCTGGAGCCCTTCATGGCAAGCTGTTGAACAAACAGGAATATTAGCACAACCCGCAGAGAGTTAACATCATGCCTTTAAATCAGACCGGAAAAAAAGAACAAAAAAACTACACCCACTGGCCACTTTATTAGGTCCACCATCTGCTCAGTGACTCAAATAGCTTATCAGCAAATAGCATTGCAGCAACTCAATGCTTCAAGTTCAGAACAAGGAAGAAAGGGGATTAAGTGATTCCGAATGTAGCATGGTTGTTGGATTTTTTCTAGGCTCAGTTTGGGCCCCTTAGTTCACCTGAGCATGGGTTAAACCCTTCAGCCTATCTGTGCGTTGCTGCTGACCATGTCCACCCCTTTATGACAACAGTGGACCATCTTCTGAGCCTTGGTCATCTTCAACTGAACGCTGTACTCAAGGCGATATGGACCAACATCTCAGAGGAATGTTTCAGTACCTTGCTGAATCTATGACATGGAGAATTAACAAGGTGTACCTATTAAAGTGGCCAGTCAAAATGAACATTCTGGTTTGTTTTTATCGCTTTTACTCTATCCTGCTTCCTCTCTGTACATGTGAGGACTTCTACTTTTGTGTTTGTTTTGTGTAATAACTTCAATCTCATTGCTCACCAGCTGCTTCAGGTCCTCTTCAGACAGTCCTGCATACCGATACCTCTGCTGCTCAAACTCGTACCGTGTTGTTTTTGTCACCACAGCCACTCTCTCGGGCTTGAACCCTCCGTTGGGGTGGGTTGAAGGGCTGCATGTTGTGGTGTGGAGGGGGCGATGAGAGTTTCTATACAGCAGGCGGACAGCTCGACCCCCCAGGCACACAAAGTCCACCACTGAGCGGCGACCCATACTCACTAATGTGAATACAACCATGAATATAACGTGTAATTCACATGTCCAGGTGAATCAGAGGTGTGCAGTCGACGTGAAGCTGGTTTTAGAGCTGTCAGTCCATTTTATGTCCATTCACCCAGCTGTCAGGGAAGGTCATCTGATTCCCAAGATCGTCTTTAGCAGCACATAAACCACCTGAAAACTTTGAACTACACTTGTATTTCCTCCTGAAACAACACTTAACTAGATCCTAAAATGCTTTTTAACCCACTAACCCTATTTAAGGTTCAGAGCTAGCCCTATCAGCTAAACCTTCAAACTGCTACGAGGAGCTAGCATCCTGCTAACAAACCGAAAGCTAAGTCTGCTTTTAAAGCCTTCTCCTATTTTTAATTCATGTCGACCAAAAACTACGATAACTCCTCACGTCCGCGAGAGCCTGAATAAAAGGTAACACACACGTGCAGGTTGAGAAAAAACGACAACACGGGAGTACTCAGGCGATACAGCACATACCATGCAGCCAAGCACGTACAGAACTGTAGGAAAACGCACGTTACGCGCAGTGACTTCTGATTGGCTACGCGGCCAGGGGGGCTGGGGGTGGAAAAGTTCCGGGACTCTAGGATGCGTCAGCACGGGCGCCATCTTGAAAGGGGCTGTCAAAGGTTCACGGTTCTTGCTTCTGTTAGTGAAGATGATTAATTATTCGTATCATAATTTGCCTGTCAGCAAATTATGATACAGTCTGATGTGGATTTCATACGTAATGCGTTTGTTTCATTTCAGTGATTTTTGGGATAGGGTGATGGACACTCCTAATTTTCTGTTTTCCACGTACTGGTCTCAGTGTCTTCAGTGCACCTTGGCCTGGGCCAACATGTTGGGGCAGATATCAAAAATTACAAAAAACAACCCCTTTCAATGTGGCATCAATTTTAACATTCTGGAGGTGTAAAAAGCCGGTATTGTCAGCAAGTCATTCACAGTTTATCATTCAAGCAGCCTTAAACACACAACGTCACTTAACAGACGAGCAGCACCACCTTTCCATAGCACACCTTCAGGCTGGTAGCAGGCAGTCAGATGTTGCTCCTGAACTTTGTGCGTCTACGAGTGTCATTAGCAGACTTGGAGCAAGACACAGGACTACTGGCAGTGTTTATGACAGACCTTGAGTGATGGACTGCAATGAAGACCAGTACCTAAGAACCTGTGCACTCAGATACTGTTATGCAACTGCCACACAGCTGCAGGCCCCTTTAGGAGGAGTGAGGGGTAGGCTACAAGGGTCCAGGGGCAGTCTAGTCATATGGGGGCCCAAGGCAAACCCAGTCATTGGGGCCCTTCCCTGTACTGTGCTAATACATTTTTGAAATAATTTTTACTCACTTTTGCAACTTATGGAATGAGTGCAGAGAAAAAATATACAAGTAACTTACTGATATCAAAACAAGAAGAGGGGAAAAGGGGCAGAAGAATAAAAAATGCAGGGTAGTAAATAAAATAAAAAATAACTAAAAATAATTTAAATAAATAATAATATGAAAAGCAAACAGGGTCAATAAGTCAGTATTTCATTGGTTTTCAGCATGCTGATTCATTTGTATTATTTAAATCTTGTACCAGGTAACATAACAAAATGAAATGAATTTCATTAAATTTTGCAATTTAGTTCAATTTTGACAAGCGAGTGTGCTAATTAGTCCTACTTTTGATATCTGTTGCAGTTATCTGACAGCTTAAGTTACAAGTTACATACCCATGTTTATATGTCCCCCACATCCAATGAATAATATTTATCACCAAAAAAAATTTTTTGAATCTAAATTTTTATGATTACGGAGCCCCTGAAGGGACACCAGCAAAAATAAGTAAGAAGTTTATCATGTATGCGCAAAATTATCCAGTGCCTGGGCCGTGAGCCTTTCATACTAAGTGTCATATAGTTTGAAAAGTTAACCCCTTCCTGATTTGTCTTTTTTTTTTTTTTTTTTGCATATTTCTCACTCTTAATTGTTTAGATCATTTCACAGACTGTCCAATGACATCAAATGTATGAGGTTGACTGACAAAATGATTATAAAATATGGATGTTGATGTCATCTACTTCAGACTACAGCGTGTGAATTAAAACTAAAATTATAATAACTGAATCAAAGAACACTTTAATAATACATTTTTGTGAGATGTTTGGGGGCCCCTGGACATCGTTGGGCCCCAGGCAATTGCCTGTGTTTGCCTTATGGTAAGTACGCCCCTGCAAGGGTCTCCAGACAAACTGTTCACAATCAACTCTATCACTTTGGCTTGAATGCCAGACGACCGATGCAGGTGACTCCACTGACACCAAGACACCACCGTGACAGTTTGCAGTGGGCACAAGACCATGAGCAGTCCTTCTGCAGCCTCCTATCATGGTGAATAAGGAATGATTTTCTTCTGGTTTTGAAAACCAAACCAACCTTACCCACAGGAGTGTTCAACAAGGATGACCTCTTCACCCGGCATAGATGGAGATGGAGGCAAGTTCAATATATGGCCAACTTATTCTGGAAGATATGGGTCAAAGAATACCTACTCCAACTCCAGGAGCTTCATAGAAGAAGATGTGATTCTTCTTGTGGGTGATCTTGTGGGGACCAAGATCTGTTTGCTTGTGGAAGCTGAATGGGCCAGTGGTTAAGACTGAGCCCCTTACTGTGAGTTAAGTGCTGCAAAGTATCAACATGCACTAACATTACATGAGGTTTCAGTTTTATCTGTATGTTTTGTTTCAACTTCAAAATGTAAGTTTATATCTCTTTAACAACAAAACATAAAGTGAAGAGAGTCTCTGAAGTATGGCACAGTTCTGAGCAAGACGTTATTCTGACTATAGAGACCTGGTGTGTGGACATAGCCCTTCCAAATCTTGTGCATACTGGTTCTGAACTCTCAAGTTCCTCTGTGTTAGTTTTTGTTGTACAGTGGTGTGGAATATGTTCCTGCTGGTTCATTGTCACTCTTTTGAGTTTCCTCTTGAACCACAAAAAAGAAATTTTTTGTGATTTTCTGCCCATGTGGGTTGTATAGTTCTCACAGATGGCTCCTGCAGCGTCTGATTTTGTTGGCTTTTGGTGTTCATGATAATTTAGCAGTGTTGTAAAAAGTATTTTAACCCCTTCCTGATTTGTCTTTTTTTTTTTTTTTTTTTTGCATATTTCTCACTCTTAATTGTTTAGATCATTTCACAGACTGTAATATTATGCAAAGATAACCTGAGTGAATACAAAATGCAGGTTTTACATGATGATTTTATTTATTAAGGGGAAAAAGCTCACCAAAGCTACATGACTCTATGTGAAAAAGTAATTGCCCCCTGAATTTGACTTATTATCTCCAAAATCTCAATTTTATTTTTTAAGACATTCAGCGGTGGGCCTGCTAATGCATTGTCATGTGCACTTGAGTTTGAGGTCATAAAACTGATGGGCGAACATTCTCCCTCAGTATTTCCTGGTAGACAGCAGAATTCATGGTTTCATCGATCACAGCAAGTCTTCCAGGTCCTGAAGCAGCAAACCAGCCCCAGACCATAACACTACCGCCACCATGTTTGACTGTTGTTATGATGTTCTTTCTATCAAATGCTATGTTGTTTTTACGCCAGATGAAATGGACACACCACTCTGAAAAATTTTGACTTTTGTCTCATCAGTTCATGGGATATTTTTCCCAAAATCTTGGGGATCGTCAAGATGGTTTTTTTTGGCAATTGTGAAACAAGCCTTTGTGTTCTTCTTGGTCAGTAATACTTTTCGCCTTGGATATCTCCCACTGATGCTGTTTTTGCACAATCTCTTTCTTATTGTTGAGTCATGAACACTGACCTTAACTGAGGCAGGTGATGCCTGCAGTTCTTTAGATGTTGTCCGGGTTTGTTTCGACCTCCTGGATGAGTCGTCGTTGTGCTCTTGGTGTAATATTGGTAGGCCGACCACTCCTGGGAGGGTCCTGAAGCTTAGAAATAGCTTTGTTACCCTTTGTTCTTGAATATCTTTGGGTCGTGGCATGATGTGTTTCTCTTCAAGATCTTGCAGCCAACTTTACTTTGTGAGACAGGATCTGTTGAAGTGATTTCTTAATTCAACAGGTCTAGCAGTAATCAGGTCTGCGTATGGTCAGTGAAATTGAAGTCAGCTGTAAAAAAAAGAATGTGGTTAATCACAGTTAACTCATGAGGGGGCAATTATTTTTCAAATAGGGTCATGGAGGTTTGGAGTGTCTATTTCCTTTGATAAATAAAATCATTTAAAAACTGCATTTTGTACTTACTCAGGTTATCTTTGTCTAAAAATTTAATCTGTGTCATGATCTAAAACATTTTAGTATGACAAATATGCTAAAAAAAATAACAGATCAGGAAGAGGGCAAATACTTTTTCACAGTACTGAAGCTACTTGGCCCCTTGCACTTCTGCAGGACAACTGCAGGATGCCATGTCCCTCTGTCTTTGTTTTAGACCATTATATGCTGTCCAGGACTGTTGTGCTTTATGATCAGTGGACAACTATTCACTGTGTCACTTCACTAGCAAGGACCACACCACAAATGTATACGTTTGACAGTTTACTGAAGGTTTAGGAATATGAGGAATGACAGTGATGAACATGTGACATGAGATTTGTTGAGAGATGAGCCGTTAGGAAGGACGTCATAAGCCAGGCAGAGCGAGAATCAGTGTGGGGGTACCGTTTCATCGTGTCCTGCCCGAGCTGATCTTGACCCCCTCCTAGGATAAGGTGAGCGAGGAGCTGAGTGGAGAAAGAAAAGGGCATGATTAAGATTGAAGGGTGGGAGGGTGGGTTGAAGAGTTACAGACAAACTGAGCGATGAGGCATGGCTGAGTATAAGTAGGCTTGTCAGCTGATTGGAGGTGTGGTTTGTGGCGTGGTCCAGCTCCCGAACCTAAGTTAACACATTAACTTCATTTCACTAGCAAGGACCACACCACAAATGTATACGTTTGACAGTTTACTGAAGGTTTAGGAATATGAGGAATGACAGTGATGAACATGTGACATGAGATTTGTTGAGAGATGAGCCGTTAGGAAGGACGTCATAAGCCAGGCAGAGCGAGACTCAGTGTGGGGGTCCCGTCTCATCGTGTCCTGCCCGAGCTGATCTTGACCCCCAAAAGAGTAATGTTGAATGGAGATCAGCTGAGAATGGACAGACACGGATAATAAGTTGTTTTAATGAATGTGATGAGTTGAGATGTCCCGAGTGGGAATCAGAAGAAGCTATGAATGGTTGCTTTACTTTCAGTAACGTGGATGGAAGTTGATGCTAGGGTAGGGCTGGACGATTATGGTAAAATTAGAATCCCGATTATTTTAAGTGGTATTGAATCACAATTAATATACACAATTATTAATTTATTTAAAAACTTCAGTATTGATTTAAACGCAATTTAAAGAACCAGCGAGTGGTACATACAGTATTATTGATCCACATAAGTCACACACGCTCGCTGTGGCTGCACGTGGAACACAGAAGCGCTATGAAGCGCAGGAACTTGCATACATGGCACACCACACTGTGCGGCATTTTAATCACTTTTCTTCGATGATAATGCTTTTATGATTGTTAGATGGCAAAATTTAAATCAGGATCAAAATCTGATTAATTGTCCAGCCCTATGCTAAGGTGGAGCAGAGCAACTGATAGGAACTCAAATGTCAGTCTGATGTGGAGTGAGATTGTGGAGGATTACTTCCTGGAGGTAAACCAAGGTCCATAGCTGTGGGTCTAGCTTGATATTGAAGGTTTGTGAAGGTTGAGGAAGTATAGGCTCTTTGCAAGGAATCTCCTCCACTTCTGAGATGTAGGAGTATGTGACTATGGACTCCTTGACAATTTTGGCCCCCAAAAGATGGTGGATGTTATCGGGAATGAGTCCAGGCAGATGGTGGAGACTGAAACTCTATCAATTCATCAATATCCTGACTTAGCCTGAAGCCCTCTTACTAGATGGATTTACCATTTACAATATTTTGGTTAGACTGTATTGTTATATCATCACATAGAACTGAATACGTCAAGTGCATCGTTTAAACCAAGGTTTGGGTTTAGTTGGATGTTAATGATAGATAACATTTGTAAAGTGCTACATAGAGGGACTCGCATGGAGTGGCTTGTGTTAGTCGACATTTCTGGCCACGTCCTGGTGTTAAGTAATGGGGGTGTCAAGGGAGAGGGAAAGGTGGGAGAGTGATTTAGAATCTGCTTCGAGTTGAGGAGGTGGGGAGGGAGGGGGTGATGGAGGGTGGGAGAGTAGAAGAGGGATAAGTACTGGTTTTTGTAATGGAGGTGAGGAGGGAGGCCGGTGGGAGAAAGATGAAGATTCTGGTAGTTGAGGTGGGGAGGAAGGGAGCAAGGGAAGGTAGGAGAGAAGAAAGGTGGTAGAGTGATCAGAACCTGGTTCTGGGAGTGGAGGTTGATGGGGCAAAGTTGGGAAGGGATGAAGGTGGGAGGGGTGAATAGTGAGTGAGAGATGGATGAAGAACTGGGTTTGGATAGTGGATGACAGGAGGGGGTGGGGTGGGGGGGGAAGAGTGGCTGGCTGTTATTGATTGTATAAGTTTAGCTCTGAATGGAGCCTGGACACTGATTTTGCAAGTACGCTTCAACTTTCACTTAGACCAATTTGCAGCTAGTAGCGGCTAATGTATAGGACAACTAAGTCACTACAAATAAGTGAAACACTGCTTCCTTTGGAATCATCTTTTGCTGGATTGGGGAGGTCAGCAAAGACTGCCGCTGGGCAGCTTCTGCTTTACGTGGATAATAGCCTACTGCATCGATCTGCGTCATGCGTAGCCCTAATTGAAGCTGTGCTGGAGTTACTGGAGCAGAACTGAGGCTGCTGGAGCCAAGCTGAGGCTGATTGAGCAGGGCTGGGGCTGAAGGAGACGAGCTGGGGCTGAAGGAGACGATCTGGGGCTGATTGAGCAGGGCTGGGGCTGATTGAGCAGGGCTGGGGCTGATGGAGCCGTGATGGGGCTGTTGGAGCCGTGATGGGGCTGTTGGAGATGAGCTGGGGCTGGGCAGAAGGAGACGAGCTGGGTCTGAAGAAGACGAGCTGGAGCTGAAGAAGACGAGCTGGAGCTGAGGAAGACGAGCTGGAGCTGAAGAAGACGAGCTGGAGCTGAAGAAGACGAGCTGGGGCTGAAGGAGACGAGCTGGGGCTGATTGAGCAGGGCTGGGGCTGATTGAGCAGGGCTGGGGCTGCTGGAGCCGTGATGGGGCTGTTGGAGCCGTGATGGGGCTGTTGGAGATGAGCTGGGGCTGGGCAGAAGGAGACGAGCTGGGTCTGAAGAAGACGAGCTGGGTCTGAAGAAGACGAGCTGGAGCTGAAGAAGACGAGCTGGAGCTGAAGAAGACGAGCTGGGGCAGAAGAAGACGAGCTGAGGTTGCTGGAGCAACTAACCTGTGCTGTAGCTGTGCTGTAGCTGGTGGAGCTGTGCTGTAGCTGCTGTAGCTGTGTTGAGGCTGTGCTGTAGCTGCTGGAGCTGTGCTGGGGCTGCTGTAGCTGTGTTGTGGCTGTGCTGGGGCTGCAGAAGCTCTGCTGTAGCTGTTGCTGGAGCTGCTGGAGCTGTGCTGGGGCTGCTGGAGCTGTGCTGGAGCTGTGCTGGGGCTGCTGGAGCTGTGCTGTAGCTGTTGGAGCTGTGCAATAGCTGTTGGAGCTGTGCTTGGGCTGATGTAGCTGGTGGAGCTGTGCTGTAGCTGTGCTGTAGCTGTAGCTGTAGCTGTAGCTGTGCTGGAGCTGTAGCTGTAGCTGTGCTGGAGCTGTGCTGGAGCTGCAGGAGCTCTGCTGGAGCTGTGCTGGAGCTGCTGGAGCTGTGCTGGAGCTGTGCTGGAGCTGCTGGAGCTCTGCTGGAGCTCTGCTGGAGCTGTGCTGGAGCTGCGCTGGAGCTGTTGGAGCTGTGCTAAAGCTGTGCTGGAGCTGGTGGAGCTGTGCTGGGGCTGCAGAAGCTCTGCTGTAGCTGTTGCTGGAGCTGCTGGAGCTGTACTGGGGCTGCTGGAGCTGTGCAATAACTGTTGGAGCTGTGCAATAGCTGTTGGAGCTGTGCTTGGGCTGATGTAGCTGGTGGAGCTGTGCTGTAGCTGTGCTGTAGCTGTAGATGTAGCTGTTCTGTAGCTATAGCTGTGCTGGAGCTGTGCTGGAGCTGTGCTGGAGCTGCTGGAGCTCTGCTGGAGCTGTGCTGGAGCTGCTGGAGCTGTGCTTGGGCTGCGGAAGCTTTGCTGTAGCTGTGCTGTAGCTGTTGGAGCTGTGCTGGGGCTGCTGGAGCTTCTAGAGCTGTGCTGGGGCTGCTGGAGCTGTGCTCTAGGGCTGTGCTGTAGCTGTGCTGTAGCTGCTGGAGTGTGATTGAGCTGGAGTTGCTAGAGGTGCTCGAGGTGCTGTTGCTGCTGAAGCTGGGGCTGAGCCATTGTAGTGGTTGGGAATGTGGTTGTAGCTGCTGTAGTCGTAATGCTATAGTTGTAGCCGCAGTCATGGCTGCTATTGTTGTAGCCACTGTAGTAGTTGAAGAGATTGACAAAGACAAAAAAATGCATTTGGGTGATGGGGAAGGGAGGGGGTGGGGAGGGGGAAGGGAGGGGTGACAGGATAGATTAGTTGGAAATGGAGAAGATTGAGAATAGCCGCACTGGTTCATCTGCAATGAGCCATTGGGACACTCAAGAGATTGGCTATGACAGAAGGAAAGGAGCCACGCTGCAAGGTGTGGCTGCTGTGTTGATAGAAAAGAAGAAAGGGATGATGGGATGAAGGGATGCATGTGCACAGGATGCTAGTGAGCCTGCGAGCGCAGGGTGAGTTGATGAGTCAATGCAATACGACCTGATTCCCGACGGAGGGAGCTGTAGAGAAGAGATTGACAAAGGCAAAAGAAATACATTTGGGTGATGGGGAAGGGAGGGTGGGGAGGGGAAGGGAGGGGTGACAGGATAGATTAGTTAGAAATAGAGATGATTGAGAATAGCCGCACTGATTTATCTGCAATGAGCTACTGGGAGACTCATGAGATTGGCTATGACAGAAGGAAAGGAGCCACGTTGCAAGGTGTGGCTGCTGTGCTGATAGAAAAGAAGAAAGGGATGATGGGATGAAAGGATGCATGTGCACGGGATGATAGTGAGCCTGCGATCGCAGGGTGAGTTGATGAGTGAATGTAATACGACCTGATTCCCAGCAGAGGGAGCAGTTGAGGCGCGTTGGCAGCGAGGTCGTGAGGTCGTCAGCAGCGTCGATGATTGGCTCTGGTGAGAACCCGGAAGCGGGACTGTGAGACGAAGCAGCGGTGTTTATGTAGACCTCTGGCAGAGATGGATCAGCCTGGAGGTCTACGCGGTGGCATGGAATGCCCCTCGTTTTCAGGAGCCAACGAAGGCGAGCGATGGTCCACTTCCTGAAGGCGATCGGTCTCAGAGCGTGATGCCGGTCGGGATGAGGGCGCGAGGCGCCGGTATGCACGGCTGACTGAAGATGAGTGGTCGGAGTGTAGCGAGGAGGGCTGCTGTGTGGATCGTCTCCTGTCCGAAGATCTTCGTGGATTTAAGCTTTAAGACCTTGCGGGGGTTGGAGGTATCGTGGTCGTAAGCTGTATGGACGTGGCTGGCAGGCGGTATATGGACCAAAAGGCTCTGTTGTGTAGCTGGCTCTGGTCGAGATCTGGCTGTTAAAGGAGGGTGCCTGGATCGTCGTACGTTGTCGTCTGAGCCGTGAATATGGGGCTCGGGATCGATGGTAAGTGACTGCTTTTTGGTTCAATGTCTTCTGCGATCGGCGTGCAGCGTGGTCTGTCCGTCTTGAAGAGTTACAGACAAACTGAGCGATGAGGCATGGCTGAGTATAAGTAGGCTTGTCAGCTGATTGGAGGTGTGGTTTGTGGCGTGGTCCAGCTCCCGAACCTAAGTTAACACATTAACTTCGTTTAATATGGTTGACTATCAGGAAAAAAAGTTCACATTAATAATGGGATTTAATTTATATTAAATCAACCTCAGGGCACCACCCGTAAAGGGAAATGATGGCAAAATTATTAAGTCTGTGTTTACTTAAACAGTGCACATAAGCTATCAAAACATCATTATGCTCACCAGCACATGGAAGAGTACCACCCAAAGGCACTGAGCGATTCTGGAGGCATTTAGATCAAATGTCCACGTGTACATTGGCTGCACTGCAATATGACATTACAGACAGACAACAACGGTAACAGCCACACTTTCGATGGAAATATCAGGCCAGTACTCCAAAGCGTCCTGTTGAGGAAAAATGCTCAGAGTCCAGTTCAGGGTTTGCTGTGGTGAGGTGAGTTTATTGAAGCATGCCGGCAAGCTGGTGGACTGACAGACAGAGTGCAGGTCTGTGTCTGTGAGCCGACCCCGACTGAAGGCAGAATGGGGTTTTAAATACAGTAGAACACCAAAAGGGACGAGGGGACTGTGACTTTGACCAGACATGCTAAGTCAATCAGACATGGTAAATCAATCGATACAGGAGACAGACGTCTGAGTGTATTAAGCCATTGCGAAGCCTTAGACAGAAGGTGGCCATTACTTCCTTAGCCAGTATGCATAGGAAGTCCTTTGATCAAAGGTGCCAGGATCTGTGGGGTCAGTCTGGGCTTCAGGTGCTAGGTCTATTGTTAGGTGAAGGACCCATGGGATGTTGTCACCAGGCTACAGACAATTTGCATTACAAGGCACTAGATAATACAAACTAATACATTACAGCAACAATTGAACATTTTCTCTATCAGTCCTCTTGCGCAAAATGGGGGCCCCAACGCACAGTGCATGTTTTGGGAGGGGCGCCGCTGTAAGGGCCACATCCATTAAACCTTACCAAACTGTGTAGACAAACCAAAGATGATCAGAGATTGTTTTCAGTGCACTGAATTCAGCATACGTGTCTGATATGAAACTGTGCTAGCTCCAGTTGCCTCGCTAGTTTAACCCCGGGATGTCCGAATGATTTTGCTAAACTGTTCCGTAATGGGTTAAAATGACCTATTCTAGGATTAATGCGTAGTGTGCAGTTTCATTCCCTAACCTCCCAATTCTTCCCTGTAAAGCACACCAGAGGTACAGCGGGGGGAAAAGGTCAAGTCACAGATGAGACAAAGGAGGCAGGAGATAACCTGGAGGGAGAGGAGGACTTGGACCTTGGCAAATTAGAGGAAAGTGAGGATACAATCTTGGCAGCCATGTTGAATTTATTTTTTTTTTTTTTACTTTATTGTATATTCTTAATTTCAAAAGTATATTGAAAATGTGTTTACACAAATTTTACTTATTGGAAATATATAACAAGTTTACTAACATCATGCTTTCATGCTAACACTTTCAACACACTTTAAAATAATTACACTATATTGCACTTTATAGAAAGATATTATACAAAAATATACTTTCAGTAAAAGTTAAGTGTATCGTGTGTAAATGTACTAATTTGAATTATGTTTTTATAAATACTTTTGGTATTTTTAAAATGTATTCTTAAAGTTTCATTGTAACATACACTGAAAGCATATTTTATAAGTACACATTTTAATATTGAGACTGTAATATTAAGATAGAGTGCGTTTTAAGTTATATTTGAATTAACTATGTAGTTATTTGTGCTTCTACTTCAGGACATTCTTTTGGAAAGTGTTCAATAGCATTTCTATGGAAACACACTTGAATCTATTTGTTCAATTTTATGATGTGTGTAACACACATGACAATTATTACAGTTGTTATGTAATGTTTAATAAGTTTGGCAAAAAAATCAAATCCAACACATCTTACACACAAAACCACATTAAACAAAACACAAAATTTTCACTTCAAATACAGGTGTACAAAAAATGTGAGTGTTGCTGTGGAGGTTGTTTGGCATTGATGTCAGTAAAGTAGTAAATCCCCAACTTTCAAAATTGTTTGGAAGTGGAACGACATACATTTTGTCCTTGGACTTAACCATTACACATTTACATTTGAGTGACTGGGGATGCACAGCAAATATCTTGAGGGTTTGAGACACCTCATTTATAAATGTGGATGCTATATTTAACTGAACATCCCTACAAATGTTTCCTCCACTCTTGGCAGGCTCCTTTACTATAATACAGAAGTTCGTGGATGAGGCCCCATTATCTGACGTAAAGGCACCAGGGTCATAACTTCACAGAATGTTCCATCATCTGACTGTACAACTGAATTATTTCTCTTTTTAAGAGTTGTGTTGTTAAATGAATGATAAACCACACTGCTAAAAATGAAACTTCCATAAAATAAACCTGAATGAACTGTTACTCCAAAAAACCTTCAAGAGCCATCCTCTCCAACACAGATGTGCTACTTTTCTTTGGGCAGCCAAAACCTCTGACATGGTGTTGAAACTCCTTTGATTTCTTTCTTAAGCTAGAGGTACTTTCAAGTTTGTCAAATAATGTCCTTATGCCATCATTACCATTTGCCATTGTAGTCTTTGTTTTTCTTGAGAGTCCCCTCCACTGAAGAAATCTATTCAGTATTTGTGTTGGCAAACGTGTTGTTCCACTGAAAAGCGTAAGCAAAGTCCCATTAAATGATTCAAATGGAAACGTGGATGTTGCCCACAGTGGTCCCCAGTTGCACACACTTGCTGCCAATTGCATGGAGAAATGTATGTCAAAAGAAGCATTTGCAGCACCAAAATGTTTCTCAAAGTTAAGTACAAACTTTCTCAGAGCTTGCTCTGCCATATCCACATCTCACTTTGATGACATCCTGAAGAAGAGTGCATTGCAAAAACTAATAAAAAAAGACAATTCCAATACTCCTTTTTTAGAATGCCATTCAAAACAGGCAATGCATAATACAACAAAAATGACCTCCATTCAGATGCTTTCCAGAATTTCCTGTCCTTCATTGATCTTGGTGCCCTTGTGACCTCCACAGGTAGGTTAATGGCCAGCCATTCCTGGTCTCTGTCACTGACCTTGCCGCCCAAGTACCAGCCTTCATGATGGTGCTTACTGTCTCACCACAGATATGTTATCTGTTTAGTGACACCCAGGAATACACTGTGTTTGTACTCAGGAATGAGTCCAGCGATCATCTTGAAGCTCACGAGTTCCATCAAAGGGGAAGGGCCTTTAACACCCATTACTGGATTACCTGGTGTTGCCAGCATAGCATGCCGAAAATGATCCATCTCTGTCCTCAAGTGTGGTTCTGGGGTTTCCCAGGGATACAGACCACCACCAGTGTGAAGGCAGAAGTCACACTTACATTTGCCATTGAACTGTTTTGTGTTTCTCAGGAGGGGGCGAGCTGAGTCTGAGGAGCACAGGAGTAAATGAACTTTGCTTGTATGCTCTATGTTTTCAGAGTCCACCCATTTAATTCCAGTCTGTTCCAGTTCCTTGAGCCCTGCCACAAAAGCAGTTAAAAATGTGATCATGTTTGGCTTCCTTTAACTTGCCATAAGCATGGTATATGTTGACTTCATGATCTTTTGGTGACAGCTCTACTTGACATTAAATGGGCCATATCTAAAAAAAAATATTACTGTTGTAAACTGGAACTCCATCACAATTCCACAGAACCCCTATTTGTCCACTCTGCTGAGTTTTTCATATTAAGCCCCACACCAAATATCTGAAATAATGCCTGGAATTGATTCTCTTGCATTTAAATGAATCCCAGATTTTTCTGTAATGTCCACAATTTGGGTTGATAGACTAAGTACAAGAAAATAAGACCCAACCCTTAAATTTCTCTCAATGTCAAATTCAGCATTACAAGAAGAAAAGTTTTTTATACTCTTTGGACCCCTTTTAGCTTTCACACTTGACACAATAAAAAATGGGGCACGTACTGGCCAAACTGTCCATACGCTTTATGAAAAAGATATGAGGTTGCTGGGACCACATCAGGGGAATGCTCATTAAACATTGTAGGAAGATCATGAAGAGCTACTCCTGTCAAATTGTGCATATATGACATGAGTAAAAGCAGGCTCTGTCCTTTTGTGATGGGAGCATGTGGGTATACAGGGGTATACAGGTTGTCATCATGGTGTTTCTGTCATACAAGACAAGATTGCTCACATGCACCTAAAACACAATAAGACACAGAAGCCAATATTATAATGACAGTATTGTACTTATCAGAGAGATGTCTCATAAATGTAATGTTAAGGAACAATATACAGATAATCTATAATTAATCTTGGTTTCTGGCTTGGCCCCTCTCTTCCGGTCTGTTCTCTTGTCCATTTCCATCATCTTCTGCTCTGTTCTCTTGTCCACTCCCATCATCTTCCGGTCTTTCCTCTTGTCCACCCCCATCATCTTCTGCTCTGTTCTCTTGTTGGGTCTCTATGAATATGTTGCTTGACTAACAGTATCTCTTGTCTATCGGGTTAACAGGTGCCATTATTCTGGAGTTTCCACAAACAAGTGTCTCTGATGTGCGCACAGCCATCAGACAAAAGTATAACAATGAGCATTTCAGCCAAAAAAAAGAACATAATGTGTGTGTGTGTGTTTTTGTATGGTGGGAGGGGTTAGGGGTTCAATATCAAGGAATGTTGTTTTTCATTGTTCAGTATTTCTCAGTAAAGTTTATATGTAATGTTTAGGTCTTCTGCCTGAAATTGATTTGTTTATACAAAGCGTACTAAAGTACAAATATTTGAACATATGTTGTAAGTTTTATAATGAGATTGTTTAAAATCCATATGTAACAGTTTATACATTTAGATATAGTACTACTTTCATTTGGATATGGTTCAAACACATTAAAATTTATTTTTTCACCTGCATGGAAGTAGTCGCACAAGTCTTTCAGCCTTTAGTATACTGGTAATAAATTTGCAAGAATGTGAAATGAAGAAAGTATAGCACAGTAATAACAAACTATGTTGACTATTAACTGCTGAGTATGCTTTTTCAATATTTGGAAGAAGCCAATAATATAATCAAGCATATTACCAGAGTAAGAATATACTAAAAGTATAAAGCTTATATATTTTAAGACACTAAAAACTATTTTAATGTACTTAAAATACAAACAAATTACTGTTTAATTTGACTAAATAAACATATATTAGTACATATAAGGTTGAATACTTAAAGTATACAAAATATACTTTAAGTTGTTCCACTTTAGCACATAAAAGTACACTAAACACACTTTAAGTTGAGCTTTATTGCAAATTAATTACAATAAAAAAAATATTGAGTACAAAATTAGTTGTTGCAAATAGCAAGCTTTAAGTTTGCTAACCTTAAACACACTTGAAGAATAGTGATGATTAGTGTGGCTTTGAGTACACAAAACCATGCTAAATTTTAGTAGGCTTAGCACATTTATTTTTCAGCAGGAAGGAGCTGCAAATGAAGAGGCTGTGTGCCTTGGATTTGGATGCTGAGCAAACCGGTAGCAGTTAATCAAACAATAGCCACAAGTCACCTCAGATTCCTCGTTCTACCAGGAGAAACTGACCAAGAATTCATCGCCCTCCACACAGACTGTGAAATGAGTCATACATGAGAACAAAAGATGAAAAGCAAAAGATACTAAGAGGCTGGGAGCTGTGGTAGAAGACCATATCGAGGAGGGCCATGGGTCTCATATAAAATGATGATTGTGATGGCTGGGATGCCATCAGCCAAAGGAGTGGATGTAGGACAATAACTGAAGGGCAACACTTGATGGTGCTGTTGCATCATTTGTCTCTACCTAATCCTGGCAATCTGCTTAATTATTTCTTTCAGGGACCGTAGTTCATATTTGTAGGTGCACTATATTTTAATAAATTTCTCTTTTTCACTGCCGTGAAAGGGAGGCAGTTCTAATAAATGCTATCATTGCAAATTTAAATAGTTGAGATGAAGGCTTAAAGCCAAGATGTTCTTTGGCAAGAAGCTATGCTGTTCTCTAAAGGGTTTAAGAATCATTTAGTTGGGTTTTTGAGTTCAAAACTCTGGTATTACACTTAATAATAACTTTAGTAACTCTAACTGTTTCATTCTTTGCACCATGTAAGTTACTGTAGATATAGGTGCAGCAGACTGCAAACATCTTTTGAGTATTCACACATTTGATAGGGATTGTTATACATTAACGTTTCAAAAGTGGTGTTTTAAAGTGCTTGGAGTAATATAAATTTCTGTTTATTTACATATGTTTTTTAATTAACTTTATTTTTTACATTTAATCTGAATAAAAATGGTTTCTTTCTCACTGGTGTGATAGGTACTGGCAGCTGTTGGATAAAACTAAAGTTAGTCTCCATCATAAAAAGAGTTCCAGTGTCTGAAATAGTACTCTCTGCTTTAAAATCTGTAACCCAAGTAAATATCTCAAAGCAGAACACGGTGCAGCGCTCCACAGGGTTTGTTGAGAGGTGCTATGACACAGCAGACACAAAAAAACAGTTTGGGTACACTGGATTACATAAGTCTTGAGGCCTGATCTACTAAGATCCAAAATCATGAATAAAAAATTGCATGTGAATTACATGCAATTAGTGGACGTGTTGTGGGTGATCTACGACTGTGCACAATAGATAACAGGCCCAAAAGTGGTGTGGATCGCCCCCTTCACAGGAAGATTTTGCATGTGCTACCGGATGTCACCATGGAGAGTTTGTGAGAGCACAGTAGCCATAAATGAAAAATGAAGATGGAAACCATGGAGTTGGCGGTACATGAACAAACTTGCAGTAACTTTTTTTTGCTGCCTGTCATTTTGACGGACATGGTCGTCACTTCTACCTCATACCTTAAATTACCTAATTTTAAATTTCCTTTTGATTCCAATTAAACACAACTTAAATGACAGCATTCACATAGTTACACAGCATCATCAACAACCACTCACGTGAAGTGCAGTCTTACAGTTACGCACACACAGACCGCGCGGGTACTCTTACCTTTGTCATGCTGACAGCATCACACTCTCCACACACTGACAACCTAACTTGCTGTCAGTGGCTGTATCTCAAAACTCCAAGGTTTCATCCTCGCTTCCTCCACTTGCGTCGTTCACTTGGGTCTTAGTCCCGCCCACCAGAGATGCATGCCAGAGATGCGAGGAAGCGAAGAGAGGAGAAAAGAAACGAGGAGTGCATCCGAATAGTCCTTTTTTGATAAGGAACCTTCCTAACTGAAGAAATGACCCAGAAGCAATTAAGCGTCGGTGCTGTTCGAGTTCTCCAAAAGGTAAGGAAAAGAGGGTCGTTGCTTCCTTTAATATCTCCTTTAGCTTACGAAACACTGGACCATCCTTTTCAAAAAGGAAAGGAGAAGAAAACGCCCCATAATGTCTTGCGACACGTGACGTGTATAAATACGGCTCCTGCCGAAGGTTTACGGAAACTTGGTGGACAGATAAAAATTACATGTTTAAATTTAAAAAGCACTCATTTTAAAGAATTTTGTTTTCTCCAACACAATGTAGATGAATATTAAACACACATTTTTGTACCTGATAATATTGTATATTAATTACCACATTTCCACCTATCTTAATTTCTGAAGTGAATCATGTCATTAATAAGACAGAACGATGAGGCCTAATACTGTTTATTAAATACAATAAAAGAAGGACAAATGAGGACTTTTACAATACTCCAAATATAATAAATTCAAACAATGTTCATGATGATATGTGTGAATGAAACAGGGGGAATAGTGCTTCTGACAGTCTGCTTTATTATCAGGCTTCAGATTGTCAACACATATAGATGCTCTCACGAACCTCACAGCTGTGAGCAGGAAACACACACTGCATGACCAAAGACAAAACACCATCACAGGTAAATCCTCTCATCATAGATTGTTAATGTTAACCGGTGAAGACACGAAACGACCCTGTGAGATAAGGCAGAAGACAAGTGCGCTTCTTGTAGTTCATTTTTGGAACATTGTAGTTCGTAGTGGCTTACCTACGTCACAAGTAATCGTCGTCACATAAATATGACATCAAGTGAAAGTGCAGTCGAATTCCTCTTTGGCCGCAGTTCTTTCCTCTCATCTTCTTCCCTCCTTCCCTTGATCCTGTGACGTTTTTTATCGGGGTTAAGGTAAAGTGGATAGGAAAGGACTTAGGAAGGACTATTCGGATCCACCTGAGGAGATTCCTTTTGAGAGAAATGAGATGTCCTCTTCTCTAGAGCGTCACATGAAGCGACGTCTTTTAGTGATGACGGCGTCACAGATGGATATGCCGGTCCGAGCGCACTGGAGAAACTGAATTGAGGAAAATTATGTAAACTCCAGGGCGCTCGACCGCGGTAAATTCATATTCTCTTTTACCTCGATTTAACATGAATATGTACATGAATGAAAAAGAAAAATGTCACATTTTCTCAGGCCCAGAGTGATAGGAGTTCTTAATTGTTATATTGCAGCCACTTTGTGTTCATAAATAATGTTTTTATTCTGCTATAAGCACTTAAACCCCCCTCCATGCGCATTTATATTAAAAAAAATGTAAAGGCCTGAGATAACAGTGTACAATTCACTACTTTCTCTCCTTATTTTAGCTTGGTAGGATCAGGAGCTACATAAAACATGCTTTTCGTTGATGTGCATTATAAACTGCCTGACCCTGGGGTCTATTAAGGACCGATATGTATCAATGAGCATCTCTGTCACCTACTGACTTTTTAAAATCTATTATTGTCCATGTTTGCTGTTTGTATATGTATGTATGGTCTGGGTTTAGGCCCTTTGGGATAAATAAAGTCGTCTAATCTAATCTAATCTAAAATGTGTTTTCCTGAACAGACCTGTCTACTGTAGCAGCCTTACAGTTACAGACACAAACTCAAACAACACAGATAAATCATGACAGACAGCAGATGGAAAACCTGGAAAGAACTGGCCCATGATAGTGTTCAGTACTTTCTGTGATAAAAATATGTCCATCTTAGAATTCTTTTTAACGATGACTCCATTTCTTTGGATAGTGAAGAAAATCAAACAGCAGAGATTTAAGAGACACTACTGAAATTAAGTACCTGCTCGCATTTTGAGGGAACATTAGGCCTACACATCGGCTACTTTGTGTGAAATGTGGATATACTCATTACAGTGACTCCCAAAAAGTTGCTAATTACACTTTAACACTTTCTCTTGCGCCATGATGTTTACATTTCACACATGTGGGCAGCTGACGCTTTTCAGCTGGCTGCTGATACGTCACAAGGGGGCGTGTCTGTCAGTGAAAAGACGTCCGCGAAGCCTGCACTTGTGTTTCCTTGATTATCCCTCCTCCAGATCAGTCTCCTCTCTCCTCTCTCCTCCCTCCTCCGAGCGCATTTGGTGCTTTGGAACGTCCTTAAATATGGCTGCTCAGAAAGTACTTCCGGTATCGTGGAGGAGAGAGGAGACTGCATTTTGGCACATTGGGATGCACCCAGTGTGTGAAGAGTGTGACACTGTCAGCTCTGAGCAACAATTGGAGTGATTCTCCTTAATAGCCAGCTATGGAGCTTTTTGGAATAATACTTGACTAGGCCTTGGCTATATCTATGAATGCCTAGCCCACATATTTGTTATAGGCCCAGCCTCCATCTTTGGCTAAAGGGAGAGAAGGACAAGACAGCAAACCAGTGTGAGGATCAGTCAGTTCTCTCCTTTTGGCCAAAGACGTAGGCTGGACCTACAACAGATTCGTGGTCAAGGTCTACACAGATATGGTGGGATGTTTCCATTTATATTTGTTAGACGATACCAATTTAGATGCTCCACTGTCTTTTACAAGTCCTTCATTTCCACCATTAATCTTCAGCATGGCCTGTGGGCAGTCATCTCTATGTGATAGTCTAATTTCCTCAATGCCTGTGTGTTGTAAGATTGTCAAGTTAGTTTGGTCTGATGCACTTCCAGCAGTATCCTATGCCTGAAATAGCAGTGCAAGAGGCTCTGCTGACCTGTTTTTCTTAGGACAATTTTTTGCCCAGTGGCCCCTTTCTATGCAAGTTATGCACTGAGCATTTACAACTTTCTAAACCCTAAACTTGAGCCTAATCTGACTCTGTTGCTTCTGTTGCTGTGGGTCTGTTTTTTAATCTTGCACATAAAAGACCTGCAGTATCTCTTTCTTAGATTTTCCTCCTTAACTACTCTGGCCTTGTGCTCTGAATGTTGTGCCTGAGTCACAAGGAGATCCCATCCCATAGTTCACCATCCCACCTTGTGTCGCCTGATTAAGGCCTGTGTTTCTTGATATAACCTGCTAAGCTCAAGTGCTACACAAGCTGCCTTGAAAGATGCCATAGGGCTAGAACTAAACTAATGTTTATCCTGTCCTGTCTGCTGCTTATATGCTTTGAGGAATTAAGCCAAAAACAAAGGAGAACTTTATCCAGGTCCCAAAATTGTGCAAAGTTAAACTACATATCATCATATAATGATTTAGTTCAAAATATAAGAAAAACCAAGGAAATTGTGAGACATAATGTAAGGCTAAAATGTACTACAGAAGTAAAGATCAATTGGGCACAGAAAGCCCTTATCGAGTAGACATTCAATAGCATGTAGACATTCAATAACCCAAACCCTTAATAAAGCATGTAGGAACGTTGTCATTTGGTGTAAATATTCATGATATCAGACATGATTGAAAGAAGTTCTCATGTGTCAACACTGTAGTGTTTGCTGTTGTACAAAATAAAACTGCCACGAAACTCCCTCTAATTTACTGCATTATACATAGAAAAAGCACAGGTGAAAATGAGAGAACTGGCAGTAGGCTGACTTAGGTTTTTGAGATCACTGGAGAGTCTGGTCCTCATTTGAACAGTGGCTTCTAGGAGCTCCCAACATCACCCGTACTGGAGTCAGACAACGAGCAGTATTTTCTGAAATGTCTGTTGGGCTGAAAATTACTAATCTCTGTTTCACTAATTACTGACATTAGTTAGACTCTGTGGGCTTTTTCTGTTCGAATAGTTTAACTCTTTAATGCGCAACAAAGGTACCCCCCTTCTAAGAACTGTCCAACACATTATTAAAAACTGGAAGGATAGTGGGGAGCCATTGTCTTTGAGAAAGAAATGCAGTTGAAAAGAAATGCTGAATGACCATGATCAGCGATCACTTGAACGTTTGGCCAAATTGAACCGAAGAAAAACCACAGTAGGACTCATGGGCATGTTCAATGGTGAAAGTAAGAGCATTTCCACACACACAGTGGGAAGAGAACTTCAGGGATTGGGACTAAACAGCTGTGCAGCCTTACAAAAACCACTAGTCAGTAAGGCTCCCTGGAAAAAAGGCTTCAGTTTGCCAAGGAGCACAAGGATTGGACTTTAGAGGGAAGAAGGTCATGTGGTCTGATGAGTCCAGATTGACTCTGTTCCAGAGTGATGGGAGCTTCAGGGTAAGAAGAGAGGCAGGTGAAGAGATGTGAAGAAAAAGTGTCACTAACAGTACAAGTAGTTTAAAAAATGATCACTGGTAAAAGTAGTAGACTGTGGGTCTAGTAGTACTACAATTACACTTCAAAATGTTCACTAGATTCCTAGTAATCCATATATATATGCTGTAGTGGAGAAGAAAAAGAAAAGTTAAGCCTCCATTGGCTTTTAAAAATGTTACAACTAATCAAGGTGCTGGATTTGGTTATAATCCCTCATACCTTATTTGCATCAGGTCTCCTAGTATTACGAGTTCATCTTTTTGGCTTTACTAGTACTACTTGTAAAATAAAAAGTATGCTAGTACTACTAGTGAGATATTTTGAGTTTTAATGTCTGACGCAGACACAGATGGAAAAAGTTTTAGAGCAGGTTTTTGGTCAACTGGTGAGTGAGTATTACTAGTAAAGCAAAACTGACTAGTAAACAATTTTGTGTAATGAGTACTATTAGTAAAGCTTTGAGTTTCCACTCGTAACACTTAGTGGTAGTATTTTTATTGGTTTTACTGTTTCTGAAGGCCAATGGGAAGTCTGAATTTGCTTTTTGCTGCCCCTTTATAGGTATATTAGACTGACTAGTGCTACTAGTGAACATTTTAAGTTTACTAGTGGTAATTGCAGACCCAAAACAGTCTTTTGTAGTCATTTTTGAATCTATCACTAGTACTTGTGAAACATTTGCTCCACTAGTAGAGTCTGCTTGTCCACTAGTTGACCAAAATTGAGAACACGTACGTCGAATTTGAGTAAAAGCAGAGCTTAAGTGCGGCTGATATCACAAATATCAACATGTTGCAAGCAGCTTAACAATCAGCATGTTGCACATCAAAGGGCTAAAAAGGCAGCATTATTATAACTCTTTTCATTTTTATGGGAAGACTATGTTTTATATCCAGTGTAAAATCAGTCAAATGTATTATGCTTTAGCAAAACTTTGACTCAAATAGTGTATAAGAAGCTCTGAAAGTGAAAGAGGTCAGACCTGGTTTTAGCAAGGTGTGGCTAATAAAGTGTCTTGTGACTGTAAGTGTAATGGCACTGGTTGGACAGGTTTCATGAGGCAAGGCATTGGCAGTTTCTCTCAGCAAAGGGTGCGGGTTGTCACAGAAAAATTAGGCGTTCTATAAACCTTTGTAATTGTCATTTCTCAAATGCCTTACAGACTTTTGTTTGCACGCTAGGATTGTTCTGTCTATAAAGTGAAGGTTGTTGTCATTACCTTGCAGCATGAAACAGATGAAACTTCCTCATGACATTAATTGAGAAGACAGAGGTGATATGCAGTGGCTTTTTGTCACAATGAGGAGACAAGTATTTTGCATGCAGAGAGACAAAAAATTTTGGAGAGGAGAATTTGGAAAGTCATACAGGCATACAATGCCAACAACTGTAGGTGTTTCCCTTTGGTGTTGATCATTCCTGTTCATTGTGGGATCGTTCTGGTTATTCAGTGTTTACACATCACGTCACTCCAACAGGATATTGCCCTCTTTCTGCTGTAACTCTGGTCCAACTAATGATGCATGCATCCTTGCTTTTTGAAAGAGTATTTAAAGTGTTGCACATAGCACAGAGGTCAGGTGAGAACTTTAACTTCACAAGGGAATTGCGAGACCAGTGGATAACATGAAAAACAGCTTATATTGCCTGCAAACATTGATTTGCTGTCATTGTTATTTCAACACAGTGCTACCAGAAAACTCAGAGTGATTGTTTTCCTCTTTTGAATTAATCCTGGCAGAGACTCATGCAGTGCTGAAGCAGTTTCCACTGAAAACAGACTAGAACATTAGCACAGAGCTATGTGCCAACCCATGTGAAGAGAAACTGAGGTGCAGGATGTGGTGGCGAATTGACTGACAAGACTGAAGGTCAATGAGGCCTGCACAGGTTCAAGGTTGAAACCTTACAAGAAGAAATGTCAAAAACTGTGCCAGGTATTTGTCACAAAACTTAACTTAACCAAACCTAACTTACCAATTTCTGCAGATACTGAAACAAGTTCTGCAAGCTACCTCTTGAAAGGTATCTGGTTGGGGCAGGGCACTGAAACATCCAGAAACTTTGGGAGTGAGGCCTGCTGAAAGTTGTTTTTTTCATTCATACTTTTAATAATTCTGTATAACAACAATACACTCAGGTTCATACACTGACAAATACAAACAGACAAAACATTAACATGTACACAACAACATCACATAGTAGGGTAATCAGTGCATGCTCATACATGAATATTCAATTCATTATGAAGAGGTTGAAAGTTGTCTTATTAAATGGTAGGTCTGGTTTTAGAGAAAAAAAGACAGAAATAACTTTCTCATATTGACCATAGTAAACAATAAATCAAATCAGACTAAATCCAATCAGCATTGATGACAATGATATGTGTCTTCACAGCTTCCAAATGGTTTCAGACCTAAACTTAGTGTCATTTAATGTATCTGTTATTCTCTCCATACCTAGAATATTAAGAAATTCATACACCCATGTTTCTTCAGAGACACATTTTGGTTTGTGAATTTTCCAGTTGGAAGCCAAAAGGCTAAACCTACTGTCTTTCTCTCCTGTCTAGTGTGTAATTGTACAGCCCTGTGACCCAGCATACATGCTGATGGACATAGAGCAATATCTATGTTAATGATCTCTGAAGCTCATTTACAAATTCTGTCCTTAATAATTTGACTACAGGGCAAGGTTGTAACATATCAAACAGGTTCCCCACTTGTCCACATTTGTGCCAACAGAGGTTTGAAGCACTTGGATCTTTTTTTTTAAGTCTAGAAGGAGTAATATAGGCTCTGTGAAGAATTTTTAGTTGTAATACATCTGACTGATTTGGAGGTTGTTTGAATGTCATGCCAAATGTTTTCCCACTCTGCAGAAGTAAATTTGACCCCTAAATCAAGTTCCCATTGTGACTGTGTTTTGAAATTTGGGTTTGGGGAGGCATGAAGCAGTAACTTATATAAACCTGAGACTGCTCCTCTGTTTGATGAAAGAATTCTTATTTTTTGGTCAATCGCATAATTAAAATTAAAATATTCTTTGGGAAATTTGGAAATTATTGATTTTAATCGGGAATACTGAAAAAAACATTCATACTCAAGTTATGTCTTCTTCATAGTTCCTCAAAGGGCAGAATCTCTCTGTTCTCTACAATTTGAGAAATCTCTGTGATATTGTGATTGCACCATACCTTATTTGCCAGTGCATTCCCTGCTGCTGAAAAGCATTTTTTTTTTTTTTTTTTTTTTTTTAATTTAACCGGGTAAAAAACCCATTGAGATCATGATCTCTTTCACAAGGGTGACCTGGCCAAGAGGTCAGCAGCACACGTCAAGGTAAATACATATTGCTATAAACAGTATACAACGTAACAACAATTTAAAAATACATTTTTTGTGAATGAGAAAAGCACAGTAAAGGGCAGAAGATTATTAAACATACATAACTATTCAGAAACACAGGCACTGCTTCATGGCTTCACGCTGTTTATCCATAAGCAAGGATCGAAAAGCTCCAAGTGAGATGAGCTCTGAGAGCTTCAGTTCAGACTGTAGAGAGTTCCAGACCGTTGGAGCAGCAAAACTGAACGCTTTCTTCCCCAGTTCAGTTCTTACACGAGGAACAGAAAGATGGAAAACATCACAGGACCATAAGGCATAGTGCCTTGTAGTTTTCAGAAGAAGAGAGCATAAGTAAGATGGAACTAAGCCAAGAATTGCTTTGTATACAAGTGTCAGCCAGTGCGTATACCTTCACGCACTTAAAGAGGGCAACCCAGATCAAATGTACAGGTCACAATGATGTGTGAGGCGGCCATCACCCGTGACAAACCTCAATGCACTGTGATAAAGAGTGTTTAAGGATATAGATGTAGATATTTTAGAGAAGCACTGAAATACAGTACATCTCCATAATCAATCAGGGGAAGAAAAGTTGCTGATACAAGCAGTTTCCGGGCTCTGAGTGAGAAATAAGATCTGTTTCTGTTGAAGAAACCAAGCTTGACCCTGAGTTTGCTGACCAAGCCTGCAATGTGTGCTTTAAAAGAAAGCTCATGATCCAAAAGAAAACCCAGGTACTTATAATGAGAGACCAGGGGCCTCATGTACAAAGGGTGCGTACGCACAACAACATGGCGTATGCTCTTTTTCACGGCAAAGTACAGATGTATCAAGAGTGAAATGACCGTGGAAATGTGCGGTGCCCCACGCCAACTTCATGGCTGGCGTACGCACGTTTCACCTGCTGTTGCTCTTTTGGCGACACTTAAGAGGTGATGCCGGGAAAGTGTTAAATGGGCTAAATAAATGTGAAAACAAGTCGTTCTCAGAGACACAACAACAATTAACAATTATGAACAATTAACACACCCATGTGTCTGCAGTCACATGAGTAAAAGTGGTGGAAAAAATACCGTTAAACACAACAACTGATTTAGCAGTGTGAGAAGACTTTAAATGTTACAATGCAAAGACAGCGTGTGTTCGGAGATTGAGAGGATTTACAGAAAAATGATGATGATCATCAGCGGGATCATCAGCTGTTTTTAGTTCCAGAGGGCAGTCCTCCTGAAACCGTGCGCAGAGCGGCAGCCAGCATTCAACATTAAAGTACAATTTGCAGTGAAGGACGGCTTCCCCAATGTGATCAGAGCTGTCTGCTGCACACACTATAAAAGAGCCATCACATGATGAATTTGTGTATGTCAACAGGAAACAATTTATTAGATCAATGTAAAGGTCATATGTGAGGTGCAAAAGCCATTAACCAACATTGTGGCGAGGTGGCCTTTTTTTTTTTTTTTTTTTACCAAAAAATATATATATATATATCAGAACATAAACAAACTACACACTGGCACTGTGCATGATGGGGACTTCTTGGTCAGTAAATTTATTACAGTAGTCTTAAAATAATCTTCATTATGCGCACTGAGAATGTGCGCCCCCAATTCCATCCCGTCTTTACAGCATCTTTACTAATCAGTGGTTGAAGTTTGTGACTTCCTGTTTTTTGCTGATTAAACTACATCTTAAGATCTTTCTATTAAGCCCCTGATCGTCTCTGTGTGTTGTGTAGTCATCTTAATAACCCCGTGCGTAAAAGTGTGAAATGTATGATCAGCCTTTTCCTCGACGCACTTCAGCGCAGATTTGCAACAACAGTGTTTGATCCATGTAAGTAGTGTATAAAATTAATGAACAAATACTGTAAATCAAGTTTATTGTGATATCCTGTTTGATAAGGTGGCACGTTTAAATTTAAATTCAGAAAATTTCAAACCAAATAATACCAAACAGCGTTTACGCATGAACCTCTATCCGAGGGATCGGCAAGTTTGGCCTCGGACCATAATTTTTCTTTAGAGTAACTTCATGTCGGGCCAGAACATAATCAGAGGTTAATATATACAGATAATTATTGTTAATTAATGCATAAACAGGGGAGTGACGAGAGAAAGTGGGAGCTCACTTGGATGATTGACTGGAACCCGTATTATGCACAGATTAAGAGAAAAAAAAATCACACCTCTTTACGCTGTTTGTATTATAATATCTGTTGTTTTAGTTATTAATAATGTACCAAAATCTTTATTGGGATTTATTTGGCAGAAATAACAGTTTCCAGGACAGGGAATACCAGATGTTTTTATTCATTAATTGGGATATTCAAGCTGAAATCAACTTTTAACGACTCTTCTTAAAAACCTGACAATTCACAGCCAACGTTCATACAGACGTGTTTTTAAGCTTTTATTATTAACAGATCACTGTTGATCTGCAGCGGTCATCCGTGCGCAATTCAGCACTACCTTATGTCTATATGAGACAGCATGAATGAGTGAACAGTCTGCTCCTGTCTGATCTGCTCTCAGATAAACTAACAAACATCAGAACAGACGATTAAACAAAGTTTTTGTCTCTGTGACGTCTTGCATCTCCTCTGCAGCAATCTCCCATTAGGATAGAGCGGCAGCCTTTCGGTTCAAAAGAAATAAAATGGGGACGCTATATGCCGAGTTCAGCTCTGTCTTATGTGGCTGTGTATGAACAAATAATGTGACTTATACAAATACACAGGTATTTACCTTGGGGAATCGCTCACATGTGCTCCAACCACCCCTGAGAGAGCATAGTCTGTTCACATGGGGTGGCTTCTCCTTCTCCAACTTTTCAGGTGCAACAGGGGTGTACCAAAGTGAAGAAAACGATAGCCATTTTTTCTTCTCCTTTACAAGATGTTCTTCCAGCCAGTCCCAACTTCCTTTATCTCTACTTTTTTTATAAATAAATATGAGGGATTCCAAGGCCCCCTTTATCTCTTGATAGGGATACTTTTTTTTGATTAACTGTAGGCTTCTTGTTGTTCCATGAAAAATAGGAGAACATTCTGCAAACGTTCTCGAACCAAGATGTTGGTATAAACAAAGGAATAGAGGACACTAAAAAATTCAGCCCTGGAACAGAAGCAGACCATCTTTTAAGGCCCTCCTTTATGTTATCCAATAGAGGTTTGGCACTCAAGTCCAATATTTTGTTGATAAGTGATCTATTTTTAGTTTCTTAAACTCTTGGTATAGAGTGTAAGGGTTTGGATATAGTCAGCAAAAGGTCATCTGCATACATATTTAATTTGAAACCCTAATCACTAATTAAAATGCCTGTAATTTCATTGTCTTGTCGAATAGCACATGCCAACGGTTCGATGACTAAAATGAAAAGTAAAGGGGATAGGTGACAACCTTGTCTAGTAGACCGTTCGAGTTGAAAGGGAGCTGAAATCATGCCATTGCTCTGTACTGCTGAGACAGGTTCCTGATATAGTGCTCTGATCCACTGTAAGCACATTGGACCAAAGCCATACTGTATCTGGAAAGAGTCTGAAACAGGTACGACCACTCAATGCGATCAAGAGCTTTCTCGGCATCCAGTGATCACTGGATGCTGAAGAGAGCTAGCCTTCTGCATGTATTGCAGGAGTCTTCTCATATTATCAGACAGAAAACGCCCATTGATGAAGCCAGTTTGATCTATATGAATTAAATTTGTCACATCATCTTCTAATCTTTTTTACAAAAAAATTGTAATCATTATTAAGCAAACTTATGGGCCTATAGTTTTCCACATCTAAGTGGTCTTTTCTTGGTTTTGGTAACACTCATATAATGGCTGTCAGCATTGTTGGTGGCATAATCTGTTCCTCCACAATTCTGTTATACAAGCAAAGAAGCATAGGCATGAGCTCTCTTGACAAACATCTATAAAATTCTGTGGTGTCACCAACACTACCAGGTGCTTTATTGCTTGAGAAAGATTTAATTGTGTTTTGAATTTCTTCTTCTGAAATAGGTGCCTCCAATTTCCTTTTATTTTCTTTCCTCAGCTTTGGGAAAACTAGGTTACTGAAAAAAGTGTGAAAATTTTGATGACTGGCCTTGAATTCAGATTTATACAAGGATGAAAAATAACTTCTAAATGTATTGTTTATAGCCCCCTGATCTCTGATAACCATACCATTACTATCCCTTAAAGGTACAGTGTGTATTATTAAATGCTAAAATAAAAAAATAATAAAATAACAGACTTGGTAAAAATGGAATAGATTACTTAAAATTATATAGACCTGGTTTTAGCAAGGTGTGGCTAATAAAGTGTCTTGTGACTGTAAGTGTAATGGCACTGGTTGGACAGGTTTCATGAGGCAAGGCATTGGCAGTTTCTCTCAGCAAAGGGTGCGGGTTGTCACAGAAAAATTAGGCGTTCTATAAACCTTTGTAATTGTCATTTCTCAAATGCCTTACAGACTTTTGTTTGCGCGCTAGGATTGTTCCATCTAAAAAAGTGAAGGTTGTTGTCATTACCTTGCAGCATGAAACAGATGAAACTTCCTCATGACATTAATTGAGAAGACAGAGGTTATAGGCAGTGGCTTTTTGTCGCAATGAGGAGACAAGCTTTTTGCATGCAGAGAGACAATATTTTGGAGAAGAGAATTTGGAAAGTCATACAGGTATACAATGCCAACAACTGTAGGTGTTTCCCAGTGGCGTAGCTGAGATGTATTCCACATGGGTTTTCATATGTGTCAAAAGGGCCCGCACGTTTGGCATGCCGCATTGCACACAAGAATAGAGGACAGAAAAAAATAAAATTTTAAAAAATGGTAAAATACTGAATACGACCTCTCATTACAGCCACTATTTGAGATGTTTTTCTTTTTTTTCATTCTTGCAAATGTATCAACAACCTTGTCCAAGTTAGTCTTCCCAGACATCTCTCTCTCAATGAAAAGTAATGCCAGGCTTGAGAGGTGAGACTCGCTCATTTTTGAGTGCAGATAAGTCTTGATCAGTTTAAGGTGACTGAAAGTGCGCTCTGCCTGTGCACATAATGCTGCCTCACTTTCATGCTCTCCCTCAATATATCCTTAATAATAAATGTTATAATAAAGCCTCTGGCTTTCATTTTTATTGACAAAGAAAATTAATGATTTATAATGCAGCCTATGGCTTTTCTGTCTGTGCCCTGAACAATTATCTGGACTACACGCATATGGATTATTTTATGGATGTATTTAGTGGATATTTTCGTCAGAGACAATTCTGTCCACACCACAGAATTATCTCTGTTCATACAGAATGGCTCTGAGGCCTGAAATGTCATGCCCAGGCGGTGGTGGAGTTCAGAAAAAATTAAAATAGCACAAGCAGTCAAATGGTCCAGGAGAAGCAAATGCAGATTTGAAACTAAATAATAATAATAATAAATAATAATCACCAGTTAATAAATGTATGGGAAACACTCTTTCAGTGCAAGCATATAGCCCGTTACATGTGGACCATTATTGTTTACAACCACTTTTTATCGGTTTAAAAATAGCCATTAATCTCCATTTATATGGGTGAAATCGCTGCGTTTGTGTGGTTGAGATGATGTAGCACCATGTCGCTGCAGTAGACAGTGCATGTTTACCTGCATGTCTACCTGCTGTAGCTGTGCTCCGTCCCGCATCGTCACAGGCCTGGGCCACCACCCGGCTGTTTTCGGCCCCAGTGAGGACCCCACTGTGGTGGAAAAGATCCGGAAGTTTGGCACATTTGGCTGCATCTTCTTTTAAATGTTTTTTTTTTTTTTTCGAACGTTTTTCCGCTCCACTAGCAGCTTTTTCTGGCGGCATCTGTCTTTTCTTCATCTTTTTTCATCTCTCATTTTCGGCTCAATAGGCGGCTGAGCCAATCACATTTCAATGGGCCAATGGATCAGCTCAAATCGGCAGGGGTCTCCCCTCCTTAATATGCAAATAATACAGTGACCCAGTCTGACGTCGTGTTACACTCTGTGCTAACCTGCTGCTGCAGAGAAGGCAGCTGCGGCGCTCATTCCGCCTCGGATTAAAACAAACAAACAAACAAACAAAAAAAAACCTTGGAAGTGTGGTGAAGAAGGCCCGTGGGTTTTCATAACCCACCAACCCTACGTAAATGCGCCACTGGTGTTTCCCTTTGGTGTTGATCATTCCTGTTATTTGTGGGATCATTCTGGTTATTCAGTGTTTACACATCACGTCACTCCAACAGGATATTGCCCTATTTCTGCTGTAACTCTGGTCCAACTAATGATGCATGCATCCTTGCTCTTTGAAAGAGTATTTAAAGTGTTGCACATAGCACAGAGGTCAGGTGAGAACTTCAACTTCATGAGGGAATTGCAAGACTAGTGGTTAGCATGAAAAACAGCTTATATTGCCTGCAAACACCGATTTGCTGTCATTGTTATTTCAACACAGTGCTACCAGAAAACTCAAAGTGAATGTTTTCCTCTTTTGAATGAATCCTGGCAGAGACTCATGCAGTGCTGAAGAAGTTTCCACTGAAAATAGACGAGCAAACTAGCACAGAGCTATGTGCCAACCCATGTGAAGAGAAACTGAGGTGCAGGATGTGGTGGCAAATTAACTGACAAGACTGAAGGTCGATGAGGCCTTCAGCAAGGTTGAACCCTCACAAGAGGTAATATCAAAAACTGTGCCAGGTATTTGTCACAAAACTTAACTCCAAACCTAACCTACCAGTTTCTGCAGATACTGAAAAAAGATCCGCAAGCTACCTCTTGAAAGGAATCTGGTTGGGGCAGGGCACTGAAACATCCAGAAACTTTGGGAGTGAGGCCTGCTGAAAGTTTGTGATTGGTCATACTAGCAACAATTTACTCATATTCATACTTTGGCAGCCCCTCTTTCACAGCTTTTTTCCCTGATTTAGCCACAAACATTCTTTCAAGGAAACATGAAATAATATTATGCAAGTAAATGTTGTAGGGTGTGAGTTTCAGATGACCACACAGTTCAAATCTAAATATAGTCTTTAAAGCTCCTTGCTAGATTTGGCCCCATTTATTTGCCATGCTTGCAGCTCCATCATCAAGTCTATAACATGGGATCACCACTTGGCAGTCGAGTGCTCAGCTTGTATGTTGATGCAAGGTATCATCAAGCCCGGTAAGAAAGCCTATGACAGATTTTATAGGTCAGGTTAGATAACAGCACAAGTTAAATCTCCCTAAAGCTGACAGGCTAACTGCAGTAGCCAGAAGTGATAGTTTATTATGTCTTTAATTTTGCACAGACTTGCATAAAATTTAAAATAACTTAGTATAAAACTTTAATTAGCAAGCCACGGGAAGTTCCTTGAGAATAGTTCCAAGGCTCACCAGGCCAAGAACTCCCCAAAGCATTAACCTGAGGCCCCAAATCACCAGAACTGCTCCGTCATAAAGGTTTAGATTAAGCTGTGTGACTTTAATGGAAAATCTACATATGATTTTTAAGTATTTTGGTGACACAGTTCATCAGTCTTGAAGGAAAAAAAATCATCTAATGTCTGAAAAGCTCACCTTAAAGATTCTTCCTTTATGCCAGGTGATCTTTTCAGTGGCGTCCACAATAATCTGAATGTGGTGAATTTCCAGAGAGGAGACTTCACAAACCCAAGGCCTCCTGCACCCAGACGCAAAGAGAACATGTTTGTAAGAGATGCACGAACCAGTTTACTTTGGTATCCTCTGTTTCTTTGTACATTTATGACATCAACCCAGTATTGTCAACATACACCCCAAATTGTGAACACCAGCTTTTGTTCTGAATTTACACAGTGCATCCCTTCCAAGCAGATCAATAGGGGTCTTGATACCAGAATTGGAAATTTTATTTCATTTGCCTCTGTTGCTATGCACCCAGGAGCAGTCATAAGGAATTAGTTATTTTACTCCAGAGAATCTCACTGATAAGGGGAGGTGAGAGGACTCAAACGTGTTGCTCTAGCGCAGGGGTCTGCAACCTTTCCAATCAAAAGAGCCATTTTGCCCACCAAAAATGAAAAATCTGTCAGGAGCTACAAAACACATTTAAATGAACCTTAAAATGAAGACAGCAGAACCTTTTGACTCTCCGTCATTATAATGACATCAGATCTCTCAGGAAACTGCTTTTCCACACAGCATGAGTGCTTTATAATGGGTCATGTATACAAAAAAAAAGTATTATTTTACAGAAAATATTCTTTAATGTTTTACAGATTTTTCCTGTTTTCCATAAAAACAATGATATGCTAGTAACTTATACATTTTTTTGTAGTTTTAGGTTTTATGTTTAAAATTACAGTTAATTCATCATAACTTTAGATTACATTAAATATTTAGTTTTTTTAATAACAAGTTGATTTATTTTTACATCTTTAACTGTAATTTACATACAATTATCAGTATGTTTTTACAGGTTTACCAACATTTTCTGTAAGAGAGTGCAATAACTGTATATTAACAGATACAGGCAGTATTTTTTAAAGGTAGTCAAAAACATATGGATCATATTCAATTTAATTTGACATAAAATGTGATGTAATTTTACAGACTTTTCTTGATAATGACCAGAAATAACTTAATGTAAAATAACAGACATTTGAAGTGTTTTCCAAACTGTAAAAAAAACTGTAAAAATAGAGTGAAAGCCCTGGCAGCAAAGTTTTCCAAGCGTGAATTGCCCCTAGCCTCACCATTTCTGATTAAATATAAAAATATTTTTCATTTATCATTATTATTATTATTATCATCATCATTATTATTATTATTATTATTATTATTATTATTATTATTATTATTATTATTATTATTATTATTATTATTATTATTATCATTTAGAAGCCCACAGCACCAGTTCCTTAGCTGGGAGCTCATTTTGCACACTTAAACTTCTACCTCCAGATAGATAATTGTAGGACTGCCAGTCTGGGTTTGGGTCCCGTCTGTGAGCAGTTTGTATAGTGTCTTCCCCTACTCTCTCACCCCTTTGCAGGCCTATCCGCTGTCTCTCTCCTATCAATAATGGACAAAATGCCCAAAAAATATACAAAAAAAAAAAAAAAAAACATTCTTCTGCCTCTCCAAACTGAACTCTGTCTCTAGCCTGAATGGGGCGGTAATGCTCCAAAATGACGGATGTCAGCCACTGCAAAACTGAAGAAGAAGAAAAAGCCTCGCAAGAACGTCCACCTGCAGTAGCCTGGGTGGCAGCTGTCTTGAGATTACAGCCAACAGCGGAACAAACCAAGAAAAACAAAGTGTTTATTTTAGATTTCTTGTACACCTGTCTTAAAATGTGAGGGGTACTGGAGCTTGGTTGGGGTTGTGGGACGGCTCAAAGTGGGCTTTCCTTATTTCCAAAGCTAATCATACTTTGTAATTCTATTTTGCACCTTACCTTTTTATTTTATTATATATTTTTATCTTATTTTATTTAATTTTTATTTAGTTATCTTATTTACTTCACTTATTTATGTACTGTACTTTTAACGTATTTGTCTCATGCTGTTTTGCACTGACTAAAGGGCTTTTGCAAATTCTTTGTACTTGTTGCAATGATAAATTTCTATTCAAAGCTTGACAGGTAAGCATTGGACTTGGATCCCTCTCAGCTCGGCTACACGCACTGAATCAGAGTCTGTGCACTTTGGCAAAATGAACACGCAGGAGGCGGGCAGAACAGCGACAGGATTTGATTGATTTGAAATGTGGACTACAAAAGTTTTATTCGTCTCTGTTTTCCCTGTTTTACTCTCGCTGTAGATAGCAGACAATATTTGCTCTATTTTAAGAAGTAGTAAGTAGTAGAGTATTAATTGATTGCTATCAGATCATAAAGATCATTTAAACCAGTATTGACAAAAGTGTATAAGATTACCAACCCTAGTATTATTTTACCTATGTTTATAGTCATACATTTGTGTAGCGATTATTTTCTGGATATTTTTGGATATTAATTAAAGAAATTAATATTCATTTCATTACCAGTTTTGCTTTCCTTAATTAAAGGGGCACCATCCTTTTTATACAAAAAGGGAAAAAATTAACTTAATTAGCTGATTATTAATTATTTTATTTAAATTAGATAAATCAATTAAGTCAAACTTATCAGTTTGATCAATTACGTCAAACTTAATCAGTTTAATCAATCTCAAGTCTAAAGACAGAACTCTCATGCAGTGATGTCAATCTTCCAAATAGAATACCAACAGACAGAACTTTAAATATAATAATGTAAATATAATTTATTAAAATGAATATATAAGACAAAATGAAATAAAATAGAACACCTAAGAAGGAATAAATGTCAGAGTTATGATGAATCAATGATGCTGTCAATCAGAAAAGAAGATATGAACCCTCATGGAACATTTAAGTATATGGAGTGGTTATTGAGGATTAATTTAACGAATTAACCTACTTGAGAAAGGTCAAATAAAGGGGAAATTAAATTAAACCAAGACACACTCAAGCCCATCTAAAGGAATACAGAACCATCTTACGAAATGACGTGTGGGTCGGGCCTCATCTGGTCCGGAGCTACTGGAGAGCCTGAAGGACTGTTCTGGTTTGGAGTTGTCCCAAAGGGGCTGAAGTCCACACTCTATCCAGCGCGATTGGATCCGGGGAGGTTGTTCTGCCGTGAGCTGGCTGGTCCCAGATTTCCCGGGAGAAAAGTACCGTCTTAGACCGGACGGGCAGGTTCTGTTTAAGGTGAAGCTGGAGCTTGGAGCATTGATGTCTCGATTGTATAAAAATTGATTTGTAACTAATTCCAAAAATTAAGAATTTGTTGGCCAGACGAATACTATTCTGAAATTATTAACGAGAGTCCATTTACTATGAAGTAAATCTTTGTAGTCTGATAGCTTACTGGCTTATTATTACGGGCATGTCACAAAAACTTAGACAAAAGAATTAAGGATAAATATGGGGAGCCGAATAGATGTGAAAGTCAAAGAAGTAGTGTGACGAAGAAGAGGAGGAAGAAGAGAGAAGAAGCAAGAGCAGAGCATGAGTCTCTGGTTTTAAGCTACTCGCAGGGGGAGGGCCTTTAGATGAGTAACAAAACTTTATCAACTTTTATTTGGCCAATATTAAGTTGTATTTTGATTAAACATCTAATATAAGCACTCCAACTGGATAAGAAATCTCGTGGTGATCAATTTGATACCAAATACTATATATTGAAACAATAAGAACGAACAGAACAGTCTCAATCTTACTAAAAAGTCAATCAAACAAAATAGAGGTGGTTAACTTAAGACATACAAGTTAAAGCTATGGTCTACGATTTGGAAGCTTTGTACATATTAATAACACCGTTTATAAGGCTGTTATGGTCCTATGGTCCTATCTACACAGTATAAAGACCAAAAAGAACGAAAAAAATCCATTCAGTATATCCGCTGCAAAGCTGCATATTAGCTGACCAATCAAGCCTAAGAACCTGCAACTATTAATTGGTCCGTGAGTTAGTCCATGAGTCCATCCAATCCTCGTCTCCCTCACTCACGCAGTCGCAGCATCTTGCCCATGGTCCCGCCTCCTCCCTCTACCTCCGGTGAGCAGCTAGCAGCGTTAGCTACTGAACTATCATGGAGCCGAAAAGCCTAGCGCCGAACCCGGGAATCCGCCTCCTCTCCCTTGGCCCAACGGAGCTCTGCCCGCGGGTTGAGGCCTGTTAGTGGGCTAACGGCTAACGAATAGCCTCAGCCGGCCGTCAGACCTTCAGCATCGGCCGTTTCGCCCCTGGTTGATCAGGTAATGGCTTTGTTTACTACAGTGGGAGATGTCTGCTGAATAACTCTGGTTAGTTTGTGCCTGTACGGGCTAATAACTTGTAGGAGAGTGGGTTAGCCTGTTAGCCACTAATCGTTAGCACTGTAAGCTGAGCTGGGGAGGACAGGCTGAGAAAGATAAATCCTCCCCCACACTCGGCTCCGCTCTGGCGGCGCCAGACCCGCATTGCTGCCGGTCCACTTGAAATGGCTACTGCTGTGTGTTATAAGGGAGATGTCTGTCGTGTTTGATACTTTCAGTTGAGCTGAGCTGTTTTTGATTGAGTTCGCTGCTGATATATTGTGCTAGTCGCTCGTAGCTCTGCCGGAGGGGGCTTATATGAGGCGACACGAGCTGGGGGCGGGATCTTGGAACACGGAGGGGAGAGGTGAGGGAAGGAGGGGCAGGCTGCGGTTTCAAATCGTAGACACCAGCTTTAACATGCCTTTGGGATGGTATGCTACCAAAACTTAAAGGAATATTTCACCCAAAGAATGATATGCCTTAATTTTCTACTCACCCTCATGCTGAGCAACACTCTGGAGCACTTTTTTGACGTCTCAAATGCAGCCGGAGGTCCGGGGGGATTTTCGCTGTCAACAAACTTCCATCTTACAGGGGACAACGGAGCCTGAAGAAAAAGGTCCATAAAAGTCCACAAAAACGTGCCTATTTTCCTTCATACTGCTCGTCCGCTGTAATCCAAGTGTCCTGAGCGGGTAACGTCCATAATTCATTCGAAACGAGGTCATTTAGTACATTTTTCAAGCCAAAACAGTGCTATATCGTACTTCCGCAGTGCACGTCTATGCGCGCTCCCTGCACTACGTAAGCCGTCTGGATTGGTCTGCCGCGGCTTACGTAGTGCAGGGAGCGCGCGTAGACGTGCACTGCGGAAGTACGATATAGCACTGTTTAGGCTTGAAAAATGTACTAAATGACCAGTAGTGTGAAGGAAAATAGGCACGTTTTTGTGGACTTTTATAGACCTTTTTCTTCGGGCTCCGTTGTCCCCTGTTAGATGGACGTTTGTTGACAGCGAAAATCCCCCCGGACCCCCGGCTGCATTTGAGACGTCAAAAAAGTGCTCCAGAGTGTTGCTCAGCATGAGGGTGAGTAGAAAATTAAGGCATATCATTCTTTGGGTGAAATATTCCTTTAAGGTGTAGAAATCCTATTATAAGCATTCTTCAGTAAGTAGTACAGAGTACAGTTCTGGAGGGCTTTCTGTTATTTTGTCAGAGAGCTTTCACAAATAATCCACCTTTTCATAACTTTGGCATTTTTAGAGATAAAAACACACAAGTCACATCATTAGAAAGCATTTGTCATGACAGGAAAAAATATCACATTGTTAGATGTGTCCATTGTTTCATTTAAAGAGTTTAAAAGGTTTGTGGTTTTTCTGTGCTGCAAACCTCTGGACAGAAATAAGGAGGAGCAGATGAGGAGTCTGAATGGCCAGGGAGGTCAAAGGTCAACTTTAGATGCCACCGAAGAATTACTTATAACTAGGGAAGGAACTGTCCTCGGACACATTATTAGGTCTCAGCCAATCACTGTTTAGGAATAAAGTCAAGAGAAGTAAAAACATCAGATGCCGATGTCTGCTCATGGTAGTTTGCAGGAGGTAAAGGCAGACTTGATGGCGCCACATGTCTCTAGGAGAGTTACAGTCATGGTCCAGGAAGGCACAGTCATGGAGGAATGGAGTGTTTTTGTCCTTTTAGACTTTATACAGTTTTCATCTTGCTACATTTGGTTATTCTTAGCATATCCCATTTTGAGTCTTACAATACCAGCTGGATGGCCATAAGAATGATAATCATGCTTGTACCTCCAAAACCCCAAAATGTCCTCTAAACTGAAGTGACAATATTCTGAAAAATGCTCCAAGGTCAACAATTTAAATTGTTATCAAGGTACTGAATGACTTAAAAATAGAGAAATGCTATACCTAGAGTATACACCACTCAGTCATTCGTTTTTTTTTTTGCCATTCATTGGTTAATTACACCTATGCTCATTGTTTAACACCCAGCTATTTGCAACAAAGAAGTCTGTTTTGTATCTAATGTCTGCTCATATATAACCCCTTATAAAGTTTCTTCTGCAGGTGGTTTCATGAGTGTATAGACAATATTTTGGAACAATACACACTTAAAAATGTTGGGTTAAAAACAACCCAATATGGGTTATTTTTTAACCCAACACTGGTTAAATATTGGACAGAACACATGCTGGGTTATTTTGACCCAACAAGTTGGGTTGGTTTCCTTTAACCAACAGTTGGGTTATTTGAACCCAAAAATAACCCAAATAACCCAACCACAGGCTCAATTTGACTACACTGTTGGGTTCTTTTTACTCAGTCAGTTGGGTTGTTCAAATAACCCAACCTTACCCACAAGAAGCTATAGCTAACGTTAACTACAAATGACCAAGAGCTCACAGTCACTGCTTCACACTTGACTTGAGCTTATATAACGCTTATTCTAGTTTTTTGACTACTCAAAGCTGCTTTACACCGCAGGTCACACCTACCCATTCACACCCATTCACTCTCACATTAATTCACTGATGGTTTTGAGTTTCTATGTTAGTTGTCCATCAGTACGCTAACACGTTCACGCCCTTTCATGCCCATTTACAAGCCACTGACGCAGCAGTGGGAGCAACTTGGGGTTAAGTGTCTTCCCCATATTTTATTTTATTATTATTTTAAATTATTATATTTTAAATTATTATTTTATTATATTTTATTTGATTATTTATATATCACATATTTCCTTCTCGCAAAGGTTACATGTCATTTTTCATCTTTGGGCGCTGTGGTGGAGGACTCCCTTCTTTTCTGTATACTCTGTCCAGTCCCTCCATGAAGTTATCTATCTCACTGATAAGGACTGAGAAGGACAAATAAATAATAAATGATATAAATAATAAATGAGATGACTATATAGAAAAAGGTTGTGCAGGCATGACAGTTGCAATAATTCTCAAAGGTTTAACTTCTGGGGTTTTCAATGCACAACAACACTAAAACCAGTAATGCCGAAAATGTACATTTCAAAATTAGCTATTTTTTTTTAACAGTTTCCTACTTCCAATAATAATTCCTTTTAACCAAAATGAATGCAAAAGGGTTATGCACCTGGGAAACAGACTGTGACCAGCAAGGGCGGACTGGCGTACGGGGATTTCCCCGGTGGGCCGGTGGGCCAGTGGGCCAGTGGGCCGCGGCCGCAACATGAGAGAGAGGGGGCGGGGCGGATCAGGCTGTGGCAGAGTCGCCTGTCAATCACGCTGCTCGAACGGGGGACAGGATGTATATCAGGGCTGCCAACTCTCACGCATTGCCCGTGAGACTAACGCATTTGGTTGGTTTCACACGCACTCACGCCACACGTCCGATTTCTCACGCTCAAGTCAGAGGCACAAAAGCGCAGAGAGAACGCAGAGGTCGTGTGGTATAATGTACAAGATATGCAGGTATGCACCCTGTACCCACTAGAAAATGCCAAGAAATACCATATAACCACTATAAACATACTTATAGGATGATTGTGTGACTTTAACTTTCACTTTCCGTGTACGCGCGCTCCTCTTTGTGCCGGTGTGCGTAAAGGCGCAGATAGACGTGCATCCCAGCAGACAGCGAGAGATCGTCAGTCACTATGTGTGATTTTATATTTCAAACTGTGTCTTGATGGCTCATGAGCACATTTTAAATGAACACAGAGACTTAAAAAAAGACGAGTCAACCTTTTGATGAATCAAAATGGAACATTGTTCATCAGTCCATCTGAGCTGCTGTTTTCACCCACTCACTGTTTTCTAAATGATAAATTCATCCTGAGGTTCCCTGGATCACATATTCTTCATGATGTGAGCAATCTTTTAAGGATGAAGCTTCAAATACAATCTACTAGTGCAGTGGTTCTCAACCTGTGGCTGGAGGCCCGTAAGTGGGTCTCAGGGCTGTTTTTAGTGGACAGTGCATAAATTAGGTAAAAATGTCTTTAGTGTGTGGGGGCCTAAAAGGACAAACATTCATCCGAGTATGTCTGAGTGTATCCACTAGAATAAAACAAAAATTAAACAACTGGTCGTGTCCCCTCCTTCTATAAAGTTGTCCCCCCAAAATCCCCACTGTAAACACAAATAAAGGTTTTCCAATTGTATGGTTATGTTTTCTGACTGTACAATACAAGTCAAGTCTTATAAACATTTTAGTTGAAAATTTAAACTCTTGAAATATTTTAACCCCAACTCCCACTCCCCTCTGCCTGGCTGTGACATCCTCGTCCTCTCATTTATGACACAAATATTAGATGTTAACTTGAACAGATCACGTTTCTAATTAAATTCTGACTCTGAATTTTCACTCCTTATTGTCCTCCAATTAAAATTACTACATATATTTTCAAAGTTTTTTTAATAGATAGTTCACAGTAATGTGGACTTATAGCCTACAAATTGATACCAAAACTTTGTTAAGTTACTAAAGGAAAATTAAATCTAGGCTAATTGTATATTTAATTGCATTACATAATTTAACCCTTTAAAAAATGAATGCGCAAATAATAGCCAGAAAATTCTACTTTTGGGAGCTGAAATGTTAATCTTACTTTCAACTAAAATCAAATAAAAAAAGGAAATAAAATTTAACACATATATTTTTGGTATCTCATTTGATAGAATTCGTTGTTGGCAACTGATAATCCATTTAAAGACACTTTCTACCATTTATCTGAATAAGATGTTTCTTTTGTATTTGTAGGTTGTATTGATTTGATAAAGGTATCAAATACATATGTATCAAATAAGATACAACAGGCTTTAATTGGTTAATTATGTAAAGGTTTGTGTATTGTTAAGTTATGTGATATATTCAGATTTTGTTTTGTTGCTGCTTGTTGACAGTTTGATAAAAAAAATAAAATCAAAGTGTGGTTTGATTTAGTTCATCTTTTCATTAAAAATGTCATATAGATTTATATATTGTTTTGAGCTTTTAATTCTTGTAAAGCTGCTGTAGTGGTGATCAGACCAGTGTTTTTGGTGAGTAAACCCTGGTCTTGGAACTACTGGTTGTGCATGAACACAAACCTGTAGACAGGTAGGACATAGACTTATGAGGAACAACGACATTATAGTTATTGTTTATATCACTATGTAGGTCTAAAGAGCTTGACATATCAGACAGCAGAATATAGCATTTGTTTTAATTTTATTTTTTACCTTTAACCTAAGTTGATTGCACATGCACCTTTTTGTTACTTCTGAGTGCTATATAGTCTGATTAAACCTGCACAAAATTAGGTATTTTGTGTTAAATGTCGCCATGTATGCGGGCAAAATTATATTATTATGGTCCAAAACAATGTCAAATTAGTCTTTTTTCCCTCATGGTATGGGAAAATTGTGTCGTTTTTGGTTGCTTCGCACACCGCACATTAAGTGGGCCTCTCTGTTAATGACTTCCCGGGCCACCATCCCCAGCCCAGTCCGCCCCTGGTGACCAGCACATTTTCAGGTGCCCCTCTGCATTCTCCCTTTTGCTTACAGTTTTTCAGCAGAAAGGGCTGTGGAAATGGCCACTGCGTTCTGTCCTGCAGGTTTGATGGCTTTTCATTATGTATAAAGAAGAGACAGAAGCATCATGTACAACATTGTGTGGTTTACCTATGAAAAAAAAGTTACAGACTGGACATATATTTAAAAATAAACTGAAAGCAAGAGTGAAGAAGTATGTCTTGAGCTGTACTTTAAAGTAATCTATAGAAGTCTGCCTCTCTTAGGTGTATAGGGAGTTCAGTCCAAGTTTATTCCACTGTGTTTCTTGTCATTATAGGAACTTGTACTTCATATTTATTATATACATATAAAATATAGTCATATATTTCTATTTTTTTAAACTGAGAATTTCAGGCAGTGTCAGCACCTTCAGGCAGCTTTTCCTGATGCTCCTGTCTTTAGGACGTTTCTATGAAATCATGTGACTGTTTATTGTCCAACCCCAGCTTGTTCTTGTTTAAAGCTCCAGCTCTCTCTCCTGCACACCACAGAGTCCTGAGCTGAACAACTGGTAAGATCAACTGAATTCTTTACACTTGTCTTTGTCTTCCTTTTTCTCCTTGTGTGTTTTTGAGAGGGCGAGGTGCAGGTTGCAGAACCATGATCCCTTTATCTTAAATCATTTAACAGAATTTAAGATGAATTGAGAGCACAGCTGCTTCGCTGTGACAATCACCCATTCATCTGTTTTTACAACTTTACTCTTTTAATCCAGAAATCTGACTGGCTGCTTGGTTATCAACCACTCCTGAAGACATCACCATGGCAACGTGAGTAATGCTGACAGCATTAACTAACTACTGAGAGAACACACAACATACTGAATTCATGATGGTACAGTTTTTATTAGTATCATTATTTAAAGTTCTTAAACTTTATTGTTAAAAATTGTCACAAGTCAGTAATTCATGACCTAAAATAAGGCAAGTCTTAGTTTACAACATAAAATGACATTGAATTCAGGATGAGTTTAGTTTGGATTAAGGAGAAAATTCATCTTTAGTTACCTTATAGTTATCCCTATCTACATAATGATAAATATCAAGAAGTCAGTTATTTGTTTGCCAAGTTTAACGTGGTCTAGATTTTGATTTATTTTAAGACTACACACATGATAAGATGCATTATTTATCAATCTAGCAATCAAACTTTATTTTATAGCACTTTTTATACCTAAAAAATGCAGCACAAATTGCTTTACACAGACAAAGAAAACATACTTGCAAGCAGACATAAATGAAGTCAACTGGGACAAACAAACCCATGTTCAAAAAAACAAGGACAAGTAACTGTGTAAAATGAGTGAGGAAACACCATAATGAATTTATGTTGAGAAAACAATGGAGATAATAAAAACATCAAAAGTAGAAACAAAATATGTAAAGTATAGCGAAAATATTAATAGTTGCAATACATATTAGGAACTAAAGCACAAGGAATAATAAAAATAAACTTTATGATGAATCAGTGAACAATAAACATAATAAATGGATCAATAAAAATAATAAAGCATTAAGAATAATAAAACAAACACAGTTTAAGATAGAATTAAATAAAAACTAAAATAGATATAAAAATCTTATGAAAGGAAAAGCTCTGTCAAACAAGATTAAAAAGGTCGATCTTGAGTTTGTTTTTATAAAAACTGATCCTCTGCTCCCCCTTCAGGTCTGCAGCTCGACTGTTCCACAGATATGGGCCACAAGTAGGATTTACGCTGTATTGGTTTTCCTCAAAACATAAGTAAGTTCTGCTATTTCAAACTATTAACTTTTTGTATTGGGATAGACTTTCCATACTTGCTGTTTTTTGTTCTTGTTTTGCTCTCCTTCTTATTCATGTTTTTTGATCCAAAGAAAAATCAGTCTTCATTCAGGTGTCCTCATATTTCAGTCCATACTTTCTTAGTGTAAATAATAACAGGCATAATGTTTTTGTTTGGATTTGAAGCTATTTGTTGTTATTCAACAGAAGAAAAATCCTATAATTTTAGGAGCCAAACTGTCCTTTTTTTTCTTGTTGGTGTTATGCTGCGTTCCATTAACCTCAGGACTGAGAAGAGGGAAGTGGGAGTGACGTCATCTCAGAGTTATCAGCGTTCAAGTTACAAAGTCAGAAAAAAAACATGCCGATCTACCAGAGGCCTATATCACAAAGCAGGATTAATGTGTTAGCAAGATAACTTCAGGGTTAACTCTGATTTATCGATAGCAAGCTGGTTCCTTTTTTATCAGAGTAGATCACCATGGTGACTTACTCTGAACGGCTATCCTGCTCCGGAGCAGGATAAGTTGGGGATTGAATCTGATCCTGCGAAATGACCCTCGCAGTAGCCAATCAGCTTCTCCAAATCAGTGGCCTGCCCTCTTCTCCTGAACCCAGTAGAGGGAGGTGCACAACTTTTGAGACGATCATGAAGATGAGAGAAAGTGTCACAATACAGATTTGACCCATTAGATCAATCTGACGATGTGATATGAGACACACCAGTTCTCCTGGCCCGGAATCATCTTTACCTGTGTGATATATTGGAGCCGTTTATTCCCTGTGTGATCCGCAGGAGTGGTGCACGAACTGTCCCGCTGTCATTTTGCATCGCAATATAAACTTCACTTGTACAGCCCCTCTCATACATTCAAATGCATCATAACGTGCTTGATAAATAAAAGGGATGTAATTCTTATGTGAAACAGCACATTATTCTATTATTCCATCATCTCCATCATGTCATTCCTGCACTTTATTCATGTGTTTGAGGGTTCTTTTTTTTCTTGCTGATTATTAAATTGTTAATTTTATTTTTTATCTGCTCCCATGAACTCCTCACGGCAGAGGGATTATCTGAGGGAATGGGGTGATAATTGTCAGACATGCAACATATTTTCACAGTATGTTGCTTCATGAGATTCATGAGTGTGATTACTGTCAGATATAGCCCATAATAAGTACTTTGCGCATTTTCACAGTCCGCCACGCATTTTAATAATAATAATATTTTATTTCAGGGCGCTTTTCACAACACTCAAGGTCACCTTACATGAGTCACAAACAAAGAGCACATGAAGTAATAAAAAGTGCATTAAAAGCAGGCATAAAAAGCAAGTATAAAAAGAAACTTTGTCTATGACTGACAGCTGCTACGATGTTTCATTTGTCTATTATAGAGTTTTTTTATCCTAACATCTTAACATTATCAGACGCTGCTCTTCACATGTAAAATACGGAGCTCTGTCAGCGTGTTCGCTTCTCTTCTCAGCGTGTTCTCCTCTCATGATCATGATTGTGATTGGTCAGCTGCCTCTGAGCCCTCCCCTTATACGTGCGCGTTCACGGCTTTGGATGAAACAATCCTGGATTGAGTTACCGTGTTGATAATCTGCGTCGTGCTATCGATTATCCTGATTGTCATTGTTGTTTGTTACTCAATCTGGGATAGATGTGAGTTATCGGGGATAAGTTGACCGAGCTTCATGCTATAGGCCTCAGGCTTTGTCAGCCATTGTTAGCACGCCCTGCATCGTTGTTCACAAACACCACATGAAGAAAGTAAATATCACTTTGGCAGCATTTTTGTTAACCCATTTATGCCCAAATGTTTTTCTGTGTTGTAAGGCATATAATTTTATCAGTTGAGTCCCTCTGAATCATGCTATGTATTTCTTTTTTCCATTTTGTACTTTGTTTTAAAGAAAGTAGCATTTTTATGACTGGCAACAATTGTTGCCGGTAGTCACATAGCTTGTACCTAGGTCACTGCGTTAAAGTCCTGCAGCATGGACAGGACCTCTGTTACAGAGTACCCAAAGAAAGAACAACATACATGATAAATTTGTATTTTGGCCTGTTATTTTATGAAAATTGTGTGTGTGGGTGTGTGCGGGGCGGGGGGGGGGGTATGAATGGCCATTGGCTATGATGAGTGTGTGTCAAGAAAGGTGCACTTCCAACTGCACATCAACATTTTTGACTTTTTATCACATTATTATGACTTAGTATGTATTTATTTATTTTTAGTTCCCTGATTTCCTTTTTTTAAAGTTGTTTTTTTCACTGATGTTAGTTAACAGAGAAAGATTGCTTAGCAAATAGCAAGAAAACTTATGGTAACGTATCAAAATCCTACAGACACAGGTCTTGAATGCCTGTGAATTTATTTAGTTTGAAAGGGTATTCTAAGAGAACTTAAATGCACCAGTGTTCCTCATTCTACAATTTGAAATAAGTAAATTATGAGAAATCCTGCAGACAGTGTTTTCCTTTAGCTAGTTACAAGCTATGTGCCCACTGGCAACTTTTGTTGCCGCTCACAGAAATAAGCCCATGATCAAATAAATATATATCCCAGGTAAAAAAATTTGGTAGAGGGTTACTCTAGAGACTTGAATGATTAAATAATCATAAATATGTTTTGGGGGAAAGCATTATACATTTATGAAAATGACCTCTTTCCAGGACAATTTGCATCCTCCATGTCTTCCACTGAAAGGAGCAGGAAGTAGGTGATGTCATGTGACAGGGACCACTTGAAACCTATATTTTATAAGCTGAAATCTTTATCCAAGTTGTCTACTAACACAAAAGTGCAAAAAGCTGCATTACTAGTGCTGACATTTTTTGTTCTGAGTAGAAAATGACAGTGATACACTTCGGCAACAATTGTTGCCGGTGGGGCAAAATGGGTTAATATTAGTTGTTAGCTGCAAAAACAAGTTCCAAAAAATTCCAAAAAGTAAAGGAAAGGGAAAGTAGAAGGCAGTGCCATAGTGGGACAATAAATGTTAGGATGCAGTGAGAAGCAGAAACATACGGAGCCCCTTAGGTGCCACAGAGGAAAAAATATATAGCTTGTGCGCACGAAATACTGATTCGTGCGCACAATATATTAAAACGTGCGCACGACATATTAAAATGTGTGCACGAAATATTTATTTGTGCGCATGTTTTAGCTAAAACGTGTTTTAGCTAAAACACGTTTTATATTGAATATCAGTTTGATATTGAAGGTTTGTGATAGTCGATGAAGTATTAGCCCTTGCAAGGAATCTCCTCAACTTCTGATATGTCGAGGATGTGAGTAAGGACTCGTGACCATTTTAATCCCCAAAAGATGGTGGATGTTATCGTGAATGCGTCTGAGCGTATGGTGGAGACTGAACTCCTGTATTTAACCCGGCAGAGAATACAGAGTCGGACCCCGGCTGGTGCGAGCTCCGAGAGCTGAGGACTTGACGAGTGTTAGTCAAACTAACTTTGTCTGAAGCTGGAGTTGCCTTCTTGCGAGATGAATTACCGTGTCCAGCATTTTGGTCAGATTATGCTGTTACACCATAACGTAAGGCTGCAGACTGCATTGTTTAACCCGAGGTTTGGGTTTAGTTGAATGGTGACTTAGATAACACTGTAAGGTACTACGTGAGGGACTCGCACTGAGTAGCTTGTGTTAGTCAACATTCCTGGCCATGTACTGGTGTCAAGTAAAGCTTCGCCTTCATGTGATAGAACTTTACGAATGCGTATTGGCAATGAGATAGGTGAACGTGATGCTCTCATGTGATATCATATTAATATACTTTTTATTTATTTATTTACCTATTTATCGTTTTGTTTATTTATTTATTTATTTATTTATTTATTCATTTATTTATTTATTTATCCTTCTGGTGAGACTGCTTTCCTTTGTTACTTACCCTTTAGTCGACATTCCTGGCCATGTACTGGTGTCAAGTAAAGCTTACGCCTTATGCTAACGATAGAAACTTTACGAATGCGTATTGGCAATGAGATAGGCGAATGTGATGCTCTCATGTGATATCACATTAATATACTTTTATATTTATTTATTTATTTATTTATTTATTGTTATTCTCCTTCTGGTGAGACTGCTTTCCTTTTATACTTACCCTTTAGTCATGTGACCCGGCACATCTAGGTCCGATGACCTGACGTGTGGTCTGGCATGACAAAACTGACTTAGCCTTGAAGTCCAGGCCGTCTCACCTGACAAATGAGCTGGCTGGGGATGACCCTGCAGCTTGGCATGATGATCTCCCTGACTAACTGTTTGGTCATGGACCCGGCATGTCGAGGTGCGATGACCTGACATGTGGTCCGGGATGACTGACTGCTGCGGCTGTCCGTGGCTAAGATTGAGGATGATAGGGCCACTATCCACCAGAGTGGAATTGTTTGTCTCTATATTACGACCTGACTATGAGGTGGCTGGCTGCGGGAGGGAATGCTGAGCTCCGTAGTGTCGTGTCTGATGTAGCGACGATAGTTAATGTAAGGAGTTTGGTTCGAAACGAATGCTGTGGCGCGATGAGGTCATGGCTATTGACCGAGAGATGAAGGTTAATGGCTGCGTGAATTGCATTGATTGCTTCCCTGTAATACCACTAAACTTAAACCGAGGGAGCTGAAGTCGCCAGTTGTGGCGGAGAAGCTGAGCTTCATAACGGCGCATCTGTTGTACGTGCCATGATTGGTGACACGAGTTATTTAATAAAGTGTCTTGTTGAGGTCGTTACTTGTGCTCTAGAGGCGAAGAGTGATGGAACTGTACGGAAGCGGAATTGTTGTTTCTTGTGTAACAACCTGACTGTTTACCAAGGGAACTGTGGTGGCTGGCTACGTTGCAAGTTCTGGGCGCTGTGATGCGTCTGACGTTGCAGGCTATGATTGAAGTTAGCAGTTTAGTTCGGAATTGATAGTATGGCTCGGTCAGGTCATGGCAATAGACTTGGAGACGAAGCCAATGGGGCTACAAGGAATAGCGTTTGTTCCTCTGATTTTATGGCTTAACGTTCAGACGAGGGAACCGAGGTAGCTGGTCGGGGCAGCGGGCCGAGCTCTGTGACAGGACGCCCGGATGTTGAAGGCTGTTATTGATTTACGAGTTTAACTCTGATTGCATGATGTGTCTCGTTGGGGTCGAACTAATGGACTTAGGGACAGTGAGTGGCAGAGCTTACGGAGACGGAATTGTTGTTACTATGTAGGGTTGGGCGATATGGCCTAGGATGTAATATTTATTTATGTACTTGTCTTTTAATTTTATTTATGACGCTTGATTTATGATTTAAATTGATTTTGTCCTTTCCTTAAAAGAAACAAAACTCCTGTTAATTTCATTATTATTATTACTATTGTTATTATCATTATTGTTATTATTGTCATCATTATTATTATTATTATTATTATTATTATGATTATTATTATTATTATTATTATTATTATTATTATTATTATTATTATCATCACCATTATTATAGTTATCAATTTATTTATTAAAACCTTCTGCAGAAAATAATTCAAATTAATCGATTTAATAGATTTTGCCCAGCTCTATTCTAATGACTGTCTACCAAGGGAACTGGTAGCTGGCTATGTTAGCGAGTGCCAAATGCTTGATGTTGTTGACGCTGTGAGAGAGAAGCCAACTGAGCAACGTGGAATGCCGTTGATTGTATGGCTTAACTTCCTAGCAAGGAAGCTGAGGTGGCTGGTCGGGCGGCGGGCTGAGCTCCGTGACGGACTGTCAGATGTTGCAGGCCGTTATTGATTTTCATGAGTGTAGCTCTAAGAGGAAAATGTGTCTCGTTGGGATCGAACTTATGGACCTAGGAGCAGCGAGTGCCAGAGCTTCTGAGGCAGAATTGCTGTGTCTGTGTAACGACTTGACTTTCTACCGAGGAATGTGGTGGCTGGCTGTGCGGAAGTGCGAGCACCGTGGGTCATGCCCGATGTTGAGGGCTGGAACCGATGTTAGAAGTTTGGCTGGAATGAATGGCGTGCTCATTAGGTGACTAGCGCATTCCGAAACAATCGCTTTACTCATAGTTCATCATGAAGTTGAAGAAAAGCTGTTTTTCCCTTTTTTTTTTTTTTTTTTTTTATGATCATTATTTTTAATATTATTATTATAATTATTATCATCATTATTATTATTATTTGTTTATTTTATTTATTATTATTATTATTATTATTATTATTATTATTATTATTTTTTTTTTTTTTTTTAATTTATTTATTTATTTTTTTTAATCTTTTAAGCCGTGAAAACATGAGATATATTAGTAAACGGAATACTGTTAGAAATAATCTGGCATGGCTATACATCCTATCATTAGATGTATGATACAATCGCGGTTGAACCTGAGCGAATGTGGCGTCATCGAGCGGGCTGTTATGGCTAGCTGCTAGGTGGATATTGGTGTGAATGAAAAGATTGAGAAAAGACAAAGACACGAGAATAAAATACGTTTGGGTGATGGGGAAGGGAGGGGGTGGGGTGGGGAAGGGAGGGGTGACAGGACAGGATAGAATTAGTTGGAAGAGGGAAAGGGGAGCCGCTTGGTAGGACCAGGGCTCCATGAGGAGCCGAGGAGCCTAGGAGCAGCTATCGTGGGATGTCACGAAAACAGAGCCACTTTGCCGTGAGTGGCGGGAGGAAGGGAAGAGAAAGGGATGTCGGGATGGAAGGATGCCTGAGGGTTGATACGACCTGACCACCGGAGGGCGCTGTGGCGGATGGCTGTGGTCGCGGATGAGGTTCCGTGACGTCACTCCTCCCGTCTCGTGGGTGGTTGCTCTGACGAAGAAACCGGGAAGAGCGGGACCTTCGAATAATGCAGCGGTGTTTATGGAAGTTGTCCCTCGTTGTCGGGAACCGATGGAGGCGAGCGATGATCCGCTTCCTGAAGGCGATTTGGTGTGAGAACGTGAAGCGGTCGAGATGAGGCGCGGCGCCGGTGCGCGGCTGCCTGGAGATGAGCGGCGGAGTGAGGAGGGCTGCTGTGTGGATCGTCTCCTGTCCGAGGATCTCCGTGGATTTGGCTTTGAGACCTTGCGGGAGTTGGAGGTATCGTGGTCGGGAGCTGTATGGACATGGCTGGCAGGCGGTACGCGGACCACGAGCTCTGCTGTGAGGCCGGCTCTGGTCGGAATCTGGCCGTTAGAGGAGGGTGCCTGGTTGGAGGAGCTCGTCGTGAGTCTGTAGCCTACCGTGAATATGGAGTTCGGGAGCGATGGTAAGTGACTGCTTTTTGGTTCAATATCTTAAGCGATCAGCGTGCAGCGTGGTCTGTCCGTCATGAAGAGTCACAGACAAACTGAGCTAAGAGGCATGGCTGAGTATAAGTAGGCTTGTCGCTGATTGGAGGTGTGGTTTGTGGCGTGGTCCAGCTCCCGAACTTTAGTTAATTACATTAACTCCATTTATGGGGAGAGATTTGTCTCAAAATGATTCACACAAATCTGTCCATGATTTTCACATGTGTTTTTCAGATCCACAAATATATCAATAATATTCACATGTGTTTTTCAGATCCACAAATATATATATGATTTTCACATGTTTTTCAGATTCACAAATATATGATTTTCACATGTGTTTTTCAGATTCACAAATATATATTTGATTTTCACATGTGTTTTCAAATTTTGTGAGTGCATTTATCATGACTTATCATTTTTAAATCTTCAATTCTGCTTGTGAACTGTTGGAAGTGCGTTTGTGGATCAACTGACACCTGCATTCATTTTTGAGACAAACGTAACGCAGTTTCCTAGAAATGCACACACATATTTGGAGGGATTTATCTCATTAATATGCAGACAAATATCCATGAATTTCACATGTGTTTTGCAGATCCACAAATATAAACATAATTTTCTCATGTGTTTTTGGGATTCACAAATATTTTTACGATTTTCATATGTGTTTCTCCGATCTTTCTCCGATCAAAGGAAAGCGGTGAATGAAAACTCAGTACTGTCACCATGAAAAACTGTAATGTCGTCAGAAACACACTACACAAGACCTTATGTTATTCATTAAAAAATGTCTCAGTTTGTTTCCTTTGCTATGGTGAATTGCCGACGCTCCCTCAGCCGTCGAGCATCACGGACAGCACTTTGATACAAATAGAAGCTGTCTGGCTCGGAGAACGGCTCGTTTTGAGGAAAAAGCGGGCTGTAGCTTCCAGTCTTCATGACAGTGACTGAAAAGAGGGTCAGATTAGTGAAATATCTTTCTGACTTTGCCCAGTCAGCAGGAGGAGGCGTCAGCGGTCCGCAGCAATGCTGCGCCTGATGCTTTTACGTTCATCTGTTAATGATCGTCAAAGTTCTGTTCAGAAAAATGAACAAACATTATACACATATAAAAGACACACTCCAAAGCATGGCGAGGGCCAGAAATGAATACTGGCGGACTGGGTTAGGCTGCTTTTGCGTCTAAGTTGAGGCGCCTTTCTGCTCCTGAAGGGGCTTCCTCCTTCTTCACCAGCACCAAGCCGGAGCAGGCCGTTTGACGCCCCCTGTTAAACAAAGACAGCAACACTGCCGCCTAGTGGATGGAGGGGGCGGGGCTCGAGACATTTGTGAATATTCTCAACCTGTGTGTGTGTGAATCTCTGTGAAACTGCGGTACGTTTGTCTCAAAAATAGATGCACGCGCCCGTTGATCCACGAACGTACTTTAAATGATTCACAAGCACAACTGAAGATTTACACATAAGTCACGATAAATGCTCTCACAAACTTTAAAAATACCTGTGAAAAACGTGGATATATTTGTGAACCTTAAAAACACATGTGAAAATCATGCATATGTTTGCAGATCGGAGAAACACATATGAAAATCGTAAAAATATTTGTGAATCCCAAAAACACATGAGAAAATTATGTTTATATTTGTGGATCTGCAAAACACATGTGAAATTCATGGATATTTGTCTGCATATTAATGAGATAAATCCCTCCAAATATGTTTGTGCATTTCTAGGAAACAGCGTTACGTTTGTCTCAAAAATAAATGCAGGTGTTAGTTGATCCACAAACGCACTTCCAACAGTTCACAAGCAGAATTGAAGATTTACAAATGATAAGTCATGATAAATGCACTCACAAAATTTGAAAACACATGTGAAAATCAAATATATATTTGTGAATCTGAAAAACACATGTGAATATTATTGATATATTTGTGGATCTGAAAAACACATGCGAAAATCATGGACAGATTTGTGTGAATCATTTTGAGACAAATCTCTCCCCATAAGAATGAAGCAATGGAAACAATTCAGAAAAAAAGTCAAACAGTTTTCACGATGAGTGATATTTTTTGCTTTTGACAAGATTTTTTTTGGTTGAGTACGTTTTATTTTTGATTAAATCCATTTTATTCGTTTGAGTTTTAGAAAGTTTTGCTTTATTCTAGAAAGCTTTGCTTTATTCCATTGGCACAAATCTGATTCCATACTAAACTAAGTCTAAAAACAACCAGAAATGGGGAGCGGTGAGATAGTCTCTCTGTCCTGATAAAGTGTGATGAAAGAGGGGTGCCAGACAAAGTGTGTGTTGGATTTTTTGCGGTATGTCAAGCTATATGTTCCTCCACTGTTGAGTTGTTTCAAGTGTCAGAAATCTGGACATTCAGTAGCCATCTGTAAGAAAAGACAAACGTGTTGGAGAAACATGAGAGATCACCAGTAAGGCAAATGTAAGGCTGGAGCTAAGCTGAAATGTTGTAACTGTGGTGGTGAATATAGTTCTGCTGATCGAGGGTGTGCGGAGGTACAGTGGGTTAAGAACACTCAAGGAGTGCAGTGAAAGAGTGGCAGGGAAAGAAGTGAGGGTGAATGTAAAAGGGTGCAATGCAAGATCATGTGAAGGATGTCACAAAGTTAAAGTTGATACACTAATTGTGGGAAAAATGATTTGTCATAAACTGCTCTGCACAGGCTGCCAGGAAGACAGAAATGATTCAAATCATTGTTAAATAAGCTGAAAAGTATCTTGGAATCAAGGACTGTGCTTCAGTGAAAGTGTAAAGTGGGGAACCTCCTGTCTCACCATCAGGGATTAGTGACTCCTTATGGGATTAACAAATTACAGTGTTTAATTAAAGTTTAATTGCCAATAGCCAAGAATTTAAGAAGTTTATATTGGAATTGTCAAATAAGCCTCAGATTATATGTGTACAGGACACATGGTTAAAGTTACAGTTGGACTTTGTTATTCATGTGATGCAACTTGAGAGTTAGGTTTGATTCAGCGCAGAGGCAGGACAGTAGGACAGCCGTGGCGCAGAAACAGGACAGCAGGACAGTCGTAGAAGCAGGGCAGCCGTAACCGTGGAAGCAGGGTAGCCGCGGCTAGTTAGCCGTGATGCAGCTAAAGCAGTCAGTAAAAGCAGCACAGGCAAGGTAGACAGAAGCAGAGCAGGATCAAAACTACAATTCCTTACAGTAAGTTTAATGCCGCTGGAGTTCCCCAGGGAGACACCTGGCTCACACAGCCCCTGTCACAGATAAAATTAGCTCATATTAATTTCGGAGCACTAGAGGATAAAAGTACAGGCTTGTTAGACAACCTACGTACCCAGCAAGCCACAAGCGATCACCCAGGAGGGCGAGGAGAGAGAGGAGCACAGTGCAACTGGGCTAAAACGGCAGCAGTTTAGACTGAGCAACCAGTGATCTGAAAACGGGCCGAATTACAGGCAGATCAGCATGTTAATTAAACAACGGACACTATTAGCAGCCACTGCTAGTTTACCTGCACCGGTGCAGCATGAGGGGGAGGCGTGGGGCGACCCGGAAGTGGTCAGAACGGCCGGAGCAAGAGGGAGGGGGGACTGTTACTACCCCCTTTTATAGGGTGCCCGTCAGGTCATTGGCTGACAGAGGCCCCAAGACAACAGGACGACACCTTGCGTCCAAACAAAGATGAGACACCTCATCCTGCTACACATGGTTATACAATAGTACTTCTGCAAGGAAGGACAGGGATACAAACACCATAGCGGGGGATCCCTCTCCCTTTCCTCCTTCCACTCAATGATCCAAGTGTCTTCGGTAAAGGCAGGAATGCTATAGACATAGTACTGTTTTTAGAATCAGAAATTAGTAAGTACAAATGAACAAATGTTGAATCAGTTTTTTTTAACAATGTTGATGTTGAAAAAGCATTAATATGCTATGGAAAAAAGTCTCCCCATTAAGCTTTGTAATCTTGGAGTAAAAGGGAAAATGTATAACAAATGGCTTACTTTTTAATTTGGAAGACAAATAAATGTAAAGTGAGTGCTGAGTATTCAAGTGTTTCAGGATTAAACTAATGTTGGATTGTTGGGTAAGTTTGCAAGGCCGGAGCTGGTTGTAATCAACAAAAACAGTACTACAAGAATGCTGAGAGCATCAGTACCACTCTGGACAGGACCTCCTTGGGAATTTGAAATGCTGTCTGTTGACACCTGTACACAACAAAACCTAAGGAACACAACCAAATTATTACCACAGTAGATAATAGTAAAGGAAACATGAAATGTACCATCTAAAGCATCAGAGAATGGACACACAGGTGCTGCCTTTTACTTCCCACAGTATGGCATAGCAGCCAAAAAGAGACTCTCAAATCACATTTCAGTATTCACAACTGAATTAACTGCTATACTTTTAGCCTTGCCATGGGTACAAGAAAATAAAAAAGGAAAAAAGTATTAAAATTGTCTCAGACTGTCTTTCGCAGAAGTTGAAAAGCATAAGATCAGGAAAATGGTTATGCAGACAGGACATTGTTTATGACACATTGAAACTTTTGCCAGCATGTCGAGGAACAAGTTATCTCTTTGCTTTGAGTTCCTGCCGTAGGAGTCAGAGGGAATGGAAAATTGACTTGTTGGCAAAAAGTGGAATGAAATCACAGGAAATAGGCATAGTAGTACCACTTTTTTAAACAAAAGTTATATCTATTATAAAGGGTCACACTTTAGAAATATGGCAAAATTGGAATATATCTGACACATGGCAACCTCTGTACAACATCCTAAAGCATGTTGGCAGAATGCTATACAAGGCAGAAACACAAAGTAGGAGACAGTGTTTACCAGTTTAAGATTAAGGCATAAAAGACTCAATCAAGAGTCTGTAATTGGTAAGTAACCATCCATCAGGACTCTGTGATTACTGTAAGACAGCAGAAACAGTAAAACATACACTCACTGACTGTGCAAAACACACAAAGGAAAGGTGACAGGTGAGTCACCAACTTAGCAAAGAAAATTTTGATCTCACTGTAGAGAGTCTTCTCGGGTTAGCATCTGACACAGTATTCAAGTCATTAATGAAGTACCTGAGGGAGACTGGATAATTGTACAGAGTTTAACTTTGGAGTTTTGTGAGTATGTATGGCTACATGCATATATACTGTACTTCTGTCCTGCTTATAGTTTATTCAATTGCTGACAAGCATTGGTCGAAAGTGAAGTCGCATGTGAAAAACTCTTAACACAGCCAGCATTGCCAAAAGAAAGCCATCAGATCAAAGAAGGAACACAGTAGCTGGAGGCGATCCCTACACCATGTGCCTTACGATGAGCTCAGTGGAGGACATTGCGTTCTTCTAAAACAGGGACAAAGGCTCTCTTCCGGCTCCTTCATTTTCCAACCAGCAGTCTAAGCGCTGATATAATAATAATCGCTTTCTCTCAAAGGAGGAAGAGGAAGGAGACGCACTCAAACACAATTTTTTATTTTTCTCATGATTTTGTGTATCTTTGATGTGACTGAATAAATTGTGACAAAAAATTTATGAACGGAAGGTATATAAGCACATTTAAGGACAGAGCTGTGATGTTCCCCTTCTCTCTCAAGTGCTTTCTGCTGCTCTCCCTGATGTTACAGCGCACGCAGTTTGGCCTCTCTCTGTCTTTGGTGAAATGCGCTTACTGTGCGCCTGTCACCAAATTACAGCTGTGGAGGGTGCGCTTTGTCTGTGTCGAAAATAGACCAGATTGGAGCTAGCGAGCTTTTTTGGCACGACATTGTCACTGCGCAAACCTGAATCTGTCGGCACCTCCCCCTGGTGCGCCGTCACACTCATCTCCATGGTTGTCCATCAAGACACAGGGCGGTCCTCGACCCAAATTAAGACCCTTACTGGTGCCGACTGCAGCCCATAAAACATCAGATGGCATCTGCGGGAAAAGGATTTCAAAAACAAAAAACAAATTCAAAGACCTCGGGCTCTAATTTCGTAGACCAGGCGCAAGCGCAGGCGCACCTGCCTGCGCCGGCCTTCGCCGCGCGGACTGGGTGTGACCTGCGCACTTTGCAAGTTTCCTGCAGTGCCAAGAGAGGCGCACTCATGGCGCACAGGGGCGCAGAGGTTGCGCGTCCACTCCCAGGTCTCTGCCTCTCCGCGCAAATGTCAGAATAGGAGGAGAATAGACGTGAGTGGGATGAACACAGCCGATCGCCGACTTCACCAATCAAATGAGCGCCTCTCCTCACCTTTAAATGCGCTGCGGCTGAGGTGCAGCGTCTGATTGGTCTGAATTATCCCCGCCACCGCGGAAACACTGTGCTGGAAAGACTCAGCAGTGGAGACGCTGTCCCTTCAGCAGGAGAATGGACAGCAGGGCGCGTCACCGTGTGGGCCAGCTCCCGGGACAGATGTAATCTGTTCCTTTGTCATTAATAGGAGTAAAAAAAATAAGAGACAGTTACACCACAGCTGGCTTATCCATTCATAATGCTTGTGATCCACCTGCACTCCTGGTTTGTCATCGCCAAATAGCAGAGCCTTTAGTGATAAACTGTATACTCTCCCGGTGTCTCCTCCTCATCCTCCTTATAATAATGCTCTCCATCTTTTTAGAGCACGTTAAAAATAAATACTGAAATAGAGGAATATGGGAAATAACAGGTAAATCCTGAGTGACATACATTTATTTTCTCTCCTTTTTCTTCGTCTTTTTTCCCCTTTTTTTCTTTGAATTAAATGAAATGAGAGAAGCCAGATATTTACTCAGTATCAGATGTTAAGGGTGTTTATTGTTGACCTGTAAGATGTGCATCAAACTTCCAGCTGTCGTCAGGTTAAGTTTCCATTATGACAAACAGCTTTATTCCGACATCAGATGTGACGGGAAGGTTAATATAGATACAAATGTATATGCTGGTTCAGACTGTTACATTAAATAGTGATTGCTGTGATTGTTTATTGCATTATAATGTACCTGACACTTTGGAAACCTGCCTCTGAGGCGTGCGCACATGTGTGCTTGTCACCAAATTACAGCTGCGGAGGGTGCGCTCTGGCCTGCGCCGAGGTTAGACCAGGTTGCAGCTGGCGAGTTTTCAGTGTACTTTCTGCCCGGTTTTGGCACGAAATTGTCACTGCGCCAACATGAATCTGCCGACACCTCCCCCTGGTTCGCCATCACCTCCCCTTGGTGCGCCGTCACACCCACCTCTGCGCAGACGGTCTACCAAATTGTGAAATTGGCAGCGCACGGTGGTGTGCCGGACGAAATTAACACTGCGCGGGGTGCGCCAGGCTTGTGCCCCCTGCGCTGCGCCAGAAATTAGAGCCCCTCATCTCCTTCAACGCCACAAAACTGCCCATTTAGACTTTGCCAGGGAGCATCAAACATGGGACATTGAAAGGTAGAAAAAAGTTTTATTCTCTGATGAGAAAAAATGTAACCTTGATGGTCATTACTGGCATGACAAGCAGATCCCACCTGAGATATTTTCTACCCGGCACAGTGGAGGGGGGTCTATCATGATCTGGATCATGGAGCTTCAGGTGGTGCAGGGTCGTCAAACGGCGGCTGGTTATGTGTTGTATCGTGTTGGTTATGTGAGAGACAGATGTTGCCCTCATGACTGAGGGCCCTCGTCTGTGTGGTAACAGCTGGGTTTTTCAACAGGACAACACTGCAGTTCGCAATGCTCGCTTGACCAAGGACTTCTTCAGGGAGAATAACATCACTCTTTTGGACCATCCCCCATGTTCCCCTGATTTAAATCCCATAGAGAACATTTGGGGATGGATGGCAAGGGAAGTTTATAAAAATGGCTATCTTTTCCAGACAGTTGATGCCCTTTTGAGAAGCCATCTTCACCACTTGGAGCAATGTTCCCAAAAGCTTCCTGGGAACACTCATATCAAGCATGCCCAAACAATTTTTGAAGTGATTAACAAGAACGGTGGAGCAACTCATTACTGAGTCCCACTGAGAAAATTTTTTGTTCTGGTTTGGAGAGTTTTTTTTGTAATTTTTTGAGCGATGGTCGATGGTCTTTTGATCAACTAATAAACAGCCTATTTCAGTTTACTTGTTGCTTTCAATGAATTACTTTTTTACAGTGCTTTATGTCACACTCCCCTTCTTGCTTTTGCATATTTTGTAGCTCTATTTAAAACCTCATTAAGGTCCAAATGTGCAAAATGCATATTCTAGCAATTTTTCAACTGGTCTTAAGATTTTGATCAGGTCTGTACATGCATAGACAAATATATACTTATATAAAATACACATATACATATATACAAATATATACATCCAACACCCAACATGTATCCATATAGCATCATGGCGGCGAGAAAAATCCTTCTTTTAAGCAGCAGGAAATCTTGGATGTTGATTCCAGTCTCATGATGAACAGCAAATCCACACGATGCTGTGTTGGGTGTGTGTGGATGAAGGCAGGGAGGTAAGCGGAGACAAGTGGACTAATGTAAGAACTAAAGGTAGTGAGAGATCCATGAACCATAGACCTGTCGTTATCATTTATTTCTGCTGAAAACAAATTTATTGGAGGTTAACCTCTTGAGGTGCTACATCTCGTTTTTTAGAGGGTCCTCACGTCTGAATGGTTGTGGTGATAATTTTAGGGAGGAATAATCAATGGTATTCTTACTGAGACTAAGAATTTATGGTAGGAACTCATGGGTGCCCAGACCACAAATGCATCCGTACCATATTTGTATCTGTTAATATAAATGCATTAAAGGTAGACCTCTTGAGATGTGACATCCCATTTTTAAGAGGGACCTCATGTCTATGTGGAGCTAAAAATAGTTGCTATAAAGGTATTAACCATGAATAGAGAGATCATGCTGATACATTAACAGCTCTAGTGATAATGAACTGCAATGAAATGGCCAAATGTGTTATATCTGTAATTGTCAATTCTCAAGCTAGAGGTGTCACTACTTTAGTGCATGAGTCAATACCTCTCCATGTAAATAAGGTTATCAAAGACAAATTTGGAAGATATCTTATCATTCAAGGAAATTTGTTAAAAGAACAAATTATTTTGGCGAACATTTATGCACCAAATACTGATGATCCCAATTTTTTCCAAAATCTTTTCCTCATTCTGTCCGCTCTCCCTGGTAAATGTGTGGTGGCAGGTGATTTTAACTGTACATTAGACCCCACGAAGGACAGGAGCTCTGGAGCCGTAGAGTCTCACATTCATAGTAGGGCAACTATACAACAATTCATGAAAGAATTGAAGTTAATAGATATCTGGAGGGAGGATTTAAAGTTTTCGTGTTACTCTGCGGTACACAAGTCATATTCTAGAATTGATTTATTTCTGATATCTGCAGATCTAAGATATAAAATCAAGGAATGTTTTTACGATGCTATCCTAATTTCGGACCATGCTCCCAGTTCATTGGTATATCAGGACTCAAAGCTAGTTAAAGATGCTAAGATTTGGCGTTGCAAACAAAAATGGTTGACAGACCCGGGCTTCGTCTCTTTTTTGGACGAACAAATTAGTTTCTATTTTGAGACTAATACTACAGAAACCTCAGCAAGCATGAGATGGGAGGCCTTTAAGGCCTTTATTAGAGGCCAAATAATCAGCATTACTAGCCATAAAGCAAAGTTGACTTTCCAAAAGGCAAAAAATTTAGAGACAAAAATAAAGCAAAGAGAAAATGAATACTATCAAACAAGGTCCCCAGAATCTCATCAGCATCAAAAGCAATGGCCAGTCTGCTGCGACTTAAACAGTCCTTCTACAATCAGGGTGAAAAACCCGGGAAAGTTCTTGCATGGCGTCTCAAGCAGCTTGTGAACAAAAGATCTATCTCCTCGTTGCAGAGTGATCAAGGAGAAAACATTGTGGATCCAACTGAAATAAACGATTCCTTCAGGAAATTTTATGAAAACCTTTATAGTTCAGAAATAACTAATGAAAATCCTGAGCTAAAAGCGTTTTTAGACAGCATAAATATACCCATCGTGCCAGAAAACCTTAGGACTAATTTGGAGAAAGATATCACAGTAGAGGAACTATCTGCCGCAATTGATAGTATTAAGTCAGGAAAAACTCCCGGACCCGATGGTCTCCCCATTGAAATATATAAAAAATTTAAAAATAAATTTCTCACTCCAATTTTAGAAATGTTTAGAGAGTCCTTCCAAAATGGTACCTTGCCATCATCTTTAAGAGGAGCTTTAATTACTCTACTCCCGAAGGCAGGTAAAACAAATAATAAATGTGAAAATTGGAGACCTATCAGTCTGCTAAATGCTGATTTGAAAATACTTTGTAAGATTTTAGCAAAAAGAATTGAAGGAATAATACCCAAGATAATTGGGAAAGATCAGAATGGGTTCATCTGTGGCAGACAAGGCTTCCATAATGTCAGAAGGATTTTGGATATTATTTATGACCAGAAAGGGGCCCGAGCAGGGGCGGCTGGCCCATAGTGGGCGATAGTGCATCGCCCTCCTTAATCCACGTGAAAAAAATGAAGAGAAAAGAGTTTATAGTGCCTTGATTGTTCCTGTCTAAGTCTTCATATTATTGTTTAATCAGCAGCCCGACTATCGCTGCGATGTCACTGTCCAACCAGCGGCCCCGCCCCCTGATGATTTCAGTCAGAGTCGAAATCGCCCCAGGCGCTCTCATAGACTTACATGGAGAGACTCTTTTTTTCAAATTTTGGACCTCACAATGCATTTCTATGGGCTCAGGGAGGGCTTGCCCCAACGTGATAACGTCATACGCACTGATGCCTGCTCGGACCAAACGCACAGCGCGCGCATGCGAGAGAGATGATTCAAAGTTAACGTGAGTGATTTATCGGTGGATTATCAGTATTTTCGGGGTAAATAGTGTACAAGTATTGCAAATAATAGCATTAGTTTAACTCTGGGGTGTTTCCTTGTTGTTCTTTTGGCTAATTTTTGCCGTGTTTTGCCGTTTATTTGCCGTTTTTGTCGTGTATTCGCCATATTTTTACCGTGTTTTGCCATATATTCACCGTTACGTGCACATGTTAACTTACACACTAAAAGCAAGGACGGGTATAAAAGCAAATTCCAGTTGAGGATCGATAAAAACTCCCTAAAAGAACAATAGAAGAGAGCATATTGAGAAATGACAGAGGGAGGAAGGGAAGAAGCAGTGAACTGTGCAGAAAAATCCCTCCATGGATGCGAGGACAGCAAACTTGGACTCTGTCTTCATCTGGACAGGAACTGCTTCAGGAACTTACTGTCAATAAAAAAACACCTGGACATGGTCTAATATAACAAACTGTAACATGGACACTAAATACAGTAGGCCAACAGAATGCTTGAGTGTATGCTAATATTTTTTTTTCATCTCAAAAACATGTGTACATGTTCATTTACAATTTTTATAAAGAGAAACCTGTTGAAAATTCATATCAGTTTTCTTTTCTTGTAATTACACACTTGGCATTTAACTGTCAAATACTTGCCAGACTTGTTTACATTTATTTGTTATGAACATAGGGTGAATAAAATTTGTCAAAAGAACATTTCCATGGACATTTAAGACATTTTTTGACAAAGAAAGACCAGGCTGTTATAATTACAGTATTCAAAGAGTTATTTGGGACCACCTAATAAGTAAGTGTGTACTGTGGAACCAAATGTATAGCATTTTAGACATTAACTAGATTTAGCTTTACAAAAATTCTGTACAGTTATGCGCATGTTATGTCTGGTGTTGCCATCAACAGGGAAAATAAATCAAACAATGTAACTATAACACTGTAAAGTAAGCTATCTGCCTTAAATTATTATTAGCTATTGAAGGGGTGATCGTAGCCAGTACCACGTCTGTTGCCCCCCCTGAAAAAATTTTCAGGAGCCGCCACTGGGCCCGAGACACTGCTTTACTGTCACTCAATGCTGAAAAAGCATTCGACAGGGTAGAATGGTCTTATCTATTTGAGATTCTGGGGCGCTTTGCTTTAGGAGAGAATTTTTGTAATTGGATAAGATTACTTTATAGGGAACCATACGCACAAATTTTGACAAATAGTAATATATCAAAAACTATATATATAAATCGAGGATGCAGACAAGGGGACCCTTTGTCCCCGTTGTTGTTTATTATGGCAATCGAGCCTTTGGCGATTGCAGTGAGGTCACATGGTAGCATTTCTGGGATAACCATAGGTCAGACGGAGCATCGTTTGGCACTATATGCTGATGACATAATTGTGTTTCTCAAAGATACCAACAAATCCATCCCGGCCTTGCTAGACTTGATTAGAGAGTTTGGGAAGATCTCAGGTTATAAGATTAATAAATCTAAAACATCCATTATGTTATTAAACCATGTAGATAGGGAAAATCCAACTAGTGTAGTTGCTCAATTTAAGGTGGTTAACTGCTTCACTTATTTAGCCATTCAAATTGTTCCATTGCTTAATAACATCATAGAAACTGACTATAAACCAGTTATACAAGAAGTCTCAAATTCTTTAAATAGATGGGCTCCTTTACCAATGTCTTTAATGGGGAAAATTAATACTCTCAAAATGAGCGTACTTCCCAAACTTTTATATTTATTTCAAAATTTACCTCTACCACCGCCAAGCAATTTATTTTCTCAGCTGAAAACGCTTTTCATCAAGTTCTTATGGAACAATAGACGCCCCAGATTGCGCCTTTCATTGTTGTACTTGCCGTATGACAGGGGAGGGCTTAAATGCCCAAACCCTCTTTGGTATTACTGGGCTGCCCAATTGAGAACTCTGATGTTCTACTGGAGAGAGATGGAAGGTTATACACTGAAGCTGCCTTTGCCCACTTACCTGTACTCAGCGAATTTTAAGAAACTTAAAAATATCACCAAGAATCCTATGGTTAAAAATATGATCTGTGTGTGGCAACAAGTTAAGGAATATCTCAAAGAATCCGACTCACTCTCATTATTCAGTCCGATATTGGGAAATGACCGCTTCCCCCCGGGAGGAGGTGAGGGAGGATTTAAAAGTTGGGCGGTACAGGGGCTACAAAAAATAGGAGATCTTTATAGTCCTGATGATAAAAATCTGATGTCCTTTGATGAAATAGCTGCCAAGCACGACATAGCCCGCAGACAGTTCTTTTGTTATCTACAATTGAGAGATTTTATTAGATCACAACAAAATCAGTCCTTGTCTATTCCTGGCCTATCAATACTCGAAAATATGATGGTGAAAGATTGCCAGGGAAGGGGTTTGATTTCAAAAATACATCATAAGCTGGTTGATCAATCTTCAGAATCTTTAGTAAATAGGCTTGAGTCCTGGAGAGAGGACCTACAGGAGAATCTCTCCATTGAGGAGTGGGAGAAGGCTTGTAGCAAAGCCCAATCGCAAACAGTGAACACTCGTTTAAAATTGCTGCAGTACAGCTGGTTAATGCGGTCTTATATGACGCCAGTTAAATTGAATAAATTCAATAATGCCATACCAGATGTATGTGTAAAATGTGATAAAGAAAAGGGCACAGTTTTTCATTGTTTGTGGCAGTGTTCTCAAATCAGGAAATTCTGGGAAGAAGTGAGACAATGTATTGAGGAAATATTAGAGATAAAACTTCATTTAGAACCAAAACTCTTCTTATTAGGTATCTACCAAGCTAACTGTAATATAAGAAAGAAGTATCGATTATTTTTGGATATAGGTCTGCTGCTGGCCAAAAGAGTTATTGCAATGGCTTGGAAAGAGGTGGATAGACCAAGGATAGATAAATGGCTTTCAGAATTAGTAGTAACTCTGCCCTTAGAAAAGATTACATATGCATCAAGGGTAAGCAACCAATTTTTGAGAACATCTGGGGTCCCTTTAAAGACTTTCTAGCAAACAAAGACTTGTCTCATTTGATGGAAACTCCAGGGGAAGACCCATAAGTGACCCTCTGCTGGCTATTTGAAGAATATACTTACTGTGTGCTCTGTGGTGTATACACGATTTATGTGCAGAACATTCCTGTGAGTAGGATCAATATACAGTTGATTTTGTATATACTGATCCCCCCTATCTTTTATAGATTTATAGTAGTTTATTATTTGTACCATCATTTTATTATTTTATTTTATTTATATTATGTATTTAGCCATTCTTTGTGGCTATTTGTTTTCTGTTTCTCCTCTCTCTCCTATAGTTATTTTTAGTTTATCTGTGTTGTTTTCTTGTTGTTATGTCTTGGGCATGAATTCTACATCGTTTTGAACTAAAGTTTTGAATCCCAGTTGTCATGTTACATTGTTTGGAAACAAATAAAGATACTGTTTGGAAAAAAAAAAAAAAATCTGTAATTGTAGTTATTGAGGCTTCATGGCTCCACAGCAGCAGGCAGTATCAACTAAGGATCCCAGGCGACCTACAAGACAAGAGCCAGAGTTGAGTACAGGAGCAAACAAAAGGGGCAAAGGCAGATGTGGACAGAGAGTGAGAGAGAAAGATAGAGCCCAATGTGCCGGATACCCCCCTGGCAGTCTAAGCCTATTGCATCTTAACTATAAGTCTAATTTATAGACTATAAGCTGGTCCATAACTAAAAGCTTTATCGAAGAGGAATGTTTTCAGTCTAACCTTAATGGTAGAGAGGGGGTCTGCCTCCCAAACCCAATCAATCAATCAATCAATCAATCAATCAATCAATCAATCAATCTTTATTTGCATAGCACCAATTCATAAGTGTTATTTTTAAGACACTTTACAAAAAAGCATAAAAATCTTAATTTTATCGATACACATATATGCATAGATACATATATGTACATAAAAAAATACACATAAACATATATATATACATATATATATGAACCCAACACCCGACATGAATCCATATAGCCAATCATGGATCCCTCCATCATGGCGGCAAAAAAAATCCTTCTGTTAAGCAGCAGGAAATCTTGAATGTGGATCCCAGTCTCATGATGAACAGCAAATCCACACGATGCTGTGTTGGGTGTGTGGGTGAAGGAAGAGAGGTAAGAGGAGACAAGTGGACTAAAGTAAGAACTAAAGTTGGGGACAGATCCATGAACCATAGACCTGTCGTCTGATTTATTAGAGGTTAGCCTCTTGAGATGCTGCGTCCCGTTTTCAGGAGGGTCCTCATGTCTGAATGGTTGTGGTGATCATTTTATAGAAGTATAATCAATGATATTCTTACTGAAAATAAGAATTTATGGTAGTGACGAACTCATGGGTGCCCAGACCACAAGTCCCTATCATATTTGTCCTCGTAAGTATAAATGTGTTAAAGGCCTCTTGAGATGTGACATCCCATTTTTCAGAGGGACCTCATATCTATGTGGTAAAAAAAAATAGATACTGTTGATGTATTGATCACGGATAGGGAGATCATGCTAATATCTACATTAAAGGAGTACTCCGACTATTTTGGACCCACGCCCTTTCCCTATCATTGACAGAGTGAGACAAGCTCAAAAATACCTTTTTTGTGTCTCTGCGTCCAGTGGCTGGCTCCCAGCTGTTAGCTCCGTACGTAGCTTAGCTCAATGGCTGGAAGTCAATAGGAGTCAAAGCCGGACTGACAAAAGTGGACAAAATAGTCCTTGCAGTGGACCAGTGGAGGGCGTATTAGCAGGTGAAGTAAATCCAAATGGTTATAAAACATTTTAAAAGATGTGTTTTCTTTCTTAAATCCGTTAAAATAACGTTTTGATAAACACAGAACTACGCATGCGCAGAGCTCCGCGGACCGGAAGTAGAAGCCGGACTGAGTACTGCGCATGCGCAGGTCCGTGTGTGTATCAAAACGTTATTTTAATGGATTTATAAAAGAAAACGCGTCTTTTAAAATGCTTTATAACCATTCTGATTTACTTTAGGTGCTAATAAGCCATCCTCTGGACCATTGTAAAGAGTTTTTTGTCCACTTTCGTCAGTCCGGCTGCTACTTCCGGTCCGCGGAGCACTGCGCATGCGCAGGTCTGTGTCTATCAAAACGTTTTAACGGATTTAAGAAAGAAAACGAGTTGGCTTATTAGCACCTAAAGTAAATCAGGATGGTTATAAAACATTTTAAAAGACATGTTTTCTTTTTTAAATCCATTAAAATAACGTTTTGATACACACACGGACCTGCGCATATCAAAAGCGTTATTTTAGCACGGATTTAAGAAAGAAAACACGGCTTTTAAAATGTTTTATAACCATTTGGATTTACTTCACCTGCTAATACGCCCTCCACTGGTCCACTGCAAGGAGTATTTTGTCCACTTTTGTCAGTCCGGCTTTGACTCCTATTGACTTCCAGCCATTGAGCTAAGCTACGTACGGAGCTAACAGCTGGGAGCCAGCCACTGGACGCAGAGACACAAAAAAGGTATTTTTGAGCTTGTCTCACTCTGTCAATGATAGGGAAAGGGCGTGGGTCCAAAATAGTCGGAGTACTCCTTTAACAGCTATAATGATAATGGGAATGGAGTGTTCCTAATAAAATGGCCAAATATGTGTCATGTCTATAATAGTAGTTTTTGAGGCTTTGTGACTCCACAGCAGCAGGCAGTCTCCACCAAGGATCCCAGGCCACCTACAAGACAAGAGCCAGAAACGAGTACAGGAGCAAACAAAAGAGCAAAGCAGATGTGGAGAGAGAGTGTGAGAGAGAGAGAGAGCCCAATGTGCCAGATCCCCCCCTGGCAGTCTAGGCCTATTGCATCTTGACTATGTGCCTACTTTATTTACTAATTTATGGACTATAAGCTGGTCCCTAATTGAAAGCTTTATCGAAGAGGAATGTTTAAAGTCTAACCTTGATGGTAAAGAGGGGGTCTGCCTCCTAAACTGTGGCCAGTAAATGGTTCCAGAGACAAGAAGCCTGATTACTGAAGGCTCTACCTCCCGTACTACTTCTAGAGATTGATGGTATCACGAGCAGGCCAGCATTTTGGAGCGTGTTCTAGAGGGGTTGTACGGCACTACAAGCTTTTCAAGATAAACTGGTGCCTGTCCACTGAGAGCTTTATAGGTGAGGAGAAGAATCTTGAATTCTATTCTATATTTTATGGGAAGCCAATGCAGAGAAGCTAATACAGGAGTAATATGTGGTCTCTTCTAGTTCTAGTCAGTACACATGCTGCAGTGTTTTGGACCAGCTGAAGCGTCTTAAGCGACTTTCTGGGAAATCCTGAAAGAAGAGAATTACAATAGTCCAGTCTAGAGGTAACGAAAGCATGGACTAGCTTTTCATCATCACTCTGGGACAGCATGGGCCTGATTTTAGTGATGTAATGAAGATGAAATTTGTTTTATGTGAGAATTTACGGTGGCCCTGAAGATAAATGCGAATGAACATTTCAAAATACGCAAAACATTTATGAATGCACAAAAACATTAAAGAATACGCAAAAATATTTAAGAATGCACAAAAACATTTAAGAATGCGCAAAAACATTTCTGAATGCACAAAAACATTAAAGAACACGCAAAAACATTTAAGAATGCACAAAAACAAAGAATGCACAAAAACTTTAAGAATGCGCAAAAACATTTATGAATGCACAAAAACATTTCACAATACACAAAAACATTTAAGAATGTGCAAAAACATTTATGATGCGCAAAAACATTTAAGAATGCGCAAAAACATTTCACAATATGCAAAAGCATTTCACAAAACACAAAAACATTTCACAATCTGAAAAAATAATTTCACAATCTGCAAAAACATTTCAGGGGTCATGTAAAACATTTCAAGAAACCGGAAAGGGTAGGTCCATGCTACTTGTCTCTTGTTACGTCCCCGGCTCTTAAAAGGGGTAAAAGGTAAAAGGAGGTAACATAAAAACCAGATGGAAAGGTTAACAGAGGTGTTTAATGAAAAATAATGAGGATTTCTTACAAAGACTGTTTTGTCATAAAACTAAATTAACAGGATACTAAACAAGATAGGATCAAAAGACAAACTTAAACTACTAAACAACTTTACATAAGTTAGACAATCTGGATCAACAATTTTCAGTTTCTAAAGCCGAGCCAGACGAGGTTGGGCGACAGGTCACACCCATAGACTGTAAAAAACATGGACGCCGTGATGCTGGGCTCAAATTGAAGCCTCCACGAAAACTGCTCCCCCTGGTGACTGGCTGCAGTATAGGTCAAATTTCCATCTCCCCCATTCATCTGGACGGGCCGAAGTGAAACTTCAAAAAATTATTACACCTTGTAGAAATATTTCTCCCATCCGTATGCTGTGGTGACATTAAAGTATTATTGGGCTGCGTGTTCTCCAAGTCCTCTTTTGTCTGAAAAGTTTCTTTTTTATTAGTTATTAGAGTTTAAAAATAACCGCGGTTTACGGCAGCTTCACAATGATTGTGTACGGCGTATGCTGAGGCGTGTTGCGACCGTTTACGACAGCTGCGTCCGGATTATGGCCCAAATTCTCTACTGGTTGCACAATGGCGGCGCCCTGACGAGGGATATTTTGGCTTCAAATCCGTTACATGGTGGAAGGCAGAGCCACGCTTTCCAGTTCTTATAATACATCCATGGTCACACCAGACACGGCCGCTCCTGAGTGAAGGTCCAGTCAGCCCTTTAAAGGGGTTGCCATACACTCGTCAGCTTCTCATTGGAGACGCCATGCGGTCTTGATTGTCAGGCGCTCCACCCTCCACATTCACCTGGCAACCTGAGGGTAGAGGGAGGGACACATCCACACATGCGCACTCACAGACACACACGCACTCACAACACTCAAACGGCAGCAGCCGTAACACCCCTCCCCTTAAATCAACAACCCTCGGTTGTTGACAAAAGTTATTAATAACACACAACACAACTCAAAATTTTTCTCAAAGCCTGGACAATGCATCAGCCAACACGTTTTCCTTACCTTTTTTGTGTCTGATAGTCAAGTTGAAATCCTGCACAATCAACGCCCACCGCATCAGCCTCTGATTATGGTTATACATGCGCGCGAGAGACCTGAGTGGGTCATGGTCTGTGAAGACAACAACTGGCAAGGGACTGGATCCAACATATACTTCAAAATGTTGGAGTGCCAACAACAGAGCAAGTGCCTCTTTCTCAATGGTGGAATAATTTACCTGATGTCTGTTGAATTTTCTTGAGAAGTAGCACACCGGGTGATCGACCCCACTGGCATCCTCCTGCAGCAGGACGGCCCCCGCTCCCACTGCACTTGCATCAACCTCTAATTTAAACGGACGAGCAAGATCAGGAGCGGTGAGCACGGGGGCGTGGCTGAAGAGAGCCTTGATGCTATGAAAAGCATGCTGGCACTCGGGAGTCCACTCAAAGTCAACCTTGGGGCTGAGAAGGTTGGTTAGGGGTTGCACAATTGAAGAAAAGTTCCTACAGAAATTTCTATAATAACCTGCCATACCCAAGAAACTTCTGAGGGCTTTACGAGTGGTTGGAATGGGAAACTCTTCAATTGCAGTTATTTTTGCTTCAATGGGACGCACTTGCCCCTGACCCACCTGTCGGCCTAGATAGGTGACAGTAGCCCTACCAAACTCGCATTTTGCCAAATTTAATGTGAGTGACGCATTTGCGAGTCGGCGGAACACTTTTTCTAAGACCTGCAGGTGTTCCTCCCAGGTTGTAGTGTACACAATAAGGTCGTCAAGATAAGCGTTGCAGTTATTAACCCCCTCTAACACAATGTTCACTAGCCTTTGGAAGGTTGCCAGTGCATTACACATGCCAAATGCCATCACAGTGTACTGCAGGAACTGATCCGGAGTCACAAAGGCAGATATCTCGGATGCTCGCTCAGTCAGAGGCACCTGCCAATAACCTTTGAGCAGATCTAGTTTTGATACATATTTTGCAGTACCCAAATTATCAACACAATCCTCCATGCGAGGAAGGGGATAGGAGTCCGGAACCGTGACCGAATTTACTTTTCTAAAATCAGTGATGAATCGTGGAGATCCATCTGATTTAGCCTCTAACAAGCACGGGGAACTCCACGAACTGGAACTGGGCGTGGCTAAGCCGTTCTCTAAGAGATACTTTGTCTCATTTTTCATTAGCTCACACTTCACTGGATTGACACGGTAAGGATGCTGTTTTATGGGATGAGCATTTTGTACATCAATATCGTGTTCAAGCACACTAGTTCGAGTGGGCACGTCATTAAACAAGCAGGGAAATCTGTTTACAAGCCCGCTGACGTCACGCTGCTGGTCAGGTGACAGGTGGTTCAGCACTGAGCGAAGCCGCTGCAGTATTTCTGAATTCGGGAGACGAGCGCTTTGAAGAGCCGAATGGCGCATTACTAAATTCTCAGGGGGACACTGAGAGTCTGCCACGATCGGTGCACACGCACCAGGTACTGAGGCAGGCTCTGTTTCGACCACAGCAGCGGATTTCTCCCTCGAGTGATATTTTTTTAACATATTTATATGACACACGCGAGTTTTGCGTTTCCTCTCAGGGGTGCAGATGACATAGTCAGTGTCACTAAGGCGCTCACAAATTTCATAAGGACCTGAGAATCTGGCCGAGAGAGCGGAGCCAGACACAGGCAGCAAAACTAGAACTTTTTCACCCACCTGAAACTGCCGATGGACAGCAGAGCGGTCATAATGCCGCTTCATTACACTTTGAGCAGAGGTAAGAGCAATGGCGGACTTAGCAATTTGGGGGCCTAAGGCGAACATAGCCAGGGGCCCTCTTCATCTGTTCTTTAGAAACAAAAAAGTAGAAAAGGCAAAGGCCAGTGTTTCCCCTCGCTTTTTTGCTATCTATCAATTTATCTTATTCATTCATTCATCTATCATCTATTAATATCAATATATTGGGTATCAGTATATCTCAATTTCTTTTTTTTTTTTTTGTTCATTCATTCAACTATCAAAATTAAATAACTCACTCACCAAGTTTGGTCTTGTACAAGGTGGTGCAGTCTGGTTTATTCTATTTGGTAAACTCTGACATACCATGATCAGTTTTGGGAGTAAAGGGATTGAAAATAACCATGTTACTAACACTGTTACTTTTTCCCAGTAACAGCTAATGCAGTCAACTATACTCAACAAAAATATAAACGCAACACTTTTGTTTTTGCTCCCATTTTTCATGAGATGGACTTAAAGATCTGAAATTCATTCCAGATACACAATATTACCATTTCTCTCGAACATTGTTCACAAACTGTCTAAATGTTTGATAGTGAGCACTTCTGCTTTGCTGAGATAATCCATCCCACCTCACAGGTGTGCCACATCAAGATGCTCATCAGACACCATGATTAGTGCACAGGTGTGCCTTAGACTGTCCACAATAAAAGGCCACCCTGAAATGTGCATTTTTTTGCTTTATTGGGGGTCTGGGGACTCAGAACCAGTCAGTATCTGGTGTGACCACCATTTGCCTCATGCAGTGCAACACATCTTCGCACAGAGTTTATCAGATTGTCAATTGTGGCCTGTGGAATGTTGGTCCACTCCTCTTCAATGGCTGTGCGAAGTTGCTGGATATTATTGGGAACTGGTACACGCTGTCGTGCGTGAGCATTTGCCCACTCAAGTCTGTTACGGCGAAGATCTGGAGTCAGGTTAAGACCCCGATGAGGACGACGAGCATGCAGTTGAGCTTCCCTGAGACGGTTTCTGACAGTTTGTGCAGAAATTCTTTGGTTATGCAAACCAATTGTTTCAGCAGCTGTCTGAGTGGCTGGTCTCAGACGATCTTGGAGGTGAACCTGCTGGATGTGGAGGTCCTGGGCTGGTGTGGTTACACGTGGTCTGCGGTTGTGAGGCCGGTTGGATGTACTGCCATATTCTCTGAAACGCCTTTGGAGACGGCTTATGTTGGAGAAATGAACATTCAATGCACGAGCAACAGATCTGGTTGACATTCCTGCTGTCAGCATGCCAATTGCACGCTCCCTCAATGCTTGCGACATCTGTGGCATTTTGCTGTGAGACAAAACTGCACATTTCAGAGTGGCCTTTTATAGTGGACAGTATAAGGTACACCTGTGCACTAATCATGATGTCAGTTCAGCATCTTGATGTGGCACACCTGTGAGGTGGGATGGATTATCTCAGCAAAGCAGAAGTGCTCACTATCAAACATTTAGACAGATTTCTGAACAACATTTGAAAGAAATGGTAATATTGTTTATCTGGAATGAATTTTAGATCTTTGAGTTCATCTCATGAAAAATGGGAGCAAAAACAAAAGTGTTGCGTTTATATTTTTGTTGAGTGTATTTCAAACGTTATAACGCCATTAACATTACCGACAGTGAAATGTGGCGAGCTACTTTGCACCATTATCCAGCAGTTGTTACCCGACCTGCCTCACTCAGTCAGACACAGACAGGATTTGTGCTTCTAACAGACAGACGAGAAAACTCGTTGCCAGAGTTGCCAGGTCTGCTAATTATAAGCAATTTCCTTCTTTTTCTAACTTGCATGTGCGTATAGGGAGTTGTAGATGGCAGTTTTTTGGGCTTGTTCCAATAGTGCAGCTGTTCATTTGGACTTGTTGAGCCCCCAAACTATCAATATAAACCCAATTCAGAAGCAGTTAAAATCATTTTATCCCTTTCTAAATACAAATTTAAATTGTACTGTAAAATTTGTCTTTCAACATAAAATAAATCCTCATAGCCAGAATTACATTTATTTCTAGTGTAGCTACTATTTTCTCCATGATAAAGTTGTAGAGGGTTAAGATAAATCTTAGATAAAACCCTGACATGTCTTTTTGGTTCCAAAATACAAGGTTAGACTGTTTAGCAATAACAGAGTTATAAATAACAGCAGCCCCTCCCTTCACTTCTGTATAAAGAAAAGGATGTTTAATAAGTAAATTAAGAGACAAAAAAGAAGAAATATGACTTTGAAATTGAAATGTAATGTGGAAAAAAAATTAAAAGTCCTAAAGCAAAGTGTTTGTCTGTTGTTAGTAAATCTAAAATCTAGAGACCAAAAACAGCGAGAACTCCGCTGATGATGTCAGAGCTGCTGCAGCAGGTAACAACAAGGAAGGACACAGAGACGGAGACACACAGTTCAAGAGGAAAAGAGTTTTCAGAAAAGTAACACATCAGTTACTTTACCTGGTCACTAATTACATTTATGAAGGAATATTCTGTTAGTACCTCAGTTACTTTTTTGGGAAAGTAACTAGTAGCTGTAACTAATATTTTTTAAGTAATTTGCCCCACACTGACAATGAAGTTTGTCCTTTTAGGGTCTCCATAGACATATTTGCCACATTTTGACCTGAATTATACACCATTCACTGAAAACAGCTCTGAGACCCACTTATGGACCTCCACCCACAGGTTGAGAACCACTTCACTAGTGGATGGTAATTGAATCTTGATAATAGATTAGTCTTATATCATGGAGAATGCGTGATGCAGGAAACTTCGGGATGAATTTATAATTTAGAAACAGTGAGTGAGGGAAAACAGTGGCTCACATGGACTGATGAAGGATGCTGAGTTTTAATTTATCAAAAAGCTGATTTGTCATTTTTCAACACTTTGTGTTCACTTCAACGGAGCATATGAGCTATCAAGACACCGTTTGAGTTTAAAACCGCACAAAGTGACTGATGAGCTCTCACTGTCACTGTGATGCGCGTCCGTCTGTGTCTATGTGCTCACCGGCAAAGACGCAGAGCGATTCAGGAGGGATTTAGATGAAATGTTCACGTGCATCACAAATACAGTGGATGAATATCTGTCCTTCAGCTTTTCCTTCCTTTCTCTGCTTTGTGTGGAAACCTTACTGAAATCAGTGCCCGTTTCATTCATGTTATTCCCCGTTTAACTGAAGGCTGTTTGTTTGTTGAATGTTTTGAACGATCAGACTGTGCGGGACAGAGTGGATGGCCTCTTGCGCAACAAACAGAGTCAGACGACAGGCTACAGAAGGGAGAAAAGAAGAAATGCATTTTAATGACTATAATGAAACGATGGCGACGCATCAGACTCTTAAATTGCGCAAATTAGAGTGAGATTTTTTTTATTTGAGTGTGTGCGATTGTATTTATACAAGAGTAATTATTTAGACTTACATAATGTGAAGCAACTAATGTGTAAAGGGCTCGAGAGGGACAGAAGGAGAGTGGAGGTTTTTCATATGTGCTCATCATCCAGCACTAGCTCAACAGGACTGTCAGGAGGGGGCTGTGTGGCCACGGACTCACCCCGCCTTCATCATCACTGCTTTGCAGGGCACGCGACACCTGGCTCGGGAGCAGCCAGTCGCACGAGCCCACTGGAACTCACAGTCTGCGACGATTAGCCTAGCTCTGGCTTTGGCAGTGTATTTTTTGATTTCCTCTCACCCTTTCCTTTTCTCCGACCCTCTCTGATAACTTAGCTTCATTTTAACTCTCGCGCTTCTCAGTTCTCACATAAATGAACCCACATAACTTCTTGGCTGCTCAGTCTTCCGTCATCATGGGACAGTCCATTGTAGAGGCTATGGGGGGAGCAGATAATATGATTATGGCATTCGGATGTTTTGTTTGTTTGTTTTGCCATTTATATTATTACTAAACTAATATAATTATAAATGACGATCGTGAAGGTGCTGCTGGCTGTAGGGCCCCTGGCCCTTGTTGGCTGGGGCGGGGGCAACTGGTTGGGGGCCCCCTACAAGTTGGGGGCCTAAGGCATTCGCCTACTTTGCCTTAATGGTAGATCCGCCCCTGGGTAAGACTCTCTTTTGCGAGTTTTTTCGCACGATGCAGCCTTTCATGGAACTGACTGACATAATTTAACACACTTCCCTCTTTAGATGATTTACGCGCAAGCAGCCTCTCTTGGAGAGATTTCAACGGGCCACGGGGAATGTGGCCGAAAACAAGCTCCGCGGGACTGAATCCTAACGATTCCTGCACAGCCTCACGGGCAGCAAACAATACAAAAGGGACAGCTTCATCCCAGTTTCTCTCCGTCTCAAAACAATACTTACGCAACATGGATTTTAAGGTTTGATGCCACCGCTCCAACGCGCCCTGGGACTCTGGATGATACGCGCTGGAGACTATATGTTGAATATTTAGTGTTCGGAGGACCTGATTGAAGAGTTTTGACTGAAAGTTTGTGCCTTGATCTGTTTGGATTATTCGGGGAAGACCGAAGATGGAAAAGAATTTGGTTAATGCTTTTATTATTGAAGTGGAGGTTATTTTACGGAGCGGCACAGCTTCGGGAAATCGTGTGGCAGCGCACATAATGGTGAGTAGAAACTGATTTCCACTTTTTGTCCTGGGTAACGGGCCAACACAATCAACAATAACGCGTTCAAAAGGCTCCCCTATTGCAGGTATAGGGTGCAATGGGGCGGCAGGGATAACCTGATTAGGCTTACCTGTGATTTGACAGGTATGACAGGAGCGGCAGAATTTTACTACATCCGCTTTTAATCCTGGCCAAAAGAAATGTTTCAGGATGCGCTGGTATGTTTTTGTGATCCCTAAGTGTCCAGACCAGGGACTTTCATGTGCCAGAGACAGTACATGGGAACGATACACAGTAGGGACAACCACCTGGTGCACTACACTCCAATCCGAATTTATTTTATTACGAGAACACCATCATCTATTGTGTATGCCACTTGCTCACTTGATGCTTTGTCAGCACTCACCACATTTGTGAAGCAGCTTTTTAATGTCGGATCCGCCCCTTGCGCTGCGCACAGACGATCTCTGGAGACCGGCAGAGGCGCACTGTCAGGCGGAGATGGAGGTGACGTGTCTGCACTGGCAGTTTGCGTCTGGGCAGCGGCAGTGTTGTCTTCAGATTTAACAGAAGTGTCCGATTTATTCTCAGTCTCAGCTCGATCTGCAAATTCTGACATGAGAAATGTATCAGACAAAGACACAATCTTATCTTTCTTTGACTGAGATCGCGTGATTGCGCAAGATGGAAACACATCAGAATTTGGGATTGTGTCTACATTACCTGACTCATGGTGCTGCGGCACATCCAGCACCTCTAAAGTGGGAGTCACTTTGCCCCCAGCGATGTCATTCCCCAGTAAAAATGCAATACCTTTGATTGGGAGGGCAGGACAAACAGCCACGGGGAACACACTAGTCACCAACTCTGATTTAACATGCACGTAATGCACCGGTCGAGGGACATAACCCAGCTCAATCCCATGCAGCACCGCGCCATAACCACAGACTGATTTCTCAGAAAATGGCAACACACCTGCGAGGATCACCGATTGTGAGCAGGCGGTGTCTCGCAGGATGCGCACCGGGCGCTGATCAGCAGGCTCACTTGGAAGAGACACAGACCCTTTCAAAATAAAAGGTTCAAAGCACGGATCAAGCATATCATTATCACCACTAATGTCCACAGTTTTAGTTTTTGAGTTAATTAAGCCGACACCTTTCGGTTGCAGCACACTTTTAGACATTTGCTCTTTACGTTTTAGGGTGAGGCAGTCAGCGATAACATGTCCAGCTTTGTGACAGTAAAAACACTCGCGCTCCTCTTTATTCAAGCCCTGGGGCTTTGACACACTACCGGCATTAACCGAGGAGCTGCGAGGTTTTTCCAAAGGAAAAGCAGTCTTATGCGTGAGCACATACTCATCTGCCAAAACAGCAGCAGCAGAGAGCGAATATGATTTTTGCTCATTCAAATGCACAACAATACGGTCAGGAATACAATTTTTAAATTCTTCGAACAGAATGAGCTCTCGTAAAGATTCAAAATCATTTACTTTAGAAGACACAATCCATTTGTCAAACAAGGTTCCCTTGTCCCTGGCAAACTCACTAAAGGTCTGGCTCGGCAATTTTTTTCTATTTCTAAATTTTTGTCGATAGGCTTCGGGAACCAATTCATAAGCACGGAGAATGGCGGCTTTAACACAGTCATATTTTAAACTTTACTCTAAAGGAAGTGCAGAGATTACTTCCTGTGCTTTGCTGTGAATTTTACACTGGACTAAAAGAGGCCAAGCCTCTTGCGGCCAATGGAAGGCGGAGGCAATGCGCTCAAACGCGCTAAAATAACAATCAACCTCCGACTCTCTGAATGTGGGAACTAAGGTGGCATACTTACTTATATCAAATGGGTTTTAATTTGAACTGGTGGAGGGAGGATACATACCTGCCAGCGCGCTGAGCGCGTGAGTCTCCCTCTGGGACTCGAGCTGGCGTATACGGACAGCCATCTCTGCCTCAATCTCAAGCTTTCTGATCTCCAGCTGGTGCTTGAGCTGAGCGTCTCTCCTCTCGCCTTTTCTTGAGCTTCCAGGTTCAGACGCGCGAGCCTGACTTTAAGCCGGGCTTCGCTCGCTGACCCGGAGCTCGCTGAGGAGGATGAGGAGGACCCGGAGCTCGCTGGGCGCGACCTGCCCTTTCAGGCGCCAAGTGCCTCCCAGCTTCACTCTTGGGAGAAATCATAGCGAGAGGTTCACCGTCCACCTGGCCACTACCAGCCGCCTCACTCAGGGTGCCATCCGGCGGCACTGCAGGTGCTGGTATCAACTCCCGCTCCACCAACGTTTTAACGATTAAAGCTTTCAGCTCCTTTTTGAGAATTTGCTAAGAATGAACAATTTAAAAGTTATTTGCAATTTGAACTAAATCATCCTTTCTACAAATTTCGATTTGTGCAAGGGAAGGCTCAGCAAGAAACGAATCAATGTTGAAGTGCTCCATTCTCCGCACGTTTTACAAAATACACAAAAACCACACAAATAAACCCTGATAATATTTTTAACACCTCCTCGGGAACTTTAATATCCCGGCAGAGTCCCCATTTATGTTACGTCCCCGGCTCTTAAAAGGGGTAAAAGGTAAACGGAGGTAACATAAAAACCAGATGGAAAGGTTAACAGAGGTGTTTAATGAAAAATAATGAGGATTTCTTACGAAGAACGTTTTGTCATAAAACTAAATTAACAGGATACTAAACAAGATAGGTTCAAAAGACAAACTTAAACTACTAAACAACTTTACATAAGTTAGACAATCTGGATCAACAATTTTCAGTTTTTAAAGCCGAGCCAGACGAGGTTGGGCGACAGGTCACACCAGACACGGCCGCTCCTGAGTGAAGGTCCAGTCAGCCCTTTAAAGGGGTTGCCATACACTGCCCCACCCTCCACATTCACCTGGCAACCTGAGGGAAGAGGGAGGGACAAATCCACACATGTGCACTCACAGACACACACGCACTCACAACACTCAAACGGCAGCAGCCGTAACATCTCTGATTGGCTTAACTTAACTCTAACATCATTTCCTGTTTTCACTGGATAACTGCTACAGCACAGCCGGCTAATAAATGCAAGCGTATCCAGGATGGAAGAGGAGCTTGTCTTAATAGAGCTAGTGTCTCTTTACCCTGTCTGGAGGCTGCAGCCTCTCTCTGGTTAACTGCCGACGGAGCCACAGCGGCCTGCCGGTGATATTCACTTTATACCGAGCTCCGGAGGCAGCAGCCTCTGTGTGGCGAGCCGCTGATGACAAGGTTCTGTTTGCAGTGTCTGACTGCGTTTAAGGCAGCTGTGGTTCGTGTTTGCTTGGTCAAATCACCCGCATGTCTTTTCTAACGCTCGAATGTACAGATACATACGGTGATCGCTGCTCTGAAGAGCTGGGGGGAGTGAGTGTGGGGTCGGACAAAAGTTTCAATGCACAGGTTCATCTGCCGATTAAATGATTCTGAGAATCAAATTGTTAGGGCACTGGTGGATATCATGTACAGTGACATACGCTGCACTTCCCAGTTTTGGGGGCACTGGTAGAAGTGCTTTTTAAAAATGAATTGTTAGTCTATGTCTTTTATTGTTGTCTGTTGTTTTGTGTTTTTAACCTAAAGGTCATTAACATAAAGCCTATCTATCTATCTATCTATCTATCTATCTATCTATCTATCTATCTATCTATCTATCTATCTATCTATCTATCTATCTATCTATATTCTGTCCCTGATGTGTGTACCATGTACACACCACTGACAGATAGCTAACAGACAGGATTCAGAGAAAGTCCAACACAGTTTCTCTTCTTTCCATACTTTATGTAAAACTGTAACAAACACAAATTTGCAGAAGTCTCAGATACAAACAAACACAATTTAAATGAATCTTCATTACTTATGTGCATGTCTCGACAGAAGCTACATTCAGCTTTGCTTAATATTCTGTTTTTAACTCTAGCATTTTCCATCTTAAACATATGAATTTCAAATTATATCTATGCACATTTAGACAAAAACACAGAGAAATGAAGGGACTTACAAGCAATGCGTCTCCAAGGCACAAACGAGAAAAGAAAGGGGAGAGGAGCTTCCTAGCTAACCGCATGGAGAACACTGAGCTTCCAGCTTTTCCTTCTGGTTGGTTTGAGTCATGTGATCTCAACTGACCACTCAGAGAACACTAATAATCAATGCTATGTTATCCCCTAAACTGCCACAAGCCGGAGCAAAACACAATAAATATCAAGACACAATGTGTCATGACACTCCCCGTCTGGTATTAATTAGATACCACCATGCAACTAACTGAAAAAAGGGAAATGTCTACAGAAAACACATCAAAATATTAGTCTTCAGGTGACATAAGAAATACGGTGTCTGAGACAGGTCTGAGGAACGTTTTGGCTGTCCCGTGTCTTGCAACCCTTAGCTCCACTTTTCTGACTTTCCCATCGCTGCCAGGAAACGTCTTGATCACAAGAGCCATGGGCCAGTCGTTGCGCTTGACTTGAGAATCTTTAAGAAGGACAACATAACCTTCCTTCAAGTTTGGTCGGTCCTTTTGCCATTTGCTTCGGCTCTGAAGCGTTGCCAAGTATTCACGCCTCCATCTGCTCCAGAAAATATCAGCAAGATGCTGCACCTGCTTCCATTGTTGTCTGTGGAGGTTAGACTCTGTGAAGTCGCCTGGAGGGGGAGAGAGCGTGCAGACCTTCTGAGTTAAGAGCATAGCTGGCGTCAACAAGAAAGGTGACTCTGGATCTGTTGAGATAGGAGTAAGAGGCCTTGAATTAACAATTCCTGTGACCTCTGCCATTAGGGTAGACAGCACATCATGTGTTAAGTGACAGGGGCTGGTCTGCTGCAGCATGGAATCTAGTATGCATCTAGAGACACCTATCATTCGCTCCCAGGCTCCTCCCATGTGGGATGCGTGAGGTGGATTGAAAATCCATGAACAGCCCTCTTCACTAAGGTACTTCTTCACACTGGGTCCATGGGGGTCAGACAGCAGGATTCCCAGGTCTTTACAGGCCCCTACAAAATTGGTCCCACAATCTGAGCGAATCTGCTTGGCAGGTCCTCGCAGAGCAAAAAAACGTCTTAAGGCATTGATGAAGGTGGAGGAGTCCATACAGTCAATCAACTCAATATGTATGGCACGAGAGCTCATACAGGTGAAGAGAACGGCCCATCTCTTACTTTGCGCTTGTCCGCCTCGCGTACGTCTTGCAACGATGGTCCACGGACCAAACACATCCAGTCCAACATGCGTGAATGGTTGTTCAGTGCTCAGGCGATCTATGGGTAAGTCCGCCATCTTCTGTTCAGCTGCCTTCCCACGAAGCTTGTTGCATTTCACACACTTGTGAATGATGCTGTTGATACGCTTTTTTCCTCCAACAATCCAATAACCTGCAGTGCGAACAGCACCCTCGGTGAACATACGACCCTGATGCTTAACTCGGTCATGGTAATGTTCCACAAGAAGTTTTGCAGTGTAGCTGGAGCCTGGAATAATCACAGGATACTTCTCTTTGAGGTCCAATGCAGCATGCTTAAGTCTACCTCCTATCCTGAGGAGACCTTCACCGTCCAGGTAAGGGTTCAGTTTCTTCAGGACACTGTTCTTTGGAATGTCTTTCCCACTGGCAATACAAGCAAGCTCTTCTTCGTAAGCTTCTCTTTGCACACTTTTGATTAGTACAGCTTCCGCTTGCTGCAGTTCTTCCACTGTGCGAGGCTTTGAGCAGTGGTGCCATGACCTACAGGTTCTGTCTTGAACATCTGTTGCTGTGAAAGATTGGACGATATGTATGAGCGAAGCTGTGGCTCTCACTAATGACCTCCATGAAGAGAATCGCTCAAAACGTTGGGATCCTAGATAGGTGATTCCAGTAGACAGAGTGGTAGTGAGTGAACGAACTTCCACATCTGTGCCTGGATCAATGAGGTCGAACTCTTCTGAAGTTGGTTCTTTTCCAGTTTGCAAAAGGAAAGCAGGTCCTGTGAGCCAGGTGGTGGAGCTTAACTGAGCTGCTGGTACAGAGCGAGTGGCGTGGTCTGCAGGGTTGTGTCTTGTAGAGACATAATGCCATTGTGTCGGGCTTGAGACCTTCCTGATACGCTGCACTCGATTGCTGACATACATGTAGTAACGCCTTGTTTGATTATGAATATAACCAAGAACGACTCTGCTATCTGTGTAAAACTCGACAGCATCTGGGATGAAATCCAGTTCACTTGTGATTGTCTCTCCTATCTCTGTAGCCAGAACAGCAGCTCCAAGTTCCAATCTGGGAATGGTATGAGCAGCTTGTGGAGCTAGTTTGGCCTTACCAAGGACAAATCCGACGTGACATGTTCCATCTCTGTCGATGACACGGAGATATGCTACCGCCTTAACAGAAGAATCTGAGAAAATATGAAGCTCCTTTCTCAGAGCTGTAGAGAGGGTGGTGGGAACGTATGGTCTTGGTATCTCCAATTGTTCGAGATCGTGTAACGACTTCCTCCAGGTGTGCCATTGTTCTTACTTTTCCTCAGGAAGGGGAGAATCCCAGTCAAGAGCCTCACTTGATAACTCTCGTAGCAGGAACTTTCCCTGAATGCTGATGGGTGCGACGAACCCAAGTGGGTCAAAGAGACTGTTGACAGTAGCGAGTATTCTTCTACGTGTAAATGGCTTCTCAGTGTCAGCTACACGGAATGTAAATACGTCCCTTTTCAGATCCCAGCTTAGTCCGAGACTGCGTTGGATAGGAGCAGGATCGTTTTCCAGGTCGAGATCCTTGAGTCCTTTTGCGCGATCATCGATGGGGAACGCTTCCATTACTTCCTTGCTGTTAGAAGCAAACTTATGAAGTCTTAGATTCGAGTCAGCCAGCATCTCCTGTGTTCGTGTTAACAGGTCAATGGCTTCAACAGGTGTAGGTACTGACAGAAGTCCGTCGTCGACATAAAACTCTCTGTCAACGAAATGTTTGGCATCTGAGCCGTAGTCCTCTTCGCCATGAGCAGCTGCACGTCTGAGCCCATAAATGGCTACAGCAGGAGACGGACTGTTTCCGAACACGTGCACCCTCATGCGGTATTCGATGATCTCTTTGCTGGTATCGTTATCTTTGAACCAAAGAAAACAAAGGAAGTCTCTGCTGTCCTCTTTGACGATGAAACTGTGGAACATCTGCTCGATGTCTGCTGTTACGGCCACCAGTTCTCGTCTGAAGCGCAGCAGAACTCCTAATAGACTGTTGTTTAAGTCTGGACCAGAAAGCAGGACATCATTCAGAGAGATGCTTTGTTTTTGCGCACTGGAGTCAAAGACAACTCTAATCTGACCTGGCTTCTGTGGATGGTATACCCCGAAGATAGGCAGATACCAACACTCTTGGCCTTCTTGCAGAGAAGGGGCAACCTCAGCGTGGCCACGGTCAAAAATGTTATGCATGTAGGAGACAAAGTGAGCCTTCATCTCAGGCTTCTTCTCCAATGTGCGTAGAAGTGACGTAAGACGTGTCAACGCCTGGTCCCTATTGTTGGGGAGCCGCTGGCGTGGTGTTTTAAATGGGAGGGGTGCCACCCAACTGTTGCTGTCATCTATGAACATCTCTCTATTCATAATTTCCAAGAAGAGTCTGTCTTCTACAGAAAGTCCGATTTTGTTGTCGTTCTTTGACTTTTCAAGGATGGTGCTTCCTATGGGACAGCTGTCATAGCTGAGAATGTCGCAGGTTGGAGAAATTTCAGGTGGAGGCTCAGCGCTGAACTTCTCTTTAACACAGAGCCGGTTGGGACATGGAGGGAGAAGAGAAGGACGTCCATTTTCTAGTACATGGGTGCGGTAGGTATTTACAGCTGAAGACTTGTGCACTGATCCTAGGCAGACGTCTCCTACCACGACCCAACCCAAGTCGAGTCTTTGCGCGTAGGGAGTGTTGTTGGGTCCATTCCGTTGCTCCCGCACTTTGTGGACTTGGAGGATGTCGCGACCCAAGAGAAGAAGGATCTGAGCTTCTGGATCTAGTGGAGGAATGCGATGAGCAATAGACCTAAGGTGAGAATGCAACTGCGCTGCCTCAGGAGTTGGTATTTCGGTCCTGTCATCTGGCATATTGTTGCATTCGATCAGAGTTGGCAGTTTCACCTTTGTCACTCCGTCTAAGGACTCCACTATAAGACCTGTGGCCCTTCTCCCTGTGGTTTCAGTCACACCTGCACAGGTACGTAGTGTGTATGCTGAGCTCGCTCCCCTGATGTTAAGCAGGTTGAAGAACTCCGTCCTGGTGAGTGACCGGTTGCTCTGGTCGTCCAGGATTATGTAGAGCTTCACTGCTTTCTCTGAGTGGCCTTCTGGATACACCTTAGCTAGGCAGATCTTGGAGCAGGATCGTGAACCTCTTCCATCTCCACAGACGTCAGTACACTTTGAAGTGACGTTGAGTTGAGCAGCCTCAATGTCTCCCTCCCCGCCGTGCTCAGTTGGTGTTAGAGGGGGTGCTCCTGGATGAAGGGCTGTAACGTGACTGTCACTGTCACATTCTTTGCATCTGATGGCTGTCTTGCAGTTTCTGGCCAGATGAGTAGTGCTAGCACAGCACCTGAAGCAAATACCATTTTCTTTTAAGAAACTCTTACGTTCCTCTAAAGGTTTGTTCCTGAACCCCCTTCAGCGTCTGAGAGGATGGGGTTTCTTATGAAGTGGGCATCTCTTGTCAACATCATCCAAATTACTGCTTGAACTGCTTGTCTGACTCATAGTTTCTGCCGAGACCTCTGTCTTGTGGGTGTAGACTGTGCTTCTCCCTTGCCTTTTTGCTGGTTGCTCCACTTTTGTCAAACTTTGTGGTCCTGACAAAAGAGCAAAACTTGGATCATTGCGTGTTCTTGCCTCTCTGCAGACGAAGTCACAGAATAACGAGAATGGAGGAAAGGCGACCTTATGTAGAGCTTTGTACTGAGAACCTTGAGCCATCCACTTCTCTTGAAGACTGTAAGGTAACTTGTCGACGATGGGTGCTATGCCACGTGCGGTGTCAAGATAGGCTAGCCCGGGTAAGAAACCTTCGTATTTAGCAGACTCCACTTCCTGTAGGAGGTCTCCAAGCTCTCGGAGTTTGATGGCATCTTTGTTACTGACCCTTGGAAAATTGTCAATCCTGTCAAAGAGAGACTTTTCGACTACCTTCGAGGAACCATAGCAGTCTTCTAAGTGTTCCCACACCTTTAAGAGGCCTTTAGTAGGATCTCCTACATGCACAGCTCGAATCCTTCTCACATGACGTGTTGACTGCTCTCCCAACCATTTTAAAAGAAGGTCCAGCTGCTCACTAGCTGATAACTGCAACCCATCTATGGCGTTCATGTAGGAGGACTTCCATGCCCAATAGTTCTCAGGACGATCATCGAACTTGGTGAGTCCTGAGTTAATAAGCTCACGTCGTGCTAGGCACCTAGCGACATCACGCATGTTGTTGTCTCTTTTTTTTTTTTTTTTTTTTTTTCCCCCTTGTTTGCATTGTCTTTTCAGCTGGGCACTGTGTCTGATGACAGCATTAGAAAGACCAATGCATTTTTTTTCTAGCAGTTGGAGAATGCGAGGATGATTCACTGCTATAGTGACCATCACCAGCCCTCCCTGTAGGCTACTCCATCAAATCAAACTTTATTTAACCCCTGATGAGAGCTGAAGGGGAGGGCTCACACACCACAGTGTGAAGGAAGGGGAAAAATAGTGACAGAAGGACAGGATGAGACAAGACAAACAGAAAGGAGGACAGACAGGCAGTGTTACTGATTGAACAGTCCAAGTGTTATGTTGATCTAAGGTCCTACAGGAATTGACAGCAGTACGAAACCAGAGATACCAGAGAAGCGGGGTCTTGATAGCTGGGGGGGAGGTGAGTACACGAGGATCAGGTATGGAGGAACATGCATCACAGGATGTGAGCAGATGTGTTAAAGTGTCCAACTCAGCAAGTTCTGACGGGAAGAACTATTTCTTTACAGTAAGTCTCGACAGGAGCTTGAGTGTCTGTGCAAGCATGCATGTGAAGTGGTCACCGAATACCCAGAAAGTTTCCCCCCTCCCGGGAGATCACGGCCGCCGGCACCCCCGGGCCACCAGGGCACCCGAGACCCACCACACAGGCCCCAAAAGCCACCGGGCCAAGGAACAGCCCCCGGACCCACGGGGGGCAACCGGCCCGCCCCCCAGAGGCACCAAGGACAACACCCCGGAGTCCAGGGCGGGGCAAACAGCACAGACAGCACCCGCCCCGACCAACCACGCGCCCCGCCGGCCCCAGCCACCCCACCCCCACCCCAGCACCCAGCCAACCCCACCCCCCCATGGCAGGCCAGAGGCCCCAGGCCAAGCACCCGGGACCAGCCCGACCCAGCCGACCCAGTGAGGCTCGGCGTGGCAGCCGCAGCAAGGCAGGGTGGGGCGGTGTGGGCATGAGGCAAGGTCGAGGTTAGGCCCTGCCCTCAGGAAGAGCCGAGGCCAAGGGGCAGCAACAGGGACCGTCGCCCCGATGCCCAAGGGGGGCGGGGGGGCCCAGGCAACCCACACAGAACAGCGACCCAAGGCGGCCCCCCACGGCCAGGTCCCCAGAGAGTGACAGGCCGGCGGATCCCGCACCACAGGCCACCAGGGACACATGACCCAGCAGAGCCACCCCGTCCCCAGGGCATCGTCCCAGGCCCCACCCCGCAGGCGCCAGAGCCCAGCTGCACCGAGAGCCACCGACACACCCCCACATTTGCAGGGGCTCCCAGCAAGAGCCATGGTGGAGAAGGGCCGGACCCCACCAGCCACACCAGGCCTAGTCTAAATATGCACCCCGTGTCCATCCCAACTTTTCTGCATCTTGGCTCCCTGACAAAGATACAATATCCCTCCACCGTGAATAAGTGCAGCTAAGTGTAATGTGGTGCATTAAAACTGGGGAAGAACAGGTTGAGTGAGTGCCTACCGACTCCCCCTCTCACTGCCTGCCCCAGAGACATGGATGTTGTGTAGCATTAAAAACCAAGGGAAGTTGAGGCAGGCAGGCTGCAGGCAGAGAGGGGACCCAACCTAAAACAGATTGTGCCAGGCCGGCAGGCCCCACACAGCGGGGGAACAAATTTGGGTACCTAGTTTGAAAGATGCCCCCAAACTACCATCACAAGAGAATACTCATCTTCTTGGGGTTCCTGGAAAACAGTCCTATTTTAAATGGAAGAGGAAAGAGAAAAGAGAAACAGCAAGGGGAACAAGGAAAGCTTGTGAATTGTGTGCTTGTGTGTGTGTGTGTGTGGGTGTGAGGGTGCGTGTGTGTGAAGGCGTTGGGAGGCAGGGACAAGTAAAGAAAAAGAAGAAGAAAAACAACCATCATTTATAACAACAGTAATAACAATAATACTAATAAAATAAAAATAATGGTAGAACAACAGAAAAATAAATGAATGAATAAAATAGGCTAGATGAGGTTAGCTTGCTTGTGTAATACTAATCTGTTGTAATGGTTGAACAATCACAGGTTGTTGGATGGTATTGGAAATTAGGTGACCGAATGGGTTAATTTGTTTATGAAAGTGGACCAGGTTTCATTAAAGTTGGTTGATCTATTTGTGAGGGAGGCAGACATTTTTTCCATAGATATGTGTTCTGTAAGAAGATTTATCCACTGTGTAACGCTGAGGTGGGCTTTTGACTTCCAATTTAGGAGGACTGTTTTCTTGGCGATAGCTAGGGCTGTATATAGTGCAATGGATTTGTGGTGGTTGAGTTGTAGTGATGAGAGATCTCCTAAAATACAAAGGTTGGGGGATAAAGGGATGCGGCAACCCAGTAGGGAGGATAAGTGATCTGTGACTTGGATCCAAAAGTGCTTGACTGGAGTGCAGTGCCAGAAAGCGTGCATGAGTGTGTCTGCTTCGTTGAGTGAACAGTGGGTGCATTTTCCTGATTTGCTAAGACTCATTTTGTGTAATTTGTCACCTGTGTAGTGTGTTCTGTGGAGGATTTTAAATTGGATCAGTTGCAAATTAGAGGTTTTATTAAAGACAAAGTTGTTTTTACAGATTTGGTTCCAGAAGTCAGCATTGTTGTTGATAGACAGACCTTGATCCCATTTGAGTGTTGGGAGTGAAATTGAGGTATCTATGGTGGAGAGAAGGATGTAAATTTTTGACAGCATTTTTTTTATTCCAGTTACTTCAAGAAGATTTGTTAATGTGGCAGAATGGCTTTGGTTGGTTATGATATTGAATGATTTTCTAGCTGTGGCTTTTAATTGATGGTATTGGAAGAATTGATTATTTCCAATTCCAAACTTCTGGACCAGTAGAGGGAAATTAATAAAATGTGAGCCTTGGATAATATGGTGAAGTGCGTGATTCCGTGGTTCTTCCAGGTGGGAAAATTTAGGTTTTTTTTGTTAATTGTAAAGTCTGGGTTATTCCAGATTGGTGAGTGGATAGAGGGTGCACCTGTGGAGTTAGTGATCTTAAGTACTTTCCACCAGGCTGTCAAAGCTGAGGCTATGGTTATATTTTGGAAGCAGGGGTCTTTCTTGATGGTCTGGCTGATGAATGGGAGGTCAGAGAGGAGGATGTTATCACATAAAGCCTGTTCTGTTTCTAACCAATGCGTGTCAGTGTCTGATTGGTGGAGCCGTTTTATTAGATATTGCAGTTGGTTTGCAAGATGGTAATATTCAAAATTTGGGGCTTCCAGCCCACCATGTTGTTTAGATTTTTGAAGAGTTGAGAGTTTGATCCTGGGGGTTTTATTTTCCCAGTAGAATTTTGTTATTGCTGAGTTGAGATTTTTGAACCAAGTGGAATTGGGGGAAATGGGGATCATTGAGGATAAATAATTGATTTTAGGCAGGATTTTCATTTTGATTGTTATTATTCTTTCATAAAGTGAGATAGGGAGATTGGTCCAACGAGTGAGGTCATCTTGAATTGATTTGAGCATTGGAGTGAAATTGAGAGTGAACAGCTCTGAAAGCTTGGTGGAAATATTGATACCAAGATATTTTATATTTCCAGTGGGGATATGAGTTAGAGGTAGGATCACAGATTTTGAGCAGTTGACTGCGTAGTTGGAGAGTTCTGAGAATGACTGTATGACGGTTAGGCACTCTTTCAGCGAAGGGTGAGGGTCCTGGAGGAGGAGTAACACATCATCTGCATAGAGAAGGATTTTATGTTCTGTGGACTGAGTTCGTATACCTTTGATTTTTTGGTTCTGACGAATGGCAGCTGCTAGGGGTTCAATGAATAAGGCGAAGAGTGATGGAGAGAGTGGACATCCTTGCCTGGTGCCATTGTGAAGAGTGAAGCTACGTGATGTGAATCCATTAGTTGTGACTGTAGCCATAGGTGCAGTGTAAAGTGCCCTTATCCAATTAATAAATGACTCTCCAAACCCTAATTTCTGTAGTGTGGCAAATAAAAAAGACCAGTTAACTCTGTCAAATGCTTTTTCTGCGTCTAATGATAAGATGATGGTGTCAGTTTTTTTGGAAGTGGAGAGCTGCATGAGGTTAAAAAGTTTGCGAGTATTGTGTGATGACTGTCGACCTTTGATGAAGCCTGTCTGATCAGGGTGTATGAGAGATGGGATCACCTTTTCTAATCTGGCAGCTAGGACTTTACTAATGATTTTTAGGTCTGTGTTGATAAGAGACAAAGGTTGGTAGCTGGATGGAGAGGTGGGATCTTTGTCAGGTTTCAAGAGAAGAGTTATCATAGCAGTATTCATGTTGGGGGGAATACTGTAGCTGGTTGAGAGTTCACTGACCATCTTTAAAAACAGAGGAGAGATGGTGGACCAAAAATGTTTGTAGAATTCAGCAGGGAAGCCATCTGGACCGGGTGCTTTATGATTTGGGATGTTATTGATCGCTCTGTAGAATTCTTCTGGGGTTAGAGGCTTGTTGAGATGGTTGGTTTGTTCTTCTGATAGGCGTGGCAGATTAAGGTTGTTTAGGAAATTATTAATATCATTAATGTTTGGGTTATGGTCCAATGTGTAAAGGTTTTGGTAAAATGTCTTAAATACATTGTTAATTTCTTCAGAGTCATGGTGAGATTTCCCTGTTGAGTCCTTTATTACTGGGATTGTGGCTTTGTCTTTGTTTAGTTTCACTAGATTTGCCAGATATTTACTTGATTTATTGTGGTGCTGAAATTTCATGAGTTTCAGTTTTTCAATAAGGAATTGTGTTTTTTTATTTATGAGATCACTCAGTTCCAATTTACATTTCCTTAATTCATTGAGTATGATATCTGAGGGATTGGTAATGTAAGAATGTTCTAATTCTGCAACTTTTTTCTCTAATATATATTGTAGTTCATTTTCTTTCTTCTTTTTGTAAGATGAGAATGAAATGATTTTTCCCCTTAAAACAGCTTTGCTAGTTTCCCAGAGGAGCGTTGCAGAGGTATTTGGAGAGTCATTTATTTCCATAAAGGATGTCCACTCCCTCTTGAAGTAAGTGTCAAAGTCTGGGTCTTTTAGCAGAGATGTGTTAAACCTCCACCTGGTCATAGTTTTTGGATGGGATTTAATATTGAATGTACAAGAGACTGGGGAGTGGTCACTTATAGTTAAAGAGTGTATTGTTGTGTCAGTAATATCTTGGTGTAGTGTATTACTGATTAGGAAAAAATCAATTCTGGAGAATGAATGATGGACCTGAGAGAAATGGGTATAATTTCTTTCAAACAGATGGTTTAGTCTCCAGCTATCGCTAAGTCCACAGTCCTCCATGTACTGTTTTAAGGTTTCAGATGATCGCTGTGGTCGATTGGTTTTGTTGTTTGATCGGTCAATTGATGGATCTAAAACTGTGTTAAAATCACCTTCTATGATCAATTGAGAGCTGGGGAAATTATTGAGGAGAGCAAAGAGTTTGTGAAAAAAGGATGGGTCATCTTTGTTTGGTCCGTACAGGTTTACAATGGTGAGAGTGGTACTGTGTATAGATATATTAATAATTATGTATCTTCCCTCTGGATCGGATACTGAGTCGTTAAGAGTGAACTGAATTTTATTATTAATGAGAATTGCCACCCCTCTTTGTTTAGAGTTATAATTTGCTGTAAAGATGTTGGGAAATTGTGATGTTTTCAAATCTGGGGTTTTGGAGTTGGATAAGTGAGTTTCTTGTAAAAGAGCAATACCAGTATCCATTTTGGAAAGAAAATTTAAAACTTTAATTTTCTTTGCCTGATTTCCAATACCATGAATGTTCCAAGAAAGAAATTTAACTGTGGACATTACAGAACTTTGTGGAGATTTTTGTTTGTTTGTTTGTCTTTCTTCCTCTTTCCCTCCCCCCCTCCCCGCCCGAATGAGTATATGGGAAGTAAGTGACTGTCTGTGTGCGTGTGTGCGTGTGTGTGTATGTAAGGTTGCATAGGTGTCTGTACACAGCCTGGGGAGAGGGAGGGGGAAGAGCAATGATTAGTAAGTAGTATAAATAGTAGCAACAGGAAATAAACAACAGAAAAACGATGCAGAGATGGAAGATGCAGAGTAACAGAAAACATTGAGAGAGGTCTGCAGGTTACTCACGGAACCTCTAGAGACCACGGTGTTATTTGTTTTGGGTTTGTTTTCTCATAATATATGCACTTAGTAAAGCCAGGGTGTCAGCTTGCTGTCGCGATACAGCTGACCATCCACGTACAGTTTGTCCACAGAGATGACTGCTTTCCGCTTGCTGTCGATGAACTGCTTCCTGATCGGAAAGAGAACTTTACGCCTCTCAAGGATTTCGCGGGGGTACTGGTCATTCACTCCGTGGCGGGTGCCCCTCAGCTCTTTTCCATATCCTTTGATCAGCTCTTTATGCTTATAATGCTCGACTTTAGCGATGATGGGTCGGGGGTTTTTGTTGTCTGGTCTGATGGGTCCGAGACGGTGGACGCGGTGAAAGGTGATGTGTTTTGCAGTGTCAGGGGGGATCTTCATTTTATCAGTGAGGAATGCTTTCAGAGCTGTTTCAGCCTCGGATGGTGACCGGTCAGCGGGCTCAGGTATACCGGTGAAGATGAGGTTATCACGCATGGATCGTGCTTGCAGATCCAGGACGGTTTCCTTTAACTGTTTATTGTCTCTGGTGGCGGAAAGTTTGTCTGAGAGGGTCTGGACGGAAGATTTTAGCTCTTTATTTTCTTTAGTGAGAGTGAGGATCTGATCCTGTGTGAATTCTAGGCTCTGTTTTAAGCCTTGAAACTCTTTGTGGAGGATTTCAACCAGTGCAAGCCGGGTGTCCAGGACGTGCAGTTTATTGTCGATAGAGATTAGTGTGTCACTTACCTCTGAGTGGTTGAACGGAGATTCAGTCTGTGTGGGAGAGTCGGTAAATGAATCCGGGGACCGAGCTCGCTTGGCAGAGGGAGAGGAGATGGTGGAGTTGTTTTTACCTTTCTTCTTTCCCATCGCGCAGTACAGTTGGTACGAGTCGTCGATATAACCTTCCAGATTATCCAGTTTGTCAGCGTGGAGGGGTGGAACTCGGTGTAAATCTTTGGCTTCACTTTAGAGATGAGATGAGTAGCGTTGAGAAGTTTTCAGTGGCGGTGGCTGGGCGCCGCCATGTTCGATCGCACCGTGATCTCGCGAGAGTCGGGAATCACAGCGTCATCGGGCTCTCCTCCTCACAGCCGGCTCCTCTCCTCTCCATGTTGTTGTCTCTATCGAGCGGTGGCTGTGGTGTCATAGGTGAGAAAGTGAATGGAGGGGCTCGCGAGATGTGATGAGCCGCTGGTGTTGATTTCTGAGGTTGCTGTGTTTCATCATCGTCAAGCATTTCACCAAAATCTGTAACATTTCGAGCTGTAGAGCGGTGCTGCCTCAGCGGTGTTCCAGGTCTGAGTACATGAATGACTGGTTCTCTGGGTGGTTGATATGGCTCAACCCCTACAGGAGTTGTTGATCCCAGCTGGGACTGGCTGTCGATGTAGTCCCGGACGCGTTCAGAGACCCCACCTGGTTCTGAGTTCCTCTCCCCACGCTCACTTTCTGCTGCTGCCTCCAATACCTTTGTCTCAGCGATGGCTGCTGCTACTTCTCCATCATGCTTTATTGTTGCTAAAGTTGCTTCTAAAGTTGCCTCTGTCACTTTGAGTTTAGCCTTTTCAATCATGACTTCGGATTCCTTTTTGATGAATTCAGCCTTGGCTCGGGCAGCCTCCAGCTTAGCATGAGCCTTGGCAGCGGCTGCACTAGCTGATGAGCTGTGTGATCCACGTGTCGATATAGAGGCTATGGATCGTGTTTCGAATGCTTTGCTTTTCTCCGATGCATCTTCACTCTTTAGTGTTTTCTCCGCCATCATGTATTGCTGATGCCGACCAGGTGTATGAAGCGTGACGATGAGCAAAGAATGCTTGAGGTGAAGCTTGCTTTCTTTGAATTGTTATGCCTGTTGTAGGTTGCTTTTTTACTATTCTGTCCCTGATACGTGTACCACGTACGCACCACTGACAGATAGCTAAGAGACAGGATTCAGAGAAAGTCCAACACAGTTTCTCTTCTTTCCATACTTTATGTAAAACTGTAACAAATACAAATTTGCAGAAGTCTCAGATACAAACACAATTTAAATGAATCTTCATTACTTATGTGCACATGTCTCGACAGAAGCTACATTCAGCTTTGCTTAATATTCTGTTTTTAACTCTTGCATTTTCCATCTTAAACATATGAATTTCAAATTATATCTATGCACATTTAGACAAAAACACAGAGAAATGAAGGGACTTACAAGCAATGCGTCTCCAAGGCACAAACGAGAAAAGAAAGGGGAGAGGAGCTTCCTAGCTAACCACATGGAGAACACTGAGCTTCCAGCTTGCCACAAGGTGGAGCAAAAAACAATAAATATCAAGACACAATGTGTCATGACAATCTATCTATCTATCTATCTATCTATCTATCTATCTATCTATCTATCTATCTATCTATCTATCTATCTATCAGACCCATGATGAAAACAATACTTTAACAGTAATTAGTCACGTACTTTCTAGACTACCTGTATAATATGAAGTACTTTTACTATGTACTTTTCGAGTAATCCATTGTCAAAATCCAAAACAGTAAGATTAAGTATACTGCACCCAAATTTGCTGTGGCATAAAAAACTTGTTTCCCATTAGCAGTCCATGATTCACATACATTTGAACTTAGTACCTCCCAGTCTACCACTATTCATAGTATGAAGTACTTTTACTATGTGCTTTTCAAGTAATCCTTTGTTAAAATCCCAAACAGAGGACAAGATTAAGGATATTTCCCCAAACTTTGATGTGAAATAAAAATCTTGTTTCCTATATTCATATACTGTTGGACTTAGTACTTTCCAGACTACCAGCATGCATTTTTTGAAGTTCTTTTACTGTGTACTTATCGAATATTACTAGGTCAAAATCTTTATTTCAAATCAAATTTGGATGAAATATCCTTAATCTTGTCCTCTGTTAAGGATTTTGACTATGACTTATTTTAAATGTTCACACTAGAAGTACTTCATGCTGTTTCTTATGCCACTTCGAGGTTGGGTACTTCATTCTGTTTTTTCATGCTGCTTCAAAGTTAGTTGAAATATCTTAATCTTATCCTCTGTTAAGGATTTTGACTTATAACTCGAAAACTACACTGTAAAAGTACTTCATTATATGTATGCTGGTAGTCTGGGAATTACTATGTTCAGTAGTATATGAGTCATGGACTACTTATGGAAAACAATTTTGTAATGCCACATCAAAATTGGGTAAAAAAATACTTGATTTTGTCCTCTGGTAAGGGTTTCAACATCGTATTACTCGAAAAAGTAAAGGGTTAAAGTACTTCATGAAGGTAGAATGTGAAGCACTTAGTTCAACAATATATGAAGCATGGACCACTTATGGGAAACAAGTTATTTATTCCACATCAATATTGGAATAAAGATCCATTATCTCGTCCTCTGTTAAGGATTTTGACATAGTAATACTCGATAAGTACACAGTAAAAGAACTTCAAAAAATGCATGCTGGTAGTCTGGAAAGTACTAAGTCCAACAGTATATGAATATAGGAAACAAGATTTTTATTTCACATCAAAGTTTGGGGAAATATCCTTAATCTTGTCCTCTGTTTAGGATTTTGATAATGGATTACTTGAAAAGCACATAGTAAAAGTACTTCATACTATGAATAGTGGTAGACTGGGAGGTACTAAGTTCAAATGTATGTGAATAATGGACTGCTATTGGGAATCACGTTTTTTATGCCACAGCAAATTTGGGTGCAGTATACTTAATCTTACTGTTTTGGATTTTGACAATGGATTACTCGAAAAGTACATAGTAAAATACTTCATATTATACAGGTAGTCCAGAAAGTACGTGACTAATTACTGTTAAAGCATCGTTTTCATCATGGGTCTGATAGATAAATAGATAGATAGATAGATAGATAGATAGATAGATAGATAGATAGATAGATAGATAGATAGATAGATAGATAGATAGGCTTTATGGTTATGGCCTTTAGGTTAAAAATAACACAAAACAACAGACAACAATAAAAAACATAGACTAACAATTCATTTTTAAAAAGCACTTATACCAGTGCCCCCAAAACTGGGAAGTGCAGCGTATGTCACTGTACATGATATCCACCAGTGCCCTAACAATTTGATTCTCTGAATCATTTATTCGGCAGATGAACCTGTGCATTGAAACTTTTGTCCGACCCACACTCACTCCCCCCAGCTCTTCAGAGCAGCGATCACTGTATGTATCTGTAGATTCGAGCGTTAGAAAAAGACATGCGGGTGATTTGACCAAGCAAACACGAACCACAGCTGCCTTAAACGCAGTCAGACACTACAAACAGAACCTTGTCATCAGCGGCTCGCCACACAGAGGCTGCTGCCTCTGGAGTTCGGTATAAAGTGAATATCACCGGCAGGCCGCTGTGGCTCCGTCGGCAGTTAACCAGAGAGAGGCTGCAGCCTCCAGACAGGGTAAAGAGACACTAGCTCTTTTAAGATAAGCTCCTCTTCCATCCTGGATACGCTTGAATTTATTAGCCGGCTGTGCTGTAGCAGTTATCCAGTGAAAACAGGAAATGATGTTAGAGTGATGCCTGATGTGTTTCAGTTAAGCCAATCAGAGACAAGTAGCATGGACCTACCCTTTCCGGTTTCTTGAAATGTTTTTCATGAATGTTTTTTCAGATTGTAAAATATTTTGTGTTTTGTGAAATGTTTTTGTGTTTTGTGAAATGTTTATTGCAGATTGTGAAATGTTTTTGCGTACTGTGAAATGTTTTTGTGCATTCTTAAATGTTTTTGGGTACTGTGAAATGTTTTTGTGCATTCTTAAATGTTTTTGGGTATTGTGAAATGTTTTTGCGCATTCTTAAATGTTTTTGGGTATTGTGAAATGTTTTTGCGCATTCTTAAATGTTTTTGCACATTCTTAAATGTTTTTGCGTATTCTTCAATGTTTTTGTGCATTCATAAATGTTTTTGCGCATTCTTTAATGTTTTTTGCTCATTCTTAAATGTTTTTGCGCATTCATAAATGTTTTTGCGTATTGTGAAATGTTTTTGCGCATTCTTAAATGTTTTTGCGCATTCATAAATGTTTTTGCGTATTCTTTAATGTTTTTGTGCATTCATAAATGTTTTTGCACATTCTTTAATGTTTTTGAGCATTCTTAAATGTTTTTGCGTATTCTTCAATGTTTTTGTGCATTCAGAAATGTTTTTGTGCATTCTGAAATGTTTTTGCGTATTCATTAATGTTTTTCTGCATTCATTAATGTTTTTGCGTATTGTGAAATGTTTTTGGGTGGTCTTTTTGCGTATTTTGAAATGTTTATTCGCATTGACCTTCAGGGTCACCGTAAGAATTAAAGGATAAATTCTGATCAAATAGAATCCCAAGATTTCTAACAGATGTGCTTGGTGCCATGCTAAGGCCATCTATGGCAGTTAAATCACTAGAAAAGGTTTCTCTAAGGTGTCGAGGGCCCAGCACAATAACCTCTGTCTTGTCTGAGTTAAAGGAAAAGTTCGGTTCCTGCAGCTTTCACATTGTTTATAGAATGAAGTAGAACAATATACTCACCCAGAAGGCTTTCCTGATCCAAACAGTGCTTCGGGAGATATTTAGATCCAAAATCGAGCAGCGTACAGCGATACAATGGTAGCCTGTAGGGCATAGATCGCCGCTCCTAAAACTGCATTAATCGTCCAAAAACTCGTGTTTTTCACCAATATTCCATCATGATCCGTTCCGGATGGTCCTCCATCGCAGTCTGTGTCACTCCACACAGCGCTGTGTGGCTGTGCCGACCTCTGAACTGACGAGTTTGTTTACGTGCCTCCGCGCATGCCCAGTGCGGCTCATTGTTTTAGGGAAAGACAGCTTGCTACAAATCGACTTTCTTCTTCTAGTTTTGTGCAAAATGAACGAATATCTATTGGATGAAGATGCTGTGGAGGAGAACTTTGAATATGATGGGTGTCTTTACAGTTTCGAGCCAGAGTTTACAGATGACGAGCTCAAAGAAAGGAGGAAGCAGAGGCAGCGCTCCAGAGAGTACTGCGCATGCGCGGATGCAGTGTGCTGTGTGAAGTGACACAGACTGTAATGGAGGACCATTCGGAATGGATCATGATGGAATATTGGTGAAAAACATGAGTTTTTGGGCGATTAAAGCAGTTTTAGAAGCGGCGATCTATGCCCTACGGGCTACCGTTGTATTGATGTCCGCTGCTCGATTTTGGATCTAAATATCTCCCGAAGCACCGTTTGGATCAGGAAAGCCTTCTGGTTGAATATTGTTCTAACTCATTCTATAAACAATGTAAAAGCTGCAGGAACCGAACTTTTCCTTTCAGAAGAAGAAAATTTCTGCCCATCCAAGATCTGATGTCCTTTAATCATGCGTCTAGTTTAGATAATTGGTTTGTCTCACCTGGCTTCAGTGATACATAGAGCTGTGTATCATCAGTGTGACAATGAAAGTTAACAGAGTATTTCCTCATGATATCACCAAGGGGAAGCATATATATGGAGAAGAGAATTGGACCTAGCACAGAGGCTTGAGGAACTCTGTAGCTTACTTTAGTGTACACAGAGGACTTGTTGTTTACGTTTACAAACTGATATCTATCAGATAAGGACTTAAACCAATTTAAGGCAGTACCTGTAATCCCAAGTAACATCTCTAATCTCTGTATAAGAATATGATGATCTCAGGGAGAAGTCCCTCATCTGAAGCTGAGAGTAGATTGTTAGTTACTTTAACTAGAGCAGTCTCTGTGCTGTGATGAGCTCTAAATCCTGACTGAAAGTCCTCAAGCAGGTTGTTGTCTTGAAGGAAGTCACACAGCTGATCAGCCACTACTTTCTCCAGGATCTTTGAAGCAAATGGAAGATTTGATATAGGCCTGTAGTTAGCTAATGTTCCCGAATAGAGGTTAGGTTTTTTAAGGAGAGGTTTGATGACAGCTAAAAGACTGTGGCACATAGCCTGTTGATAGAGATATATTTATTGTCTCCAGCAAGGATGGACACACCCGGGGAAAGACCTCCTTGAACAGCTTGATATGTGAGGAAAAAGTAGGAAAATCAAACCACAGCTTTTCAGAATGGCATTCAACAATGTTGGAATGCAAACGATTGAAAACTAAAACATAGCTTTCTGTTGGTGACCTCAACAGTTCTCCCATTTCCTCATCACCAAATCCAAAGAGTGCATAGGCCTGAAAAAATTCAGTACACTGGTACAGTAATTTTGAGAGTGGGTTTCATGCAGTTGGTCGTCCCCATGTTGGAGCAATAGATCGACCACACAAATGCTCTTTCATACTGTCACACTATGAGACCCTAAATAAATTGACACTGTGAGCCCCTATTATTTACACACTCATAAACCACTTTATTAGGAACACCTGTTCATTCTTCAGCAATACCACATAATAGCCCTGCTAAAAATATAAAGCATATTTTTAACAGGTTATTGTCTTAAAAAACAAAAGGATACCTTTGATAAAGCAATTTCTTTAATGAGCTTAAAGCATGAACTATCTGTGAAAAAGGAAAAGGAGCAAATAATTCTCTGGACCCAAAATGCAGAAACACAGCCTCAACTGCAAGTTTTAAGGTGTTTAACAAAGATTACAGACAGGTTAATACTGAGCTGCTTTTGTGATCCAACAGTGTCTGATGATCCTTAGCAGAGGTTATTCTGAGGCACAAGAAAAATGTGGATTAGTCTTTAGTCAAAGCTTAAACAATCAGATATCACCAAATTGCAGAACCTTTGGTGATATATCTTCTCCTGGTATCTCCTCCTTATCCTCCTTGCAATAATGAACTCCATCTTTTTAGATCATGTTAAGAATAAAGATTAAAACAGGGAAATATGGGCAATCACAGGTAAATCATTAAGACATCGAGTGAAATACATTAATTTTCTCTGTTTTTTCTCCCTCTTTTCTTCGTCTTTTTTCTCCCTCTTTTATTCTGGATTTCATGAGGTGAGAGAAGCCGGATACATACTCTGTATTGGATGACAAGGCTGTTTGTTGCTGGCGTGTGAGATATGCATCACACTTCAGCTGCCGTCAGGTTAAGTTTCCATTATGACAAACGGCTTTGATCCGACATCTGGTGTGACGGGACAATTAATATAGATACAGATGTATATATATATATAGGTTCAGAAGGGGACATAAAATGGTGATTGATTTGACTGTTCATTGCAGCGAAATGAGCCTAACACTCTGTAAACCTGCTACTGAGGGTTTGTTGACGTGTGCGCACATGTGCACCTGTCACCAAATTACAGCTGCGGAGGGTGCATGCCGAGAATAGACCATGTTGGAGCTGGCGAGCTTTCAGCACACCTTCTGCACAGTTTTTTGGCACGAAATTGTCACTGTCACACTACCCATAATGAATATGTTGGCACCTCCCCCTGGTGCGCCGTCACACCCATGTCGGCGCAGACAGTCTACCAAATTCCCAAACTGGCTGTGCATGGTGGTGCTGGGGGAGGGTGTGCCAGGCTCTGCGCACCCTGCGCCACCCTACGCTGCAACACGAAATTATGGCTCATTGACAGCCATGAACCAAGGAGTAAATATCTTTGCTCCCTCTCTCCTCAGTGATCTCCTGGAGCCTCCACCCTGCCATATTTGTAAATACTCACCTTTGTCACTAAAAAATGCCACATACACTGGACTTCCCTTACCCATTTTGTTTTTTGGAACTGTAAATAAAAACTGTAAACCTTGTTCTTTGTCTGCGACTTCAGCTTTGGGTCCAATGTACATCTTTTAAAGATTATTCCCTGATATATAGATAGTAACCAGAGCAGGACCACTGGAAACCATCTGGCAGTGTTGCTGTTACTTAACCTGACACGCCAGATGGATAGTTTCATATGTCCGCCATGGAAATATTTCACAAGTCCATCTGGGTAGCTGCTCTTCTGATTAGCTTTCAGAGGCGGGACCTCCCAAAACAACCAGTACTGGTTGTTTTGGAGCTACTTAGCTGGCCATTGGACGACCGTTCGAACCAAAGTAGAAGAGGATTGGACGACCATTCTGATTGACACACTCACCACAGGCCAATCCACATCAAGCCCCGGTATGACGTAGCTTATGTACGTAGCGGCTAAAGTTAGCCGTTAGCTGCTAACTTAGCTGCTAACAGCTAACGGCCTTATACTATCCTCCTACACTAAATTGTACCACACAGATGATTCATTTAACTCTTATATGTAACATGAACCTTGTCAAAGACAATCCTTACAAGTAAACTTCTCAGGAGGGCAGATTTCGCCAAGTTTTACTAACTATCTATGACAGGAGTCACTACCCGATTCGTATGTATTTCTATGTCTGAATCCATCGAGTATATATCTATATCTTTTTTTTATACACATCACAGCTCGAGAGGAAGTGACACAGTTTTTGCGCATGCGCAGTACAAATCGGGTAGCCGTCTGCTGACGTCACGCCTTCTCGTCACTTCCGCCCTTTCCGCCGCTCCCGCCTCTTTTCCCTGATTGGGCCGTTAAAATTTTAGCCGAGTGAATCCATTGGTCTACGGTGCGCTACAAGATGGGGATCTGCAGGATTTCAGGAACTGAATCAGGCAGGCCCATCTGCTATGCAAGGTTAGCTGTTACTACCCATACTAAATAAATGCAACTTATAGTTTGGTGCAACTAATGCATGTTTTTTTTTCTGTTCATGACACATTTTTTCACTGATGTGACTTGTACTCCAGAGTGACTCATAGTCCAGAAAATAGGGTAATTTATACGCAGATTTCCATTCATTGCAAAAAATTAAGCCAATTTCATATTATCTAGCAGTAAATCAATAATTCTGTATCTCAAAATCTCACTAATCACCTTACAATTATGGTAGTTTGCCAATTGTGGTCTCTTAGTGTTGTCTAAACTTACTAACTATTTACCAGTACATAGTTTATCAGTTATAAGCTTAGAATATATTTATTTAGATTATGCTTCTTCACAGTTAGACTCTCATTTGTTACCCTAATTAAGTCTTTCACATCTGGATTGACAAGAGGCTTGTTAGTCATTTATTAACTTGTAATTATTTTCAGTCAGTGGCACAGCTGTAACTTGACAATTTCAATCTTTATTTTTATGTTTATTTTTATATCTGTTTTATTTTAAAGCTCAGTATGACCTGTTTTGGTCTCATTATAAAGGGAGGTCTACACAGTTACCTTGCATTTTCAAACAACTCATTCTCAAGAATAAAGCAAAGACCAAATATTAGAGCAGTCTACTGCAGATTTTTAATTTCAGAAAGGAGAAGAGAGCAAGCACGGCAAGCCAGCAGCCACCAAACTCCACAAAAACATAACATCAAAACATGGTCCAAACAACCATGGAAAATACTCAGTAACATCACAAGCTTAATAGTTAATCATTTTTTTGTTAGGTTATCCAGCAGACATTCAAAGGTCTGTTACCTTCTTTTAATGGCATTTTAGTTAAAGTTAGTTTAAGATAAATATCACATTGATCAGTACACTAATTGTGTTTAAGTTACCCACTGGTTAATCAGTTATTTTAATTTATTCAAAAATATGGGAATGTTGTCTGTTTAACAAGGAGGTTAAAAGAATTTGTTACTGGCAATCATTCACTTGAGCTTTTTATCTAAGAGGATGTGGACCAGGGGCGGACTGGGCTGGGGATGGTGGCCCGGGAAGTCATTAACAGAGAGGCCCACTTCATGTGCAGTGTGCGAAGCAACCAAACAGCGATACAATTTTCCCATACCATGAGGGAAAAAAGACTAATTTGACATTGTTTTGGACCATAATAATATAGCAGGGCTGCCAACTTTTCAAAAAACCTTGGAGTGAGATTTGGTGAAGGCAAACAAAATTTTGCCCGCATACACGGCGACATTTAACACAAAATACCTAATTTTGTGCAGGTTTAATCAGACTATATAGCACTCAGAAGTGACAAAAAGGTGCATGTGCAATCAACTTAGGTTAAAGGTAAAAAATAAAATTAAAACAAATGCTATATTCTGCTGTCTGATATGTCAAGCTCTTTAGACCTACATAGTGATATAAACAATAACTATAATGTCGTTGTTCCTCATAAGTCTATGTCCTACCTGTCTACAGGTTTGTGTTCATGCACAATCAGTAGTTCCAAGACCAGGGTTTACTCACCAAAAACACTGGTCTGATCACCACTACAGCAGCTTTACAAGAATCAAAAGCTCAAAACAATTTATAAATCTATATGACATTTTTAATGAAAAGCTGAACTAAATCAAACCACACTTTGATTTTATTTTTTTTATCAAACTGTCAACAAGCAGCAACAAAACAAAATCTGAATATATCACATAACTTAACAATACACAAACCTTTACATAATTAACCAATTAAAGCCTGTTGTATCTTATTTGATATATGTATTTGATACCTTTATCAAATCAATACAACCTACAAATACAAAAGAAACATCTTATTCAGATAAATGGTAGAAAGTGTCTTTAAATGGATTATCAGTTGCCAACAACGAATTCTATCAAATGAGATACCAAAAATATATGTGTTAAATTTTATTTCCTTTTTTTATTTGATTTTAGTTGAAAGTAAGATTAACATTTCAGCTCCCAAAAGGAGAATTTTCTGGCTATTATTTGTGCATTCATTTTTTAAAGGGTTAAATTATGTAATGCAATTAAATATACAATTAGCCTAGATTTAATTTTCCTTTAGTAAATGAACAAAGTTTTGGTATCAATTTGTAGGCTATAAGTCCACATTACTATGAACTATCTATTAAAAAAACTTTGAAAATATATGTAGTAATTTTAATTGGAGGACAATAAGGAGTGAAAATTCAGAGTCAGAATTTAATTAGAAACGTGATCTGTTCAAGTTAACATCTAATATTTGTGTCATAAATGAGAGGACGAGGATGTCACAGCCAGGCAGAGGGGAGTGGGAGTTGGGGTTAAAATCTTTCAAGAGTTTAAATTTTCAACTAAAATGTTTATAAGACTTGACTTGTATTGTACAGTCAGAAAACATAACCATACAATTGGAAAACCTTTATTTGTGTTTACAGTGGGGATTTTGGGGGGACAACTTTATAGAAGGAGGGGACACGACCAGTTGTTTAATTTTTGTTGTTTTCTAGTGGATACACTCAGACATACTCGGATGAATGTTTGTCCTTTTAGGCCCCCACACACTAAAGACATTTTTACCTAATTTATGCACTGTCCACTAAAAACAGCCCTGAGACCCACTTACGGGCCTCCAGCCACAGGTTGAGAACCACTGCACTAGTAGATTGTATTTGAAGCTTCATCCTTAAAAGATTGCTCACATCATGAAGAATATGTGATCCAGGGAACCTCAGGATGAATTTATCATTTAGAAAACAGTGAGTGGGTGAAAACAGCAGCTCAGATGGACTGATGAACAATGTTGCATTTTGATTCATCAAAAGGTTGACTCGTCTTTTTTTAAGTCTCTGTGTTCATTTAAAATGTGCTCATGAGCCATCAAGACACAGTTTGAAATATAAAATCACACATAGTGACTGACGATCTCTCACTGTCTGCTGTGATGCACGTCTCTCTGCGCCTTTACGCACACCGGCACAAAGAGGAGCGCGCGTACACGGAAAGTGAAAGTTAAAGTCACACAACCATCCTGTAAGTATGTTTATAGTGGTTATATGGTATTTCTTGGCATTTTCTAGTGGGTACAGGGTGCATACCTGCATATCTTGTACATTATACCACACGACCTCTGCGTTCTCTCTGCGCTTTTGTGCCTCTGACTTGAGCGTGAGAAATCGGACGTGTGGCGTGAGTGCGTGTGAAACCAACCAAATGCGTTAGTCTCACGGGCAATGCGTGAGAGTTGGCAGCCCTGATATACATCCTGTCCCCCGTTCGAGCAGCGTGATTGACAGGCGACTCTGCCACAGCCTGATCCGCCCCGCCCCCTCTCTCTCATGTTGCGGCCGCGGCCCACTGGCCCACTGGCCCACCGGCCCACCGGGGAAATCCCCGTACGCCAGTCCGCCCTTGATGTGGACTAGTTATAATTAATATAATAATAGTGATACAATTATTGATTATCAATTAACATTGGTCACTAATAGAAATTATAGCATATGATATGACAGCAAATCATTTATATTAGCTACCAATTTAAATTACATTAATTCATTATTCAGTAGTTTTTCAGTTGTGATTAATTCATTAACTTCAGATTTACTTAGACAAATTAAACACAAACAACAAACATGAACTAAGAATTTGTTATCTAGACATCATTTTCTTCCTGATAGATATTTTACTAAACTAAGTGATTATCAGTAATGAATCATTATAACCTCTCTGTTAAACCAACAAACTCATATATTTATGAATAAATAAAAAATATTTAATAACTATGAGTTAGTTTAACCAAAACTGTGACTATCAGGGGAAAAATATGAACAAATCTTTTTTTATTCAATTTCAAGTTGTCCAACAATTAGGGTTTTTTTTTTAGGTGTGTGTGTGTGTGTGGGGGGGGGGGGCAACATTAAGAAAGATCATTTGTCAATTATTTGTACTTGCCAATTTTATTTTAAATTTAAAAGCAGCTGCTTGATCATCTGTGCAGTTATGATCGTTACCTCACCAAGGAGGTAATGTTTTTGGGAGAGTTTGTTTGTCTGTTCGTCCGTTCATCCGTCCATCCATTTTTGAACAAAATAACTCAAAAAGTTATGGATGGATTTCGATGAAATTTTCAGGAAATGTTCAGCATGAGAAAAGGAAGAAGTGATTCAGTTTTGGTGTTGAGCCGGATCACCGCCTGGATCCGCCAAAACTAAAAATGTGATTTTTGTGATTAACTACTGACCTAAAATAGATATCATTATGACTCCGATTGCTTATGGCATGTTTTCTTGGTCAAGGAATCTAAATATTTAGATGAAATAAAGGTAGGATATATTGTATTTGAACTAATAAAGTGAAGCCTGCGAGCTAGTTCAGACAGACAACTCGAGCTGCACTGCTATGCACATGTCACAGGTCACACGTCACACTCCTCTCATCCATCCTCCAATCACACTCTCCACCTCTCAATTTGGCGGTGTATTTAAACTGGGAGCTTACCCATCTCTCCCTCTGCACGGCAAACGTCTATGCTGCCAGTCACTGATTTGCTGCGTGTTCTATGTGTGGGTGTTGCTATGTTTTGCTCATCACTCCTTCATGCCTTCATGTAACCCTTCTGCAAGGAGTGATGAGACTGGAGCCTGGGCGCCAAACCTATAACATGTATTTGCTGCTACAACAAAACAATTTAACGTGAGTTGATTGACTGAAATACATGTAAGTCTGAAATAGTTAAATGGTGTGTTTGTTTGCAGCATTTTCCTTAAAGTTCACACTAATGTCTGACATGACAAAGGGATGGAGTGTTCGGATTAGTCGGTCAAGGGCGAAAAAGTCAAGGTCACAGAACCTTTTGGTCTCCCATCATCTTTGCAGACAGTCCTGTGAATTCAGTTTCTCATTGTGTTCTTCAATGTTTTCATAATTCACCTTAAACTTTGCACAGGTGTCTTCTTTTGATCACTGCATGAACTGATCAAATGCAGTAGACAGGAGGTCAGAGGCTTGGTGACTCAGGTCTCAGGGCTGTTGTAGTTCCAGTTTTAGTTTTAAGTACTTTCATGATGCATTTTTGCTAAGTCTGCATTAACGTGAAACTTCATTCATGTTAACCTTTATCTGTTTTTCAGGAATAACATCTTAAAGTTTGACAATGTCCCCAAGAACCTACTCCATTCTGGATCTCCTGCTGTCTACCAGATCACAACCAAGAAAGAGAGCATTGGGTCAATCTCCAAAATGACTGTTGGCAAACGCAGCCCAATGAAAGTAAACAAAACCATCCTGCTGGTTGGTGAAACAGGAACAGGAAAATCCACCATGATCAACGCTCTGGTCAACTTTGCCTTGGGAGTGAAGTGGGAGGACAACGTCTGGTTTAAGATCGTCCAGGAAGAGAAAAAGTCTCAAGTGGAAAGTCAGACATCAGACGTGGTTGTGTATGAGATCTTTGGTTTTGAAGGTAAAGCTCTGCCCTTCTCTCTGACCATCATTGATACTCCTGGGTACGGAGACACCAGAGGGGCCAAGAAAGATGAGATGGTCAGTGAGTTATTGTTTGAACTGTTCCAGTCCAAGGACGGGGTCCATGAGATAAACGTGGTGGCTCTGGTGCTGAAGAGTAGTGTTAATCGTCTGAGTGACCGTCTGAGGTACATCTTTGATTCGTTGGTGGCTCTTTTTGGAAAAGACGTGGAGAAGAACATCGTCTCCCTCATCACACACTCAGATGGGACGAAACCCAAAAACGTCCTTAAAGCTCTTGAGGCGGCGAACATAAAGTGTGCCAGAGATGACAAGGAGGAGCCTGTTTACTTTGTGTTTAATAACTGCCAAAGTGAGGACAGAACAGAGAGTGAAGATAAACTTGAAGATGCCTTTGACATGACAGAAGAAGGGCTGAAGAAGTTCTTTAACTTCTTGGAGAAAACCAGCCCCCAAAAGATGGGAACCACAGTGGAAGTTCTGAATGAACGCAAAAGGCTTAAGGCCTGCATCCAAACCTTCAATGAACGTGTCGAGCTTATCAAACTAAAGCAGACAGAAATCCAGCAGACTCAGGACGGTTTTAAGAAACGTGAGGAAGAACTGAAGAAGGTCTGTAAACAAATGGAAAAAGGTCAACTAAACCAGAAAGAAATCCAGGAAGCGCAGGAAGCGCTAAAAAAGTTTGTGGAAGATGCAGAAAGAAACAAGAACTTCACTGTAATGGTTGACGAGCCCTACAAGGTAGCAAAAAAGATTGATGGTGGGGGATTGTGGTACACCCTGGGGATATGTAAAAAAGGAGCTGTGACCTGCAACAACTGTAAGGAGAACTGTCACTACTCATGTGACTTGGCCGTGAGTCCTGGTTATTGTAAAGTTATGAAAAATGGCCAGTGCAGTGCATGCAAATGCTCAGTAAATAATCATGTGAAAGACACTTTTGTCTATGAGACCAGGACCAGAAAGGTTGAGAAGACCATGGACGATATTAAGAAGAAATATCTAAAAGGTGTTGAAGGTGGTGCCAAAGCAAAGAGCCGTTTGGAAGAACTTAAGAAGTCTAAAATCAACTTGGGACCTCTGGAGGAAATGTACCAAAAAAACAAAACAGAGTGTGAAGACATAGCCAAGATTTTAGAAGGCCTGAAGGCAGAAATGGATGAAAATCAGCAGAAGAGAAATGAGGCCTTGGAGGAGTCCTTCCAGCATGTCCTCAGACTGGAGGAGATCGCTCTGAACATCAATTCAATGTCCACTCACGTCCACCTGGATTTCCTGATCCAGCAGATGAAGGAGAACGGAAACACAGAGAAGGTGAAGAAACTGGAGGAGATGAAGACTCGATTGGATGAAGGAACCAGAGCAGGGCTGGAGTACATGCAGACTGCTGCAGGGGGAAAGAGGAAGTGAAGAACTGAGGGTGGGCAGACAACTGGATGGAGCCAAAAAAGATCTTCACAAAAATTTTAAAATCACAAAAACTTTGTTCTGTTTGTTCTGCCCAGGCCTGGTCCAGATAAAATCACCCTGTAAATTTACAGCATGTCAGGTTTTATGAATTATCCACTGTGATCATGTTTATTGGTGTTCAGATTTCATTGAGTGGTTTTCAGGAGAGCAGATTGAGTTTGATCCATTTTGTCCTTTTGATTAAAAAAGTATCAGACACATTTATTTAACATGTAATCATGTTTTTGTGTGTTTAATGAATCATTAAATGTTTAGATGTCAGTCTGCTCAGCGTGTCTTCTGTTTCTGTGGGTCATGACCAGTAAAAACATCATCGGGTGATTCTGTTGTTGGCTTTTCTGTCTTCTAGATATGAGTGTTAAAATAAGTAGTATATATATTTTACAAAGGTTTATAAATCATACACTGAAGCTTTTGTAAGACAATAATTTATAAAATCAAGTAGATATTTGTTTCACTCATTTTTACACCTTTGTGTCCTAGGACTAGTAAATGGACCCTCATATTACAACGTCAGTGTGTAGAGATGTGGTCATCAATTGTTGGTTCCCTTCCCGTAACGTTAGAAAAACCTACAATGGTCACTGAAATAACCTGAAACCGACAAAAGTATTAGAAAAATGTACCAAAATCAACCAGTGAAAATCAGACATTGCTTTTTAATTTTGGCTTAACAGAATCATTTTAAAAAACAAAGGAATAAAACTGGCCTGCACAAAAATGATGGTACCCCAAAAGTCTGAAAATGATTTGACCACAGGGACATGTTAAACTAAGATGTGCCCTTTAATTGGTATCACAAGTGTCTTTAAGCTTGTAATCAGTCAGTCTGCCTACTTAAAGTGTGAAAAGTGGTCACTGTGCTGTTTGATGTCATGGTATCACACTGAACATGGACCACTTATGCTAAGGAGAGAGTTGTCTCAGGAGATTAGAAAGTAAACTAGAAAATAACATTTCCTTTGCAGCAAATGGATTGAAATACTGATGCTGAAAGAAAAATGAGAATGTGAAATAAAATGCCAAAATGCAGCCGACAATCAATCAATCAATCAATCAAACTTTGTATAGCACTTTTCATACAGGACTTTGTCATACAAAGTGCTTTAATGGGACAAAAGATAACATAAAATAAAAGTGAAATGAGCAGAAAATTGCATAATTGCATGAAATGAAAACATCAGCCCCTGCACCCCATCCACATTCACTGTACACACCCAATTACTGAAACACACAAAGACATAAAAAGGAAATTCTGATAGAAAGCTTAATTAGAGGACAGAGGAAAAGTTTTCTTGAATTTAAAGATGAATGAAATAAAAGAGCTAAATCAAAAATGATAGTCAAAAATACTAGAGGGTAAAATAAGTGCATACGTAAATAAAATATGATAATATAAAATAAAATTTAGATAAATGATATGGTAAAATGAGAAAGTGTAACATCAGGTGCACAATAAAATCAGCTAAAATAGGATAGTCAAAGGAAAAGCATTTAAGGAAGAATAAAATTCCAAATCAATCAATCAATCAAACTTCATTTGTATAGCACTTTTCATACAGGACTTTGTAATACAAAGTGCTTTACATGAGGAGAAGATACAATAAAATAACAATAATTGAATAAAATTAAAACATAAGCCCCCCCCCCCCCCAAAAAAACAAACAAAAAAAAAAAAAACACATTCAATACACACACTCACTCACTCAAACACACAAAGACATAAAAAGGAAATTCTGACAGAAAACTGAATTAGAGGACTGAGGAAACACTATCTTGAATTAAAAATGAGGAAACACAGGGGCTAAAACTAAAATAATACTTACAAATACTCAAAAAATACTAGAGGGTAAGATAAATAAGTGTGTAAATAAATAAATAAATAAAAAAATTTAACAGTATAGAATAAAAGTTGGATAAATATATGGTAAAATCAGAACATGTAACATCAGGTAGATAATAAAATCAGCTAAAATAGTACAATAGAATGAAAAGCATTTAACAAAAAAATAAAATTCCAAAATAAAAAATCTGAACAGAAGTGTAGTAATAAAACAAAATAAGAGGGTTAAAATAAGTTAAAATATAACGTAAAATAATAATGAATACAATCAGCTAAAAGACAGATTAAAAAGGTAGGTCTTGAAGTTTTCATTTAAAAATATGAACAGTGGGTGCTGCTCTCAGGTCTTCAGGTAGACTGATCCACAGACGAGGGCCGTAATGACAAAAAGAAGCTTCCCCGTATGTTTTAGTTCTTACTCTGGGAACAGTCAAAAGACCCCTACCTGAGGACCTGAGGGCTCTACATGGTTCATATGGTAAAAGCAAATCAGATAAATATGGAGGAGCAAGACTGTTAAGAGATTTAAAAACTAATAAAAGAACCTTAAAATCTAATCTAAAAGATACAGGCAGCCAATGCAGAGACTTTAAAATCGGGTCGATGTGGGCTCTCCTCCTGGTCTTTGTCAACATATGTGCAGCTGAGTTTTGGAGGAGCTGAAGCTGTGAAATGTTCTTTGTTGGTAGACCAGAGAAGAGAGCATTACAATAATCAATTCTACAAGTAATAAAAGCTTGAATAAGAGTCTCTACATTGGCCTGAGAGAGAAACTGGCGCACTCTGGAGATGTTCTTTAGATGATAAAATGATTTTTTGGTAATGTCACTGATGTGCTGTTCAAAGCTGAGGTCTGAGTCAAATAAAACACAGAGATTTTTGGCCTGCTGACAGGGATTAAAAGACAGAGCTTTGAGTTTGATCTCCAGTTTCTCTCTCTCTGGACCTGTATCGATGATTAAAACCTTAGTTTTGTCCTGGTTGAGCTGAAGAAAGTTCAAATAAAAAATCTGAACTGAAATATAGAAATAAAACAGAATAAAAGGGTTACAATAAGTGAAAATCTAATGTAAAATAATAAATACAATCAGCTAAAAGACAGATTAAAAAGGTAGGTCTTGAGTTTTCTTTTAAAAATATGAACAGTAGGTGCTGCTCTCAGGTCTTCAGGTAGACTGATCCACAGACGTGGGCCGTAAATACAAAAAGAAGCTTCCCCGTATGTTTTAGTTCTTACTCTGGGAACAGTCAAAATACCCCTACCTGAAGACCTGAGGGCTCTACGGGGTTCATATGATAAAAGTAAATCAGATAAATATGGAGGAGGAAGACTGTTAAGAGATTTAAAAACTAATAAAAGAACCTTAAAATCTATTCTAAAAGATACAGGCAGCCAATGCAGAGACAACACTGATATTGAGGGAAATGTGAAAAACAATGGGCTATGTGAAACAAAGGCAAAAACATGGCACATGTGAGAGACAAAGTGTTCAAAACAGGGAAACCAATCTGGAAAACGGTTGTTTTTAGTTAATCAAATCAGAAGAAACAGTTTAGTTAAATTATTCTGTCAAAAGATTAATTCACAGAGTCGTTCTGTACTTCTCCACAGCTGAGCTTTCTAATCAGAATGTACTGAGCTTAAAACGTCCAGTGCTGCTCACGATCACACTGAGAAGGGTCGGAGGAGAATAATAAGGCAATGAGATGATAATTAATTTCGATAATGCAACAGTTTTTAAACAGAAAGCTGCTAAAACAATCACATTTATTATCATTAAACATTCTGTTAAAACACACACACACACACACACTGTACTGCTAAGACTAGGGGGCTCTAATTTCGTAGACCAGGCGCAAGCGCAGGCGCACCTGCCTGCGCCGGCCTTCGCCACGCGGACTGGGTGTGACCTGCGCACTTTGCAAGTTTCCTGCAGTGCCAAGAGAGGCGCACTCATGGCGCACAGGGGCGCAGAGGTTGCGCGTCCACACCCACGTCTCTGCCTCTCCGCGCCAATGTCAGAATAGGAGGAGAATAGACGTGAGTGGGATTAACACAGCCGATCGCTGTCTTCACCAATCAAATGAGCGCCTCTCCTCGCCTTTAAATGCGCTGCGGCTGAGGCGCAGCGTCTGATTGGTCTGAATTATCCCTGCCACCGTGGAAACAGTGTGCTGGAAAGACCCAGCAGTGGAGACGCTGTCCCTTCAGCAGGAGAATGGACAGCGGGGCGCGTCACTGTGTGGGCCAGCTCCCAGGACAGATGTAATCTGTTCCTTTGTCATTAACAGGAGTAAAAAAAGTAAGAGACAGTTTTTCTCCTTTTTTTCTTTGAATTTAATGAAATGAGAGAAGCCAGATATAAACTCAGTATCAGATGTTAAGGCTATTTATTGTTGACTTGTAAGATGTGCATCAAACTTCCAGCTGCCGTCAGGTTAAGTTTCCATGATGACAAACGGCTTTAATCCAACATCAGATGTGACGGGAAGGTTAATATAGATACAAATGTATATGCTGGTTTAGATGGGGACATTAAATAGTGATTGCTGTGATTGTTTATTGCATTAAAATGTGCCTGACACTTTGGAAACCTGCCTCTGAGGCGTGCGCACATGTGCGCTTGTCACCAAATTACAGCTGCACAGGGTGCGCTCCGCCCTGCGCCGAGGTTAGACCAGGTTGCAGCAGGCGAGCTTTCAGCGCACTTTCTGCACTGTTTTTGGCACGAAATTGTCACTGCGCCAACATGAATCTGCCGACACCTCCCCCTGGTGCGCCATCACCTCCCCTTGGTGCACCGTCACACCCACCTCTGCACAGACGGTCTACCAAATTGTCAAATTGGCAGCGCACGGCGGTGCGCCGCACGAAATTAACACTGCGCGGGGTGTGCCAGGCTTGCGCCCCCTGCGCTGCGCCACGAAATTAGAGCCCTAGATGTTTTATAACCTGGTTTTGCAACTGTATCTTATTTGTTTTCTGAAGACATCACTTTCTGTAGTGTTATGATATTCAGCAGTAAATAACACCAAACAAAGCTGCTGTCTGTCATCTTGATGCTTTTAGTGCGTGTCTGTTTGCAGACACTAAGCTGAGTCAATCAGGAAGGGCTGGAGTGTGAATGCTCAATCCACACAGACTGAAGGAGTTAAGAGTTTACACTGATCACATCACTGTAAAACAGCCTTAGTTGTCAGAAAACCGTGATAACCATGAGAAAAGTAATAACACTATGAGTACCAGAAGAACCCAGCAATGTATTTTGAAGTCTGTACACTTTAAAATGTGACACCACTCTGAGTTAAACATGGAGCTCCAAAGAGGAGCAATCCCACATGTGAGACCACAATATAACATTGAAGCAGAGGGGGCAGATTCTGTCACAGCTGCTGCTCTGAATCAAAACTGTGCCTCTTTTCAGTCTGAAAACTCGTCCTTCCGATAGAGGACAGTTGTTACTACTTGTTGATGCATAATCTTGTCTGTGGAGTCAAGTTTGCCGAAGTGATGCCAGTTTTTCTGTGACAAACTTGTCAGTATCAGAAGCCTGAGCACAGCAATGATGGGCATGAACTGAGAGCTTTTGGCTCAAATCTGAAGACTTTGTGTATCTTAAACAGCAAAATTGCAAAAACTGACGAAGATAGCAGAAAGATGAATGCAAGTAAAAATTGTGGAAAGATGTCTGAACATTTTAAACTAAAAATGAAGTCTGTATTTTGAAGTATGCTGAGTCTGTAGGATCTCAAATTTGGAGCAGTTTAAGAAGGAATTGCAGAAATCAGCCATTCTTCTCAATGTAAGAAAAGTGCTGAATACTTTGCACTTTAAAAAGTATTACTGTTAAACGTGACAAATACAAGCACATTTCTGCTGAGCATGCTGCACAGCTCAAATTTTCAACAACAGAGAAAATGGCGAGGCTTTGAAATTTTATAAAAACTGACAGAAGAAGATAAAAAGGATGTAGTTTCCTTGATATAGATTGATATATTGTGGTGGTTTTTCTATTAAAAACATTGCTGATTCTTGAAGTGGTGGAAGTGGTGTGAAGATGTCATGAAAAGGTAAATTAAACCTGAAACTCCCCTTTGCTGGAAAAAACTATGAAGAACTCCAGATAGCCTTATGTGCAGAGCGATGATATTTACGATAGGAAAAGTTCATTACTGTTCAACTGTGAGTGTCACAGCCAGGTTGTAATGAATGTTCAAAATTAGAATATGAATTGACGGATAAATATACTGTATAAAGTTTGCTATCAAACATTATTTTTGTTGACCTTGATAAGGGTCTCACTTTTTCCTCACAGTTTCTTCTGTCCATCTATCCAGCAGCTACAACAAGGATAGCACTAAAGAGTCGAAGCTTCTCCTCTCAGATGACTGGAAACTCTATCCATCCCCATCCATCAGGAACAGTACAGTCAACACAGTGTCCTCACTCTACACATCCAGCCAGACAATAAAAGAACTGAAGCACAAACACCTACAAGTACTGAAGAAGGTGTTGCATCAGGATTATACCCTGAGTAATACCTGGTACAAGTTTCAGTCAAGCACTCATGCACAGTTTGGGGAGTTTATATGACTGTTTATATTAAGTATTGTGTTATGTTGCAATGCATGATGCAACAGTATTGTAATAGTATGGGGAGAGATTTGTCTCAAAATGATTCACACAAATCTGTCCATGATTTTCACATGTGTTTTTCAGATCCACAAATATATCAATAATATTCACATGTGTTTTTCAGATTCACAAATATATATTTGATTTTCACATGTGTTTTCAAATTTTGTGAGTGCATTTATCATGACTTATCATTTGTAAATCTTCAATTCTGCTTGTGAACTGTTGGAAGTGCGTTTGTGGATCAACTGACACCTGCATTCATTTTTGAGACAAACGTAACGCAGTTTCCTAGAAATGCACAAACATATTTGGAGGGATTTATCTCATTAATATGCAGACAAATATCCATGAATTTCACATGTGTTTTGCAGATCCACAAATATAAACATAATTTTCTCATGTGTTTTTGGGATTCACAAATATTTTTACGATTTTCATATGTGTTTCTCCGATCGGCAAACATATGCATGATTTTCACATGTGTTTTTAAGGTTCACAAATATATCCACGTTTTTCACAGGTATTTTTAAAGTTTGTGAGAGCATTTATCGTGACTTATCATGTGTAAATCTTCAGTTGTGCTTGTGAATCATTTAAAGTACGTTCGTGGATCAACGGGCACGTGCCTCTATTTTTGAGACAAACGTACCGCGGTTTCACAGAGATTCACACACACACACAGGTTGAGAATATTCACAAGTGTCTCGAGCCCCGCCCCCTCCATCCACTAGGCGGCAGTGTTGCTGTCTTTTTTATATGTATAATGTTTGTTCATTTTTCTGAACAGAACTTTGTGATGCAGAAAGGCGCCTCAACTTAGAAGCAAAAGCAGCCTAACCCAGTCCGCCAGTATTCATTTCTGGCCCTCGCCATGCTTTGGAGTGTGTCTTTTATATGTGTATAATGTTTGTTCATTTTTCTGAACAGAACTTTGACGATCATTAACAGATGAACGTAAACGCACCAGGCGCAGCATTGCTGCAGACCGCTGACGCCTCCTCCTGCTGACTGGGCAAAGTCAGAAAGATATTCACTGATCTGACCCTTCTTTTCAGTCACCGTCATGAAGACTGCGAGCTACAACCCGCTTTTTCCTCAAAACGAGCCGTCCTCCGAGCCAGACAGCTACTACTTGTATCAAAATGCTGTCGGTGATGCTCGACGGCTTAGGGAGCGTCGGCAATTCACCATAGCAAAGGAAAGCGGTGAATGAAAACTCAGTACTGTCACCATGAAAAACTGTAATGTCGTCAGAAACACACTACACAAGACCTTATGTTATTCATAAAAAATGTCACAGTTTGTTAAAAAATATCAAGATATACACAGGACACATTATTTCTTAAAATATTAATTTCTGTTAATAGGTAATGACTATAATAATTGCAATAACGGTACTGTTGCAGAACTTATCTTAAGGATCAAACATCTCTGGTTTAGCCTACTTCACGGCTCACTAAAGAAAGTTTAATGTTTATATATTTTCAGGCAAATACTTTTCAAGCAGTATTGACTTTCAGGTCATTTATAAAATTATCCTTTCACAATAAAGTTTTCAGGAAGGAATACTATGTGAAATAAATAGCATCCCATTAACAATTTCAATGACGCCTTTGATCATTTTCCATCATTTATACTCACTTTCTCTTTTTTTAAATAACCATCTTAAGTGTTCTATTTTTATTTCATCCCAAATATTTGATTTCACATACTCTATGGGATTAGTTTTTAATCCTTCAAAGTTTGATACGTTTGAAGATCATAGAAGTACTTATTCACACATCATTTCTTTTAATCTGTTATACCAGAAAGTGTTAAATATAAAATAAATTATCACAGCTTTCAATTTCAGTTGTTTTTTCACTTCCCCAATAAATGTAGATCATATGTGTAAAAAATAAAAACCTCTTCTATAAAAAATGCTGTAGAAAATACCTTATCAGGATCTTTGCGCCTATTATAGACTAATGAAAATATAGTTGGAAAACATATAGCAGCAAACCAGGAATTTTTTATTGCTCAACAGCATTTAATATAAATAAATTTATGAAAAGCTCTCTTCTCTAAAGGGCTGCAGTACAAGGCTAGAGAATATTTGATAACTGGGTTGAGTTTGGTATAGCCTATTTAACAGCAGTAGAGTTATTGCATTTTTATAGGCATCAACTAATCATATTAAACATCAAAGTAAATATTTAAATTTTATCTCTCCAATGTATCTTTATCTCTCCTATGTATCTCTTTTTTGTAATGTTTGTCTTTGTTTGTTTTTTTAATGATGTACTATGACCCTTGTATGTCTCAGTGGCTCTTAACACCATGCCAGAGGACTTCAGTTGGAAACTAGCCTTTGGCTAAAACTGGCACATGTACAGTAATGTATGATTGATGTGCGCTGTCCTCTTTAAATAAAATGAAAAAGAAAAAAAAAATTCACAGACATTGAGTTTAAACCTATTTCTCTAAAGAGAAAAAGCATATGGCTGTAGGTGGAGGAGATAAACATCCAAATATTTGGGAAAATGTCTGTAGAGCTCATAAATTTAATGGCACTGGCTTTTTTTCCCGATCATAAACGTCCTGTATATCTTGATATTTTTTAACAAACTGTGACATTTTTTAATGAATAACATAAGGTCTTGCGTAGTGTGTTTCTGACGACATTACAGTTTTTCATGGTGACAGTACTGAGTTTTCATTCACTGCTTTCCTTTGCTATGGTCAATTGCCGACGCTCCCTAACTGTACGTTCACACCAAAAGCGTCAAAATCGCTTGTCGACGCTCTGGCCGCTCTCACCGCGCCGCTTGGCAGTTGAAAACACACAGACGCACGCAGGCAGGGGACTCGATGTGAGCGGCCGGAGAGGCGGGGCTTACAAAGCTGCGGTGCAGATATGTTCTGAATCACCATCTCCTTTCACCATCTCGTTTTCACACTTTTATGTAAATATATAAAGACTGAACTAAAATAAGACAAGTAAACAGACATACACACAGTCTTGTGACCCTTAAACTACAGCTTATTTGATTATGACTTTACCCCCCTTTTTATGTAACATTTGCACAAAACGGGAGGTTATATGGGGGGTTGGAACGTGTATATGATGCACATGGGACTTCGGTTCCCTCTTTCACCGTTGATCACACTTGGGGGGGCTGGAGACGGCAATGATAAGTTTTTCCTCCCTTGTTTTCTCGTCCTCCCTCTCAAAGTCTTCCCCATTGGAATCCAGATCGGCCTGTAATTGGCTGACGCCTCGTTCGCACCGCTGCTCATTTGCATAAAGTTGAGCTTCTCCCAACTTCAGCTCATCGCTCGCGCCGCTCGAAACGCGCCGCTCCACGCCGCTTCGTGGCCTTTCAAACGCCGCTTCGTGATCGCCGCCCGCCTCGTCGCCCGCCAGGCGGGCGATCATAGAAAATGAATGGCCGCTGGACGCCGCCGACGCTCAGACCGCTTCTGGTGTGAATGTACAGTAAGCCTTCGAGCATCACCGACAGCATTTTGATACAAACAGAAGCTGTCTGGCTCGGAGGGCGGCTCGTTGTGAGGAAAAAGCGGGTTGTAGCTCGCAGTCTTCATGACGGTGACTGAAAAGAAGGGTCAGATTAGTGAAATATCTTTCTGACTTTGCCCAGTCAGCAGGAGGAGGCGTCAGCGGTCTGCAGCAATGCTGCGCCTGGTGCGTTTACGTTCATCTGTTAATGATCGTCAAAGTTCTGTTCAGAAAAATGAACAAACATTATACACATATAAAAGACACACTCCAGAGCATGGCGAGGGCCAGAAATGAATACTGGCGGACTGGGTTAGGCTGCTTTTGCGTCTAAGTTGAGGCGCCTTTCTGCTCCTGAAGGGGCTTCCTCCTTCTTCACCAGCACCAAGCCGGAGCAGGCCGTTTGACGCCCCCTGTTAAACAAAGACAGCAACACTGCCGCCTAGTGGATGGAGGGGGCGGGGCTCGAGACACATGTGAATATTCTCAACCTGTGTGTGTGTGAATCTCTGTGAATCTCTGTGAAACTGCGGTACGTTTGTCTCAAAAATAGAGGCACGTGCCCGTTGATCCACGAACGTACTTTAAATGATTCACAAGCACAACTGAAGATTTACACATGATAAGTCACGATAAATGCTCTCACAAACTTTAAAAATACCTGTGAAAAATGTGGATATATTTGTGAACCTTAAAAACACATGTGAAAATCATGCATATGTTTGCAGATCGGAGAAACACATATGAAAATCGTAAAAATATTTGTGAATCCCAAAAACACATGAGAAAATTATGTTTATATTTGTGGATCTGCAAAACACATGTGAAATTCATGGATATTTGTCTGCATATTAATGAGATAAATCCCTCCAAATATGTTTGTGCATTTCTAGGAAACTGCGTTACGTTTGTCTCAAAAATGAATGCAGGTGTCAGTTGATCCACAAACGCACTTCCAACAGTTCACAAGCAGAATTGAAGATTTACAAATGATAAGTCATGATAAATGCACTCACAAAATTTGAAAACACATGTGAAAATCAAATATATATTTGTGAATCTGAAAAACACATGTGAAAATCATATATATATTTGTGGATCTGAAAAACACATGAGAAAATTATGGATATATTTGTGGATCTGAAAAACACATGTGAAAATCATGGAGAGATTTGTGTGAATCATTTTGAGACAAATCTCTCCCCATATAATAGAACACACTTTTGAGATCAACAAAAGAGACAATTAGTCCAAGAAAATAGGCACAAATGAATGTGACCAGATATGATGTTAAACAGAGATTGCACAGTGAATACAGAGGATACAATATAAAACACATTTTGCACTTAGAAAACAGGCGTAGCACTTTAAAATATATATTGTGGTATGGCATTGCTGTACTATTTTGAAACAGATAATGCTCCATGGCAAATAGTTCATTTGAAAACATGTCATGGCCCACACAACAGATATTATACACTGACACATAAAAAGCACAACAAATAAAAACTGCTGTATATAAGTTGCTGTGCATTGTTTGTCAAGTCCTTGAGGAAGTCGAGGTTGGACAGTATGAGACGAATGTGTCAGAGCTGATGTGTGCATTCTGTAGGTGGTTGCGCAACATGTCACTTTAGAGAGAGTATTTTGTGTGCAATTTGTTGTTTTATTGTGCACGTGTACCATGTGTCAATGTACTTGTATACGGGGCTGATTGTGTCATGACTCTACCATGCTGCAGTGACAGTGTGGTGTGCATATGTTTTGGGTGGCTCATGTGAGGTACAGCAACCTGAACGGACTAAGGTGTGTGGAACACAAGTGCAGGGTAATAACTCACATTTGAAGTGTAAGTACCTGGCACAAGACCGGGCTCTGTTGGACTGACTGGATGCAGTGCAGAACACGAACGAAGAAGTCACGTATTTCCTCAATATGAGTCATTGCACAAGGCTGAAAAAATAAAAGTCCAAATGTAAGTCAAATTAACTTCTGTGCCGCCATATCTTAAAGGACTACACGAAGTAAAAACGTTAGCTTGGGGGGAAAAAACAATTGAAACAGCCTCCTCGGTTTGTCCACCTGTGGTACCTGTGATGTAACCTGACAAGCCAGATGGACAGCTCCATATATCTGCCACAGAAATATTTCACCAGTCCATCTGGGTAGGCACCCTTTAAATTTGTTTTCAGGGGCAGAACGTTTTTTAAAAAAAACACAAGCTTGTGATTGGATAATCGTTCTGCTCGTCACATTCATCACAGACCAATCCATATCAACCAGCCTTGCCTCATATAATGAAGCAATGTTTTCATTGAATTTGTCATCATTTTTTTTCTTTTACATATTCATTTTATTATTTTGTTTATATTGTTTGCTGATGCTGCTCAGTGATTTTTGAAGACCGTATGATGCAAAATGTGCCTGTTTGTTACTTGAAATGGCTGAATAAAGAATTGAAAAAAAAAGCATACTTTTTTGTTAGCTGTTGTTAGCTGTTAGCCGCTAACTTAGCCGCTAACAGCTAACGACAGTAAATGAACGTTAGCCGCTAACTTAGCTGCTAACGGCTAACGGCCTTATACTATCGTCTTACACTAAATCGTACCACACAGATGATTCATTTGACACTTATCTGTAACATGAACCTCGTCAAAGACAATCCCTACAAGTAAACTTCTGAGGAGGGCAGATTTCGCCAAGTTTTACTAAGTATCTATGAGGACAATCATAGATATCTATAGAACACTAGATGTCTTTCCGCTGACTCCACAACGTCCGCAGAGGTCGGCCATCTTGGCACGGGCAAGCTGGTCCGACCAGTCCGACAGTATATGTGGAACATAAGGTGATCCGCTCAGACGTTTATACCCATATTTCAATGAAATCTGACGGATTAACAAATGGGTTTGTTTCTCTAAAACGTGATTAATGTGGCTATAATCCTGGATGCTTAAACATGTTTCTTCTTGCTTCTTGCTTCTTCAAATTTGACCCTTAATTTTACAATGTAAGTTTTAGCCTAGGCTACATGTAGGCTAAGGGAGAGGCAGAATTGGTCTTTATTTTCAACATAACTGTATTTATACATGATTTTAATCTTCATATGGTTATATGGTTATAATATGGATTGTTAAAACCATATTGTTATGATAACTACAGGAATCTGACTTTGTGATGATTTCAATATGTAGCCTAATATGAAGTAGTCTACCCATATAGAATATTAAAAGTATAGAGAATCAGAATAGCCGTTATTGTCATTATACTGTGGGGGTACAACGAAACTTAGGGTGCTCACTGAGCCACTGTGCATCACAACGAAAGGGCAGTGCAAAGGTACACAACAGGACAGACAGAACTAGGCTAATAATAAATGGATAAAACAGTTTTTAGATTTAAAAAAATGTATCAAATAGAATAATATAAATATGTATATGCATATAAATGTAAATATAGATATATCACTATATTATATAATGTAAAAATATGTATATCAATAAAGTATGAAGAGTAATATAAGAAATATGACAAATATGTCTAAAGTATGCAAATATGAATATCAAAGCAATTTAATATGTATAAAATATGTATAAAGTATGCATAAAGTATGCAAATATGTGTTTCAAAATAATTTAAAAATGTATATAAAAACCTATAAATATGTGTATCAAAAAGTATATTCATATCTATATAAATAAGTATAACAATATGATGTATTATAAATATTATATACAATATAAAATATAAAATATTATATACATATATTATGCATACAACATAACATGTTTTTTGAAAACTATGCCATGTTTCTTTTTTTTTTCTTTTCTTTTTTTTTTTTTAACTTGTCGTGTCCAGCATTGCAACAGCAGAATTATGGTCTGGCTGGCATTTGTACAGAACACATTTACTTTGCCAAGAGGAGCCGATTGTAGATAAGGTTCCCCTTGAGTTTAAAGTGAAACTTTTTATTAGTGTTTTTGTTAAAATTTGTATTTTATTTTATTTTATTATTTTTTATTTTTTTCCCCACCATATACTGCCAAGTTGGAAAATTATTGCTTGACCAGACAAGGGTGAAAATAGATATGAGAGAGGGAAGACAGATAGACAGAAAGGGAGAGAGAAACAACAAAACAGAAAAGAACAACCACAATAACTGAGCAGATGCATATAAACAGGAGAATCAGACATCCAGCTGCTGAACCTGAAAAGAAAAAGTATCCTGAGGTCTTTGACACTACAAACACAAGGAGCACCTGAGCAGAGAAGAACTGGAGAGATCGTTAGCAACAATGAGCACAGAAACAACAATTGTAAGTGTATACATATAGACACATATATACAGTGTTGGGAAGTTACTTTTAAAAAGTAGTGTTTGCTCGTTACTCGTTACATTTGAAAAAAGTAACTCTTTACTTTACTTAGTTACCCTCTATGAAGAGTAACTTCTCAAGTTACTTTTCCGTTACTTTTACATTGCTCGGTCATGGACAGAACCCCATATCTGTTCCTAAATGTGAAGGCCTACAAAAAGTTCTACTACAGAGAACATAACAGTTTTTTGTGCTCTTTATTTTACAAAATGTCACATACCCTGTGGAATGAGAGCTCCTGCCCAGTGTTTCCACATTTTGCTTCTGAAATAAGCAAACTGGTCAATAAAAATAAGCCCAAAATAAGCAGCCTCCAGCTATTTCCTTTCCTAATGTGATATACTACTTTTTAAAAAGAGAAGTCTACACAAAGTGTGTTAATTTTCATCTACATTACATTTCAATATCTCAGCGCGAAGTATCTATTCAAGAAAAGACCGTCGCTTATAACAAGCAGACCTGGCAACTTTGGCTCTTGAGCATGCGCCATGTGCGTGAGTGTGTTTGGGGGCGTGCATATAGCCAGGAAACAAGGAAGTGGACAAACTGCCTACCGCAGTCGTGTTTTCCTTTATGTTAGGAGCTGGAAGATAATCAGGGGGATACACACAGACTTAAGAGCCCCAAGAAGAAACTTCACATCTAGAAACAAGCCCAAAAAACCACAGCCTGCGGCCGTGACTCACGAGATTTTCGGCCCTTAGACGCTTATAACGAGCGGACTTGGCAACGCTGCTCGAGTCTGTGCGAGCAGCTGAGAAGGCGGCTTCAGTGTCAGATCTGTCCGAGGGAAATGTAACGTCGCGCTGCATTAAAAAAGGAACTATGTTTCGTCACCAAATTTTCAACAGTAGCGCGTTACTTCACTTTTTACCCGAAAAAGTAGTTTCGTTACTGTAACGCGTTACTTTCTAACGCGTTACACACAACACTGCATATATACATAAATAAACACGCAGATATCGGCACCTGTAGGGGCGTGTCTGAGAGTGGAAATTGTTTGGATTAAGTTGTGCTTTGTGTTTAGTGATCATGCAAAAGAGTGATCGTGCAGGTATAGCCCCACTGTCTTTAGGGGCCAGATGTACACTGAGAGGGCCCCCCAGTGCCCAGCAGCCAGCCGCCCCGACAGAGTGCAGAGCAAAGGCAGCCTGCCACAGAGCTAGGAGCGCGCCAACCAAGGAAAATGTCGGAAGAAGAGGCAAGGAGAAACGGGGAGGTAGACATCCGACCCTGCAGGGTAAGGGCCACAGGGGCCCAGGGGGCGGAGGCCCACAGGCCCCCCCAGACGCCGGGCCCCCGATCGAGTGCGGGGGGCAGGTGACGGGCACCGCAAGCCCAGGGGCAAGCCAGCCGCCCCCGCAGGGGAGGGCCCAGCCTGGCACCCAGGAGGACAGAACCAGCCCAGACAGCCACCCACCGCAGGCCGGCACTCGCCCCAGGCGCCCCCCGGTCAGACCCCGGGGACCATGGAGATCCAACAAAAATTGTCAAAATTAAATTTCAATTCACTGGGACACACATCCGGGTAGTTCAGGAAGAGCAATCGAGCACCGATACACAGCACAGCTATATACGGCTCCTCTTCGGCCAAGCAGCACCTACGTTTTTGGACACGTCACTTGATGCCACCTGCCATGAAACGGAGGAAGAAGCGCTTGGCTTGACCCGCGCTTGAGGATGGATGAGGCCGGTGTTGTGCCAAAAACTGATTTCTGCCAGAAACTGATTTCTGGTCCGCGGGAGCGCGCACAGCCTTCATAGTGGAAAAGCGCAGCTTCTGTGGCTCTGCGTCTTCATCGGGCTCAAACAACGATTTTGTTTATGATCGTCTAACAATGTTTATTTGTGTTTGCATTTGATAGCCTACTGTACGTCTACTTGCCTCATATCGCTGTTCAAAAGGCTAGGTAGTGATTTTAATCTGGCGCGTATTTGCGCTAATAAAGATATGTGTCACTGATGGAGCTTCTTTTTTCTGCACCAAAATTACATTATCCCTCAACAGAGTAATTGACCCCACACAGTGCTTTGTACGGTTTGAATATGAGAAAAAATGAAAAAATAAATAAATAAATAAAATTACAATGTAAAAATCAGCTTATTTTGCTTGCCAAAAACTGATTCATGCCTCTGGTATTGTATATAGATGGATATTTTGCCCCAAAATAACTAAATATAACACAGCAGAATAATATTTACAAGATTTGACTACAACCAGTACTTTTTCCCCCTAAAAAAAATCAATAAAAGGACATAACAATGTAAAAATCAGCATATTTTGCTTGCCGAAAATTGATCCCCCATCGACCATAAATCCGGCAACCAATCAGATCAATTCCCCCGATCATCCAACAGCACCAGTACATATATTCATATACATAAATACACATCTATACATACACCTCTATACATACACATACACACATACATATATACATACATATACATACACACACATACCCACATACAAGGACATACACATATACATACATACAAAAACCCATACACATATATGCACAAAGACACACAAACCTACATCCAATTGTACCTGCACATACTCACACACATATACGCACATACATACACAGATATTCACACAACAGTCCAAGGGCTTGTTACCCCCAGGCCCCGCCAGCCCACGAACCCCCCCCCAACCCATCCCATCCCTCTACATGAGCTCCATGGTCCCAAGAGTACCGGGCGGACGCCAGAGGCGCACGCCAATCTGCCCCTCTGGAGGCAAGCCCGGGCAGGCCCATGCCCCCAGCCCACCAGTAGCCCCCACTCACCGCTGCCGGTGAGTGGGGGCTACTGGGTTGTTCCAGATGGGTGTAAGCTTACACGGAACGAGTGAAGATTTGGTTAATTTCAGAAACTCCCACCAGGCTGTCAGAGTGGAATTAATGTTGATGCTTTTAAAACATTTCTGATACCTTACAGTTGGACTTATAAATGGCAGACTAGAAATAACTAGGTCATTACATAGTACTTGCTCTACATCCAGCCATGGTTCATCTAGTTGGTTGGGATTTAGCCATTTTGATATGTATTGTAATCTGTTTGCTAGGAAATAGAGGTGAAAATTGGGCAAATCTAAACCACCATTGTTTTTACTCTTTTGTAGAGTTTTTAGACTAATACGCAGTGGTTTGGCTTTCCATAGAAATTTATTAATGAATGAGTCTAAGGTTTTAAACCAGGTGGAAGGAGGTTTCGTGGGAGAACAGATAGTTTACTCTAGGTAGAATCATCATTTTTATGGTGGCAGTTCTTCCCATGAGTGATGTGGGTAGGGATTTCCACCGAGTGAGGTCATCCTCAACTATTTTTAGAAGCTGGACATGGTTTAGCTTTATTAATTCAGAAATACTAGGAGAGATGTTTATTCCCAAGTATGTAATATTCCCTGAATGTAGTGTAATATTTGGAATATTCTGGAATGTGCAGTTGATAGGTAGAACAGTAGCTTTAGACCAGTTAATGGAGTGGTCTGAAACTGATGAGAATTTATTAATGAGCGTGATTGCATGAGAGAGAGATGTTTGTGAGTTCTGGAGAAAAAGTAATACATCATCAGCATAAAGACAAGTCTTGTGTTCTATACTATTGCCATAAATACCCTTAATTTCTTTAGTTTGTCTAATACTAGCTGCTAAGGGTTCAATAAAGATAGCAAAAAGTGAGGGGGAGAGTGGGCAGCCCTGCCTGGTGCCCCTTCGTAGACTGAAGCTTGGAGAAGTTTGGTCATTTGTCCTCACGCATGCATTTGGGTCACTGTATAAAATCTTCAGCCAGTCAATAAAAGATGGACAGAATCTGAATTTATTCAATGTTGCAAATAGGAACTTCCAGTTAACACAGTCAAATGCTTTTTCTGCATCTAAGGAGATGATTGTGGATTCTAGTTTGTGTGAGGTGGCATAATCTATCAGATTTGTTAGTCTGCGCATATTAGTGGAAGAATGTCTGCCCTTTATAAAGCCTGTTTGATCAGGGTGTATAATAAGAGGAGTAACTGTTTCTAATCTTTTGGCAAGAGCTTTGCAGATTATTTTGAGGTCAGCGTTTATTAACGAAATTGGCCGGTAACTGGATGGAAGTGTGGAGTCTTTTCCTGGTTTTAGTAGTAGGGTAATGTTAGCTGAATTCATGCTTTTGGGTATTTTTCCTTTTCCCTTGATTTCTGAGACCATCTTAAAAAAAGTGGGTCCCAGTGCAGTCCAGAATGTCTTATAGAATTCTGCTGGAAAACCATCTGGACCTGGGGCTTTATTACTAGGCATGCATTGTAGTGCTTTATGGAGTTCCCCAATTGTGAGGGGTGAGTCCAAAGCCATTCTCTGTTCTGGTTGCAATTTTGGGAGGTTTATGTCACTAAGAAATTCTTCAATGCTGCCATCTGGTGGGTCAATTTGTGATGAATAAAGTGTCTTATAGAAATCCCTAAAGATGTTATTTATTTTGTCAGGGTCATGGGTGACATTTCCTGCTGAGTCCTTGACAGAGGAGATAGTTGTTTTCTCTTTGTTTGCCTTTAATTGACTAGCTAGGAATCTACCAGATTTGTTGCTGTGTTCAAATTTTTCCAAGTGTAGTCTTTGCATCATAAATTGAGTTTTCTTTTCGATTATTTCATTTAACTCAAGTTTAGCCTTCCTAATACGGTTCAGTATGTGCTCTTCAGGGACTGCCCTATACGCTTCTTCTAGTGATTTGAGTCTTGACTCCAGTTCAGATGTTCGCTGCTTCTCCTCCTTTTTCTTGTGTGATGAGAATGAAATTATTTTCCCTCGCATTACTGCCTTTCCTGCTTCCCAAAGAACACAAGCTGAGGTCTCTGGTATGTCATTATGTTCTATATATAGAGACCATTCTTTTTCAAAATAGCTGATAAAATTAGGATCTTTAAGTAATGATGTATTAAATCTCCAGTTACTCGTTGGTGGTTTTATTTTCTTATCGATTAGAGTGAATGACACTGGTGTGTGGTCACTGATAGTGATAGGATGGATAGTAGTTTCTATTATATTGCTCATTCTTGAGCTGCTAACTAGAAAAAAATCTATTCTGGAATATGAGTGGTGCACCGGTGAGAAGTATGTGTAATCTTTAAGAGTGGGGTGGTGTGAGCGCCAGGCATCGCAGAGACCAAAATCCTCCATGTATTGTTTAACGACCTTAGTGGATTGCCAGAGCCGATGTTTTCCTGTTGTATTCAGTCTGTCCATTCGTGAGTCCAAAGCCATGTTGAAGTCTCCTCCTATGATGAGTGTGTTATCTAAGTGATCAAAGAGTGAGGTAAACAAGGAGTGAAAAAAGGAGGGGTCATCAACATTTGGTCCATAAATATTAGCAATGCATAGCTTCATATTTTGAATGGTTAATTTTATAATTATATATCGGCCTTCTGGGTCAGAAACTGTGCTCTCAACAGTGAAATTTACCTGCCTACTTATTAAGACGGCTACACCTCTTTGTCTGGAATTGAGACAGGCTGAATATCAATCAATCAATCAATCAATCTTTTGTCACAGTCCCTGTCTCTCTCTCTCCTCCTGCCACATTGCTGCAGTGTTCCTCTCCCCCTGCTCCACTCTACCTGCCAGCCACGCCCACCTCATCAGCCCAACTCTGCTCACCTGCCTTCACAGCTGCAGCTCATCACAATCAGCCCTGCATATAAGCCTCTCCAGCACTCTCAGTCACTGCCAGATTGTTCTTCAACGTCATGCGAGACTTTCCAGCGTTCATTCCCCGTCTGATCTCCTGTTGCCGACTCTGCCTGTCCCTGACCTGCGCTCCTTGCCTGCCTTCCCGGTAAACTCACCTGCCTTCTGCCCCCGACCTCGTGCTCTGCCTGAGCGTCTCTGGTATCTGTCTGCTCGTCTGGCAATGACTCCTCCGCCTGGCCTCGACTGTCCTCCTGCCTGCTCCTCTACTGTGCTTCTGCCTTCTCGGACTGCTCTCCTGGCTACGACCCCCCAGCCTGTTTCCAACCCTCCTCTGCTCACTCCTCATCGGCCCCGCTGCACGGCCAGCCGACTCTACACCCCTTGGAGCTTCCCCAGCTTCGTCTTCAGCTAAAGTAAGCTTCCCCTCCTCTTTCCCTCGTCTGTGCCAAAGAGACTGTTACCGTTCTCAATAGACTGTGTTACCTTTGATTGAGCACTGCCTGTGTGGCCGAGGGGGAGAGCGCTCGCCTGCGGACCCAGCATCCCGGGTTTGAATCCGAGCACTGCACTGAGTTTATTTTGCCTGCTCCGTATCCTGTTTGCTGTGGTCTGAATAAAAAGTCATTACCAACTGTTCCTGAGAGCTTGTGTACTGCATTTGGGTCCAAAACACACCCGTTTCATCTTTATTTGCATAGCGCCAATTCATAACAACTGTTATGTCGAGACACTTTACAATAGAGCATAAAGCTCTTCATTTTATGGATACACATATATGCATAGATACATATATACATAGAAGATACACACATACATATATACAAATATATACATCCAACACCCAGCATGAATCCATATAGCCAATCATGGATCCCTCCATCATGGCGGCAAGAAAAAACCTTCTGTTAAGCAGCAGTAAAATCTTCAATGTGGATCCCAGTCTCATGATGAACAGCAAATCCACACGATGCTGTGATGGGTGTGTGGGCAAAGGAAGGGAGGTAAGAGGAGACAAGTGGACTAAAGTAAGAACCAAAGTTAGGGACAGGTCCATTTACCATCGACCTGTCGTCTGATTTATTAGAGGTTAGCCTCTTGAGATGCTACATCTCATTTCCAGGAGGGTCCTCAAGTCTGAATGGGTGTGGTGATCATTTTCTAGAAGTATAATCTTAGATATTCTTACTGAAAATAAGAATTTATGGTAGTGACGAACTCATGGGTGCGCAGACCACAAGTGCATCCCAACCATATTTGTCTCCATTAAATATAAATGTGTTAAAGGCCTCTTGAGATGTGATATCCCATTTTCAAGAGGGACTTCATGACTATGTGGTAATTAAAAATAGCTACTGTAGGTGTAACGTTCATGGATATGGAGATTATGCTAATATCTACTAGAACAGCTATAATGATAATGGGAATGCAGTGTTCCCAATAAAATGGCCAACTATGTGTCATGTTTATAATTGTAGGTTTGAGGCTCCATGACTCCACAGCACATGAATACACATGAGGGACCTGTACAGTGGAGAGTGAACCCACTGCTCTCTCTGATAAATGGGTCTCTTGTAGCAAAATAATGTCTGCCTGCAGATCTTTCAATTTATTAAATACCTTCAATCTCTTCTCCCTGGAACCAGCTCCACGTATATTCCATGAAATAAACCTGAGCGGTGTCATACTTAGCTGATTGAGTTAACTAAGAGAAATGTGTGTATATGTGCTCAAGCAGACATGTATGTGTATGTGCCCATATGCATGCACCCTTGTGAGCATGCATGATACTCCCATGTGTGTATGTGTGCCAGTGAAATCTCCAGTGTGATGTTTCCATGACTGTATGTGTATAATAAATCCACATGCTGTGGGTGCTGTGCATATTGGGTGTTAATGTGTGACCACATGCTGTTTGTAGTGCAGAATTGCTTTGAATGTCCCATCTGTGTTTTATATGTGTCTGAGACCCTGTTATCAGTATAACATAAAAGGTTAATGTTGCAGCTAATTCTGGAGAGAATGAAGGAGAGAAGACCAGAGAAACAAAGAAAATAGAGAACAAGACTAAAAAAAAGAATAACAAATGTACCTGAAGTTAGTAGAGCCAAGGAGTCACACCTGGATCGCGATACAATTGGTTGTTAACGAACAGTTTGTCAACAGCAATGACAGCTCGGGAGCCTCTTTCAATGAACCTCCGCCTGACAGGAAACAGGACCTTGCATCGCTCCAGGATCTCCTTGGGAAACTGGTCATTCACGCTGAAGTCCGTCCCCCTCAGCTCCCTGCCCCGGCTCTTCACCTGCTCTTTCTGTTTGAAGTTAACAAACTTAGCCACAAACTTAGGTCTACTTGAATCTGGTCTCTTACTTCCCAAACGATGGACCCGGCGAAACGAGATGTTACTCACAGTTTCCTCGGGGAGCTTTAGTTGATTACTATGCCATCTTTCATTGACACACATTTAGGGCTCTAATTTCCTAGACCAGGCGCAAGCGCAGGTGCACCTGCCTGCGCCGGCCTTCGCCGCGCGGACTGGGTGTGACCTGCGCACTTTGCAAGTTTCCTGCAGTGCCAAGAGAGGCGCACTCATGGCGCAGAGGTTCGCGTCCACGCCCACGTCTCTGCCTCCACGCGCACATGTCAGAGTAGGAGGAGAATAGACGTGAGTGGGATTATCACAGCCGATCGCTGTCTTCACCAATCAAATGAGCGCCTCTCCTCGCCTTTAAATGCGCTGCGGCCGAGGCGCAGCGTCTGATTGGTCTGAATGATCCCCGCTGCTGGAGACGGTCAGAGCTGCTGTCATTCAGCAGGAGAATGGACAGCGGGGCGCGTCACCGTGTGTGCCAGCTCCCGCGACAGATGTAATCTGTTCCTTTGTCATTAATAGGAGTAAAAAAAATAAGAGACAGTTTCACACCCGCTGGCTTATCCATTCATAATACTTGTGATCCACCTGCATTCCTGGTTTGTCATCGCCAAATAGCAGAGCCTTTAGTGATATACTGTATACTCTCCCGGTGTCTCCCCCTCATCCTCCTTGCAATGATGTACTCCATCTTTTTAGATCGCATTAAAAATAAAGACTAAAATAGAGGGATAGGGGAAATCACAGGTAAATCCTGAGTGACATACATTTATTTTCTCTCCTTTTTCTTCGTCTTTTTTCTCCCTCTTTTCTTTGAATTTAATGAAATGAGAGAAGCCAGATATATACTCAGTATCAGATGTTAAGGCTGTTTATTGTTGACTTGTAAGATGTGCATCAAACTTCCAGCTGCCGTCAGGTTAAGTTTCCATTATGACAAACGGCTTTAATCCGACATCAGATGTGACGGGACAGATACAAATGTATCTGCTGGTTCAGAGGGTTACATTAAAGCTGTGGTCTACGATTTGAAACCGCAGCCTGCCCCTCCTTCCCTCACCTCTCCCCTCCGTGTTCCAAGATCCCGCCCCCAGCTCGTGTCGGCTCATATAACCCCCCTCCGGCAGAGCTACGAGCGACTAGCACAATATATCAGCAGCAAACTCAATCAAAAACAGCTCAGCTCAACTGAAAGTATCAAACACGACAGACATCTCCCTTATAACACACAGCAGTAGCCATTTCAACTGGACCGGGCGGCACGCGGGTTTGGCGCCGCCAGAGCAGAGCCGAGTGTGGAGGAGGATTTATCTTTGTCAGCCTGTCCTCCCCAGCTCAGCTTACAGTGCTAACGATTAGCAGCTAACAGGCTAACCCGCTCCCCTACAAGTTATTAGCCCATGCAGGCACAAACTAACCAGAGTTATTCAGCAGACATCTCCCACTGTAGTAAACAAAGCCATTACCTGATCAACCAGGGGCGAAACGGCCGATGCTGAAGGTCTGACGGCCGGCTGAGGCTATTTGTTAGCCGGTAGCCCGCTAACAGGCTCTCCACCCGCTGGCAGAGCTCCGCTGGGCCCGGGAGAAAGAGGCGGATTCCCGGTTCGGGCGCTAGGCTTTCCTGCTCCATGATAGTTCAGTAGCTAACGCTGCTAGCTGCTCACCGGAGGTAGAGGGAGGAGGCGGACCATGGGCAAGATGCTGCAGATGCTGCGAGTGAGGGAGACGAGGGAGAGGGGAGAGGAGAAGGGTGGTCTGCAGCCAGACTGTCTTGGGAGAGGGAGGCGGATTCCCGGGTTCGGCGCTAGGCTTTTCCGGCTCCATGATAGTTCAGTAGCTAACGCTGCTAGCTGCTCACCGGAGGTAGAGGGGAGGAGGCGGGACCATGGGCAAGATGCTGCGTACTGCGTAGCGAGGGAGACGAGGATTGGATGGACTCATGGACTAACTCACGGACCAATTAATAGTTGCAGGTTCTTAGGCTTGATTGGTCAGCTAGTATGCAGCTTTTCAGCGGATATACTGAATGGATTTTTTTCATTCTTTTTTGTCTTTATACTGTGTAGATAGGACCATAGGACCATAACAGCCTTATAAACGGTGTTATTAATATGTACAAAGCTTCCAAATCGTAGACCATAGCTTTAAATAGTGATTGCTGTGATTGTTTATTGCATTAAAATGTGCCTGACACTTTGGAAACCTGCCTCTGAGGCGTGCGCACATGTGCGCTTGTCACCAAATTACAGCTGCGGAGTGTGCGCTTCGCCCTGCGCCAAGGTTAGACCAGGTTGGAGCTGGCGTGCTTTCAGCACACTTTCTGAACTGTTTTTGGCACGAAATTGTCACTGCGCCAACATGAATCTGCCGACACCTCCCCCTGGTGCGCCATCACCTCCCCTTGGTGCGCCGTCACACCCACCTCTGCGCAGACGGTCTACCAAATTGCCAAATTGGCAGCGCACGGCGGTGCGCCGCACGAAATTAACACTGCGCGGGGTGCGCCAGGCTTGCGCCCCCTGCGCTGTGCCACGAAATTAAAGCCCTTAATGTTTAAAATGAACCAAAACGTTTAAATATTGGTTGAAATTTGAGCAAGTTATGACTTGCTAAACACTACATGTCCCACCAACACAATGTTATGAGAGAGCGAGTCATGGAGAGAGCTGCCCGTATCAAGATGGCCGCCCTCTGCGGACGTTCGACTCCATTGGCCAGCACCGGTGACGAGGCATCTAGTGTTCTATAGATATCTATGAGGACAATAGGCTAATCGGCATCTCCGTTCTCAACTTCCAGTTGTCGTCACGTCCGCATTCTACAGCTCCCGCCTCTCTTCCCTGATTGGGCCGTTAAAATTTTGGCCGAGGGAATCCATTGGTCAACGGAGCGCTAGAAGATGGGATCTGCAGGATTTCAGGAACTGAATCAGGCAGGCCCATCTGCTATGCAAGGTTACCTGTGATGCTCTGTCATGATTGAAGTCAAGAGTCAAGTGTGCATCCAATGCTGGATTAAATACTAGGATTTCCTGTCAAAGCTTTCAGAATAAAATACATGCAACATTGGCAAAACTCTTAGTTTGTCAAGCCAGTGAGGTGTTTTTTTTCTGATAGATGGTTAATTTACACAAAAATAATGAAGAATAACTCCTTGTCCTTAAAGTGTGAAGTTTATAGTATAGGTTATATACTATTTATAATAAAGAGACATATTTTGAAACGGAAAAGTCGGAAGTAGCTGTGCCATTGGCGGACTTTAACCATGGATGTATTATAAGAACAAAAATAATACATCCATGACTTAAACAAGCTGTAAACAAGCAGTTTCAGGTGCCTTCCGGTTACACTGACCGGAGCTTCTGGGCGCATTGAATTTATTTTACACCCACACTAACACCCCCCCCCATACACACACACACACCCACACAAACACACACACATAGACACACACACACACACACACTCAAGATCAGTATTAGAAGTTTACACAGACATGAAAGCTCTTACCCCCTATGTGAAAGGTGGTCCGTGTAAATACTCAATGTGTGCGTGTGTACAGGCTTTCATTGTGTGAAATGTTTATTGTGTATGTACCCATTGTTATTGTGTGTGCATGAACAGTTGTGTGTGCATATTTTTTTGTGTGTACATACCCATTATCAGTTTGTGTGAATACTCAGTGTGTGTGTGTGGGTGCCTGCAGTTTTGTGTGCATATCTTTAGTGTGTATGTGCCTATTGTCGGTGTGTGTATGCAGCTTTTTAATGTGTTTAGCCTTTATTTACGTTGTCACAACCCAAAATACAATCACCAAAGCCAAACATGAAATCAAGTATTATAATAATCTCCTGTACCACATCATCTCATTTGTCATACACAAACCTCTGGGGAAACACTGTTAATCTACAGACAGGATGCTCTGTGGTGAGTTCTTCTCCTAAGCATTTAGGTGCTGATGATGGAGCCTATCCTAGCTGTTATTGTGCAAGAGGCTGAGTACACAGTGAACCGGTCACCAGTTGATCGCAGGGCCACATAGACAGACAGACAACCATAAACACTCACATTCATACCTATAGGGCAATTTAGGCCCCATCCACACGAAGACAAACCGAGGTCTAAACACACACATTTTTTGCCGAATCTGCGTATCATCCATACGAAGACGGTATTTTGGGGGTCTGTAAATAATCATTTTTGAAACCAGGTTCCAGAGCGGAAAGATTTTGAAATGCCGTATACGCAGCTCCGTGATTACTGGCTCTCCGTAACTTTTCAGATACGCTTACGTCATAGTTTCATATCTTCATTGACACGCATACGCCACCCGCGGAAACGACAACAACAATGGCGCTGTACTTGTGCAGCATATGTTCTAATGAAGCTAGTGACCCTACTGTCCCTGTTGCAGCAAAATCTCCTTCTTCTCAATCCCCACCTGGTTGAACAGACAATTATCGAGGACACATTACGGCACTTCATGAACACTTTATCACAATGTCTGCGTACAACTTTTGCCGCTAGTGCGCATGCCCACTGCGTTTTCGTCTGTTTTCGCTTGTTTCTGTCATATCGTTACAGCAGCCCTAGAGGTCTGGCATGTGTTTTACAGCGTATTGATGCGTATTGAGCGCATTCATATAAGCACACACGTTTTCTGAGACGCCTTTGTCTTTATGACGATCGTTTTGGAAACTGCTAAGCATTTTGTCTTCATGTGGATGGGGCCTTGGAGTCATCAAATAACCTAATGAGCTTGTTTTTGGTCTGTAGGAGGAAGCCAGAGTCCCATGAGAGAACCCATGCATGCACAGGAAGAACATGCAAGCCTCATACAGAAAGGTCCCTGGCAGACCCGGGAATTGAACCAGGAACCTCCTTGCTGTGAGGCACGTGCACTACCTGCTGCGTCACCGATCAGGAATACAATACAAAACTAAAACATAACCAGTAGAACCATTTGAATAACATGTATTCTTATTTTAAAGGGGCTCGTGACTGCCTGTGATTTTTCTGTACACAAGTCAGAGACTTGTCCATTTTCCTACCAGAAGCTTTGTGATAGAAGTGGACAAAATAAGCACCTGAAGTTGAGCCAACTTCGTAAAACATTTGTTAAATCCTGATAAATTGAGTTCAAACAATGACTTTTGTAGCTCTCTTAACCTTTTTTTTTTTTTTTTTTTTTTTTTACAAATTTGACACAGGGAATTAACAAATGACATGTTGTATTAACTACCAAATTCAAGTTTTATAAACTTAACACATACATTTAGTGAACAAACATCATGTATCAAATTCTTTATTAAAGTGTAAAAAACTGAGTCATCAAATGGCATGTTGTATTAACTATTTTTTAGTGTAATTTGAATTTGAATTTATTAAAGGATAGCCCCTTGAGATGCAGCATCTCATTTTCAAGGGGGTAATAAACTTGACACTTAATGTTGACTCTACCTATCTCAGTCAAAGCTACAAGATGACTTGATTTGAGCAAGTTGACCCAACAAATAATTTTTTACAGTGTAACTTGACAATTTTAACAATTAATCATGAACATCAAAGTAAGATTGTCTGTCTGTTGGTTTGCTTATTATTTTGACAACTTTATTTTAGATCAATAAGCAGTTGCTTGATCATCTGAACAGTCTTTATCATGACTTTCTTTCCAAACTTCTACACTAACAATGAATCCTCCAGTCATTATTGTAGCGTCAGTAACATCAAGAGGTAACAGAAGGGACTTCTCATGTTGAGTTCATCAAATGGCTCTTTCTGGGCCTCCTCCTCCTCCCCTCTGCTTTGGAGCCAGCACCTCAAGTCATAAATTGTCCTGATTCCTGTTGTTGGCGTGACCAACAAGTGACCCACCATATGCGCCCAGGACCAAAAAACATTTCTCTTTGATTTAGGATACTCCCCAACACGTTGGGGAGAATCAAGCCTCTGATTCGTCAAGATTCCCCTTGGCGACAAACAGTCTGGAGTCCTCCCCTCCAGATTGACAGGATGGGTCACAGTTGATGGAACATCAGTAAACAATCTTAATCTTCCCCACCTCCGTGAACGGTGATCTGTCCCACAGCTGCGGGTCGTAAATTCCTTCCGTCTTATAGGCACTTTTAGATTCTTTTCTTATGCTGAGTGCACATACTTCTATCATTTTTGTTTAGTGAGCAACTTTGATCCGCAGCTTAACGAGTTTTCCTATTCAGATTTAATTTTGGAAATCTGAATATCTAAATCCTTATCAAAAGCCTGCACAGCATTATTTTGAATTTTGATTCTTTTGATCTCGCATAGTCGTCTGTGAGACATCGTTAACCTGGCCAATGACCGTGTTTAAAGATACTTCCGCGGATCAGATTTTTCATCTTCTCGTTAAAACCTTTTTGAGAGTTTTTGAGCCGCAGCCCACTTAAAATTCTACGTTTGCCGGAGGAGGCCTCTGATCGAGCTGTCCAGAAGGATCCGTGGGGCGCTGATGAGACTCAGACCGCAGATCTGCCGTTCGGCTTCCCAAGCCGAACCAACTCGAATCAACTTGATCCACATCGGTCTGACGTGATCCACCCGTAGCCTGGACCTTCCGAACCTCAGAGAGAACCACAAGTCTTCTACGACCAAGTAGGCAAACGTTACTTTGTACTTAAAAGGAGGTTTGATGCGCTCTTAGACTTAAAAAGTGTTCTGACATTTAGATTGATTCAATCCAAATTCTCTCCGAAATTCCTCACAGATTTTCGTATAGGTTATAGTTATCCTTTAGGCATACACTCACTCACCATCATTTTAAGGTTCCTGATTTCCATTCAAACTGATTGTTTATTCTTATTTCATCTATCATCTACCATTTATTTCATGCATTGTAACCATTTTTCATTTTAATAAATTTGTGATTATTGATTTTAAACTCACTTTCTGTTAGTGTTCTGTAGAATTCAGCGTCCCTGAAGCGAGAATTTTGTCTTAAGATTTTGAGATTGATAAAACTTGATTTGATTAATTTACCTTATTTAAGGGAATTAAATAGGTAATTAATTAATTAAATTAAGATTTGCCTTATTAAAAGGCTGGTGCCCCCAACGAGAACAATACGGTGAATTGTTAATTGATAATAATTAACAATTTAACAACTAAATCTTTCAGATTTAACGATGCCAAATTTCTAATCGCTACATTATATTTTATTTATCAATATTAGTGACGGCAAACTAGAAAAAAAATCATATTTTGTTTATTATATGTCACCCTTGCTCTGTCCTAAAATATGTGTAATTTTTTTTTGAACCCAATGCATACTGCTTCCCTTGTACTATAGTCTGCCTCCCTTCTGGTGGCTTACTGTTTTAGTAGGTTTTGTTTAGATTTATTTGTTTAGTTCGTTTTCTGATTTATTAGTTTATGTTGGGGGGTTCACTGGTTTTAATATAATTTTTTTGGAGTTGTAACAGGCCTCTATTAACTAGTGTAAAAATAAAACATTTTCTACCCTCCATTATGTAATTGGTTAACTTTATTTTTACCTAGTTTTTTACTTTTCTTCTTTTTGATCAAATGACATTTTATCAAGATTACTTTCAAAACTCAGTCTCTGTCTCCAGTCCTTACCTGCGTTGCCTAAATTTACTTGAAGGTGTTAATGTATGATTCCTGAGGTGTAAGTCCCTTGGTGGCGTTGCCATTGTTTTAATCCGTTTAAATTGTATAGATTACCCTCTTACGCCGCCCGGCCACATCCACTTCCAACATTTTCCTCTCTCTCTCCATGTCCACTTTCATCATCTTCCCCCCTGTCCTCTTGTCTCTCATTATCCACTTCTTGGTAAGTATCTGCAGTAATATGAACTGCAAGACAAATCTGAGACAAATGTAGAGCCATTAAGTGCAGCCTTAGTGGTCTTTGTAAGGTTGAACATTGGGATATAAAAATACATTTACTGGATGGCATGTCTTGTGGCTGAACTTATCTTCTCGTTTCTTCTGTAAAGGGGTGTTCTTGGAACTGAAGATGTACAGAGAAATCCCTTCCAGCACAATTTTCTCTTTTTCTGTGGATACAGTAAAAACAAAAGTTAGAAACCTGAACACAGCAAGTGCTTTATACTTTTGCTAGTTCAAGTGTTGATGTAGGATTACCCCAATGACTTACAGTGGAATTAGGCAAACATTAGGATGAAGATGTAATGGAAGTAATATTGTCTTTCAGAACTATGTTAACCATGAGACAGGTTGATCAAATTGCATGCATATTGAAATGCAGGCCTGCCATATCCTATTTTTTCCTGCAGATGTCACAGTGAAAGTCAGAAGATATAACACATATATTATTAGTCTTTAATGAGTGTATGGGGTCTGCCAGTGCAGAAATCTTTGACATAAACTAAATAACAAAATGATTTTCACTAACAAAATTTCACATTTTTACATCAGCATATAGCTAATAACACTTTAACAAAAATGTTGTGATTGGGTACTAATCTTGAAACATTTCACCTCAGAATGTTATACAGAAGAGATTTTTTCAGGTGGGAGAGTAAAATTCACTACCACCATCCAATAGATCTTGCATGACCATTTTTGCCCAGGAGCTGTCTGTGCTGGTATTCACAAAGGAGGGTCTTGTACAGGTCCATCCTAACTGGGAAGTCAGGGAGAGGGGGGGGTGCCAAAAACACAGCTTGATGTTGTCAAAGTGCAGGCTATTACAGGTATGTAATTGTTTTGATTTAAATGTAGTCTATTTAACAGCTTCTGTAATTTAGCAGTTAGATCACATAAAAACAGACAACCAGTAATTATTCAATACACGTTGGATTATGGTTGCAACTGGTGGCAATATTAGTATATCATACTGATACAATTTCTCAGTTTCCTTATGTACTGTTCAAATATATTATGAATATGTTGCGTGACTTACAGTATCTCTTGTCTATTAAGATGCCGTTCTTCTGGAGTTTCCACAAACAAGTGTCTCTGATGTGCGCACAGCCATCAGACAAAAGTATAACAATGAGCATTTCAGCCAAAAAAGGAACATAATGTGTGGTGTGTGTTTTTGTATGGTGGGAGGGGTTAGGGGTTCAATATCAAGGAATGTTGTTTTTCATTGTTCAGTATTTCTCAGTAAAGTTTATATGTAATGTTTAGGTCTTTTGCCTGAAATTGATTTGTTTCTACAAAGAGTACTAAAGTACTAATATTTGAAAAAAATGTAAGTTTTATAATGAAACTGTTTAAAATACACATGTAACTGTTTATACGTTTAGATATAGTACATTTACTTTCATTTGGATATGGTTCAAACACATTAAAGTTTATTTTTTCACCTGCATGGAAGTATGTCAGGATTTTGTCCCCTTCGCAATTCAAAAAGCTCAGTATAACTTTCACGGTCCGTACCAAAAAACCCCTGACATAACACCAAAAAGGAAAAATGATGATGAGACAACTGAAGGCAAAAAGATGGGATTTAATTACAGCGCCGGAGTTTACAACATATCAACAAGATGCTGGATGCTGAAAAACTGAAGAAGTGTTCTATTCTCTTGCTATTTATGAGAGTGTCAAGAAAGGTGGGTGTGTGTCGACCTCCGTACCTTACTGTCTTGGAATGAGCCAGACTGAGCTGGTGTGGAAGATGTCCCTCAACAGATAAGAGGTCGAAAGACAGCCTCCATACAAGGTCAGATACCGAGATTAGTGAATCAGCATATATGGCATGTGCTTAAGGGGTGTCTAAGGTATGTGGATGAGTGTTGTGTGTGTGTGTCAGAAGTATGCATAAGCTAGACAAGTGGCTACTCCACCTCTGCTGCTGCTGCCTCCTGCCCTGCTCCACCCAGCGGCTACTCCACCTCTGCTGCTGCCTCCTGCTCTGCACCACCCAGCAGCTACTCCACCTCTGCTACTGCTGCCTCCTGCCCTGCTCCACCCAGCGGCTACTCCACCTCTGCTGCTGCTGCCTCCTGCCCTGCTCAACCCAGCAGCTACTCCACCTCTGCTGCTGCCTCCTGCTCTGCACCATCCAGCAGCTACTCCAGCCTCTGCTGCTGCCTCCTGCCCTGCTCCACCCAGCGGCTACTCCACCTCTGCTGCTGCTGCCTCCTGCCCTGCTCCACCAAGTGGCTACTCCACCTCTGCTGCTGCTGCCTCCTGCCCTGCTCCACCAAGTGGCTACTCCACTTCTGCTGCTGCTGCCTCCTGCCCTTCTCCACCCAGCAGTTACTCCACCTCTGCTGTTGCCTCCTGCCCTGCTCCACCAAGCGGCTACTCCACTTCTGCTGCTGCTGCCTCCTGCCCTGCTCCACCCAGCAGTTACTCCACCTCTGCTGCTGCCTCCTGCCCTGCTCCACCCAGCGGCTACTCCACTTCTGCTGCTGCTGCCTCCTGCCCTGCTCCACCCAGCAGTTACTCCACCTCTGCTGCTGCCTCCTGCCCTGCTCCACCCAGCGGCTACTCCACCTCTGCTGCTGCCTCCTGCCCTGCTCTGCCCAGTGGCTACTCCACCTCTGCTTCTGCTGCCTCCTGCCCTGCTCCATCAAGCGGCTACTACACCTCTGCTGCTGATGCCTCCTGCCCTGCTCCACCCAGCGGCTACTACACCTCTGCTGCCTCCTGCCCTGCTCCACCCAGCGGCCACTCCATCTCTGCGGCTGCTGCCTCCTTCCCTGCTCCACCCAGCGGCCTCTCCACCTCTGCTGCTGCTGCTTCCTTCCCCATCTCCACCCAGTGGCTACTCCACCTCTGCTGCTGCTGCATCCTGCCCTGCTCCACCCAGCGGCTATTCCACCTCTGCTGCTGCTGCCTCCTGCCCTGCTCCACCCAGGGGCTATTCCACCTCTGTTGCTGCTGACTCCTGCCCTGCTCCACCCTGTGGCTACTCCACCTCTGCTGCTGCTGCCTCCTGCCCTGCTCCACCCAGGGGCTATTCCACCTCTGCTGCTGCCTCCTGCCCTGCTCCACCCAGCGGCTACTCCACCTCTGCCGCTGCTGCATTCTCAGTGGATGAGGTGCATGGTGAGCTACGGAGGGTTCGAATCGGGAAGTCTGCTGGCCCTGATGGAGTAGCACCTAGGATCCTGAGGGACTGTGCTTCTGAGCTGGCAGTGCCTCTACAAACCATCTTTAACCGTAGTCTTCAAACTGGATGTGTCCCTGCTCTATGGAAGACCTCATGCCTTGTACCAGTGCCCAAGGTAGCAAGGCCGGCAGGGATGAAGGACTACAGACCAGTAGCCCTGACGTCTGTTATAATGAAGACTATGGAGAGGCTACTGCTCCGATTGCTCAGGCCTCAGGTGGAGCAGGCACTGGACCCGCTGCAGTTTGCTTACCAGGAGAACATGGGAGTGGATGATGCAGTCCTGTACATGCTTCACCGGTCTTTGTCATTTCTGGATGGGTCTGGGGGCTATGTGAGGCTGATGTTTTTCGACTTTACTAGTGCTTTTGACACAATTCAGCCTCAGAGGTTAAAGGAGAAGCTGGAGAGGATGGGTGTGGATCCCATTTTTGTCAGGTGGATTTACAACTATCTGACAGACAGGTTGCAGTATGTCAAGCTGGGGACCAGTGTTTCGCAAACCCTGGTGAGCAACACTGGGGCGCCGCAGGGGACAGTACTGTCTCCTTTTCTCTTCACACTTTACACAGCAGACCACACCTACAGCTCCACGGCATGCCACATCCAGAAATATTCTGATGATACGGCTGTAGTGGCATGTGTGAAGGGAGGGGACGAATGGGAGTACAGAGGAGTCATCTCCTCTTTCACAGAGTGGAGCAGGAGTAATGGTCTAATCCTGAACACGGCAAAGACCAAGGAGATGATTATTGACTTCAGCAGGAAGCCCTCACATCAACCAATCACCATTGATGGAGAGACAATCGAGGTGGTTAAGACATACAAGTATCTTGGAGTTCACCTCGACAACAAGCTGGACTGGTCAGTGCAGGCAAATGCCCTTTACAAGAAGAGACAGAGCAGGCTCCATTTCCTGAGGAGGCTCAGGGCCTTTGATGTGAGCAGGGACATGCTGTACATCTTTTATCAGTCTGTTGTAGCCAGTGCAGTGTTTTTCGGGGTCGTCTGTTGGGGGGGTAGTATGACCTTGAGGGACAGGAACCGGCTGGATAAGCTGATCGGGAGGTGTGTTTCTGTGATGGGGAGGAGGGGGGACTCTGTGGGGGAGGTCCTAGAGAGAAGGATGCGGACTCTGATGCAGGGCATCCTGAGTAACACCAGGCACCCACTTCACCAATGTCTGTCTGCTCAGAAGAGCAACCGCAGTAACAGGCTTCTATCTCTAATATGTAGAACGGAAAGGATTAAGAAATCTTTTGTTCCTGCTGCTATAAGACTGTATAACAGCTCAGTCTGAACATGTGCACCTTTTTATTTATTTATTTCTATTGTTACTAACTTTTAACCTGTTTTTGAATGTGTATGTGTGTGTATGTACAGCTGCTGGACAACTGAATTTCTCCTACGGGGGATCAATAAAGTATTTATCTATCTATCTATCTATCTATCTATCTATCTGATTACAAGCATGATTATATAAAGAGTCAAATACATGAAAATAATGTATAAAATATGTACAAAAGTTGAATACATAAAATATGTACAAAGGTCAAATTATTCTTCCCAAAGTAGTCTCACAAGTCTTTCAGCCTGTGTTATACTGGTAATACATTTGCAAGAACGTGAAATGAAAAAAGTATAGCAAAGCAATAATAAACTATGTTGACTATTAACTGCTGAGTATGCTATTTAGTATGCTTTGAGTAAATAAACATATATTAGTACGTATAAGGTTGAATACTCAAAGTATACAAAATATTCTTTAAGTTGTTCCACTTAAAAGTACATAAAAGCACATAAAAGTACACTAAATACACTTTGAGTTGAGCTTTATTGCAAATTAATTACAATTAAAAAATATTAAGTACAAAGTTAGTTGTTCCAAAAAAGCAAGCTTTAAGTTTGCTAACCTTAAACACACTTGAAGTATAGTGATGATAAGTGTGGCTTTAAGTATACAAAACTATGCGAAATTTTGGAAGACTCGGCACATTTATTTTTCAGCAGGATGGAGCTGCGAGTGAAGAGGCTGTGTGCCTTTGATTTGGATGCTGAGCAAACCAGTAGGAGTTAAGAAAACAATGTGGCAGAAAGTGGCCACAAGTCACCTCAGATTCCTTATTCTACTAGGAGAAACTGACCAGGAATTCATCACCCTCCAGAGACTGTTATATGAGTCATACATGAGAACAAAAGATGAAAAGCAAAAGATACTGAGAGGATGGGAGTTGTGGTAGAAGACCATATCGAGGAGGGCCATGGGCCTCATATAATGATTGTGATGGCTGGGATGCCATCAGCCAAAGGAGTGGATGTAGAACAATAACTGAAGGACAACACTCGATGGTGCTGTTGCGTCATTTGTCTCTACCCAATCTTGGCAATCAACTTACTTTCCTTCAGGGACTGTAGTTCATACTTGTAGTTGCACTATGTTTTAATAAATTTCTCTTTTTCCCAGGCAGTTCTAATAAATGCTAACATTGCAAATTTAAATAGTTGAGATGCAGACATAAGCCCAAGCTGTTCTTTGGCAAGAAGTTATGCTATTTTCTGAAGGGTTTAGGAATCGTTTAGCTGTTTTTTTTTTTAGTTCAAAACTCTGGTATTACACTTAATAATAACTTTAGTAACTCTAACTGTTTCATTCTTTGCACCATGTAAGTTACTGTAGATATAGGTGCAGCAGACTGCAAACATCTTTTGTGTATTCACACATTTGGTAGGGATAATGTTCTACATTAATGTTGCAAAAGTGGTGTTTTAAAGTGCTTGAAGTAATATACATTTCTGTTTATTTACATATGTTTTCTAATTAACTTTATTTTTTACATTTAATCTGAATAAAATGGTTTCTTTCTCACTGGTGTGATAGATACTGGCAGCTGTTGGATAAAACTAAAGTTAGTCTCCATCATAAAAAGAGTTCCAGTGTCTGAAATAGTACTCTCTGCATTAAAATCTGTAACCCAAAATATCTCAATGCAGAACATGGCGCATAGCTCCACAGGGTTTGTTGAGAGGTGCTACAACACAGCAGACACAAAAAACAGTTTGGGATACATAAGCCTTAAAGCCTGATCTACTAATATCCAAAATTGTGAATAAAAAATTGCACGTGTAAACAAAAAAAAGCACATGTAGTTGGTGGACGTGTTGTGGGTGATCTACGACTGTGCACAATAGATAACAGGCCCAGAAGTGGTGTGGATCGCTCCCATCAAAGGAAGATTTTGCATGTGCTACCGGCTGTCACCATGGAGAGTTTGTGAAAGCACAGTAGCTGTAAATGAAAAATTAAGATGGCAGCCATGGAGTTGGCACCACATGAACAAACATGCAGAAACTTTTTTTTTTTTTTTTTTGCTGCCTGTCATTTTGACGGCCATGGTCGTCACTTTTACCTCATACCTTATTTTACCTCATTTTAATTTTCCTTTTGATTCCAATTAAACACAACTTAAATTACAGCATTCACATAGTTACACAGCATCATCAACAACCACTCACGTGAAGTGCAGTCTTACAGTTACGTACACACAGACAGAGCGGGTACTCTTACCTTTGTCGTGCTGATAGCGTCACACTCTTCACACACTGACAGCCTAACTTGCTGTCAGTGTGTGAAGAGTGTGACACTGTCAGCTCTGAGCAACAATTGGAGTGATTCTCCTTAATAGCGAGCAATGGAGCTTTTTGGAATAATACTTGAATAGGCCTAGGCTATATCTATGAATGCCTACCCCACTTATTTGTTGTGGCCTCCATCTTTGGCCAAAGGGAGAGAAGGACAAACAGCAAGCCAGTGTGTGGATCAGTCAGTTCTCTCCTTTTGGCCAAAGACTTAGGTTGGACCTACAACAGATACGTGGTCAAGGCCTACACAGATATAGGCAAGTCCTATTTGAGTATTATTCCATCGGTGGCAGTGGTGGGATGTTTCAGTTTATATCTGTTAGACGATACCGATTTAAATGCTCCACTGTCTTTTACAAGTCCTTCATTTCCACCATTAATCTTCAGCATGGCCTGTGGGCAGTCATCTCTGTGTGATAGTCTAATTTCCTCAATGCCTGTGTGTTGTAAGATTGTCAAGTTAGTTTGGTCTGATGCACTTCCAGCAGTATCCTATGCCTGAAATAGCTGTGTAAGAGGCTCTGCTGACCTGTTTTTCTTAAGGCAATTCTTTGCCCAGTGGCCCCTTTCTATGCAAATTATGCACTGAGCATTTTAATCTGAGCACTGAGCACTGTCTTTTAATCTTGCACATAAAGACCTGCTCTATCTTTTTTTAGCTTTCCTCCTTTTCTACTCTGGCCTTGTCCTCTTCCGAATGTTGTACCTGAGTCACAAGGAGATCCCATTCCCATCTTTGTGTCTCCTGGTTAAGGCCTGTGTTTCTTGATGTAACCTGCTAAGCTCAAGGGCTAAACAAGCTGCCTTTAAAGATGCCATAGGGCTAGAACTAAACTAACTTTTATCCTGTCCTGCCTGCTGCTCATATGCTTTGAGTAATGAAGCCACAAACAAAGGGGCACTTTATTCCCAAAGTTGGGCAAAATTAAACTACATATTATCATACAATGATTTAGTCCAAAATATAAGAAAAACCAAGGAAATTATAAGACATTGGGCTCTAATTTCGTAGACCAGGCGCAAGCGCAGGCGCACCCGCCTGCGCCGGCCTTCACCGCGCGGACTGGGTGTGACCTGCGCACTTTGCAAGTTTCCTGCAGTGCCAAGAGAGGCGCACTCATGGCGCACAGGGGCGCAGAGGTTGCGCGTCCACGCCCACGTCTCTGCCTCTCCACGCAAATGTCAGAATAGGAGGAGAATAGACGTGAGTAGGATTGTCACAGCCTATCGCTGTCTTCACCAATCAAATGAGCGCCTCTCCTCGCCTTTAAATGCGCTGCGGCTGAGGCGCAGCGTCTGATTGGTCTGAATTATCCCCGCCACATGAAAGCAGTGTGCTGGAAAGACCCAGCAGTGGAAATGCTGTCCCTTCAGCAGGAGAATGGACAGCGGGGCGTGTCACCGTGTGGGCCAGCTCCCGGGACAGATGTAATCTGTTCCTTTGTCATTAATAGGAGTAAAAAAAATAAGAGACAGTTACACCACAGCTGGCTTATCCATTCATAATGCTTGTGATCCACCTGCACTCCTGGTTTGTCATCGCCAAATAGCAGAGTCTTTAGTGATAAACTGTATACTCTCCCGGTGTCTCCTCCTCATCCTCCTTGCAATAATGCTCTCCACCTTTTTAGAGCACATTAAAAATAAAGACTAAAATAGAGTTCAGCCAGGATCACTTTGTCAAAAATTTATTACAATTATTTCAGTAAAAGCATAAATTTGAAATTACAATTATTTGCATAACATCAACATTAATTACAACTGACTGCACTGGGCTGTGAGGACGCATGCTGCTGTGACCGAACTCCCGCGAGACCGAGCGAGATTCAACATGGCAGCCCGCTGCTAGACCGTAAACAAACTTTTCGATTCCCCCTTTTTTCTTTTCTTTTCTCACTAATCACTGCCTCTAACTCCACTCATCCAATATTCCGGACTCCTGCCCTCACCGGAACGCATGTCGGATCTCGTTCACCTTGAAGATTTCATTCAGGACAACTACGACAGGTTCTGCACTATGGGACGCTCACAGAAGTCGAAGAAGCCCCGCACACAGGACTCTCCCGCTACATCAGCTGATTCTTCCCCGGTCACAGCCCCACAAACTCGCTGCTGCACCGATGTAAGTGAAATATTACTCTCTATAGACAGTAAGTTCACTAACTTGGAGGTGAGAATCGGCATAATAGAGGCTCTTCATCAGGAATTCCAACACCTCCGCCACAGTCTGGAATTCACACAGAGCCAGATAGAAAAAATAACTCAAGAAAATCAGGTACTGCAAAACTCTGTTTCCACCATGGCCACAGAGCTTGTTTCAGTCCAGTCACAGCTGGCCACTGTTACTGCTGAAAATAAACAGATGAGGGAGAATATACTAGACCTTCAGGCTCGTAGCATGAGAGAAAATCTCGTTTTTTCTGGAATCCCCGAGTCGCCCAGTGACGAACCTGAGAAGCTGGTGAAGGACTTCATGGTTAGACGTCTCAAACTTTCACCGGACACCGTCAACAATATCACTTTTCATCGGGTGCACCGCATTGGACAGAAGCGTGTGGACGTCACCAGGCCCAGGCCCATTGTCGCGAAATTAGAACACTTCAAGCAGAAAGAGCTGGTCCAGCGACAGGGCAGGCAGCTGAGAGGGACCAACTACGGACTGAATGACCAGTTTCCCCCTGAGATCGTCCGCAGACGTAAGGTACTGCTCTCCATCCGTAAACAGAAGATCAGCGAAGGTAAGAGAGCAGCCCTCTCTGTCGATAAACTGTACATTGATGGTGAGTTGTTTAAGGATAGGGACATCACCCCCTGGCTGTTCTGAATCTTAGACACCCCCCCCACACACACATAATCACACCCTCGTTCTCTCTCTCTCTCTCCCCCTCTCTACATTCACTCTCCCCCCTCCACTAACCCCACACACTTTCTTTTCTACACACCCCCCTCTGACTGCTTCTGTATCTCAGTTTAATCATACACACCCTTTCTCTCTTTCTCTCTCTCTCTCACACACACTACTGATGTACATATAGACAAAACTTGGTTTATCATATTTATTATTTTTTGTTTTTGCTCACTAGTCTCGGCGCCCTGCACCCTGTAATGGCATTTTGCTCTACTGCTTGTTTTGTTGTTATTTGTGTCCCCCCCCCTACTGTTTGTTTTGTTGTTTGTGTTTTTAATTGCTCTGCTCCATTTTGTACTACAGGTCCTGCTGTGCACACCATACAGCATTCTCAAAGCAGTCCGCACTCACACACATGCACACATAGAGTCATCATTCATATCACACAGCTACAATCATTAATGTGCACAACATGGCATCATTAACATTTGTAACATGGAACATTAGGGGTATTGGCACCCAGACAAAAAGAACCAAAATATTTAATCACCTAAATGATCTTAAAGCAGATATTTGCCCACTACAGGAAACACACCTTTCAGACTCAGACCATGACAAATTAAAATCAGCACAGTTTTCTAACAGTTTCTCAGCCCCTTATAACTCCAGACAAAGAGGTGTATGTATCTTGATAAATAAAAAAATTCCATTTATCCATAACACAACCATCGCAGATCCTGAAGGACGTTTTATAATCATTAATATATCCATAAACAATAATCCGGTAACAATTGGCAATATCTACGGCCCAAACAACGACGATCCTTCCTTTTTTTTAAACTTCTTCAACTCTCTATCAAATATTTCCAATGGCCCAATAATTATAGGAGGCGATTTTAACACAACTATTAACCCAACTCTTGATAAATCTAAAATAATAAGAAATAACCATATCTGGCAATCTACTAATACCATAAAACAGTTCATGAGTGATCTTGGTCTTGGCGATGGCTGGCGATTACAGCACCCATCTTCTAGAGAATACTCTTTCTACTCACCTGTTCACCACTCCTACTCACGCATTGACCTCTTTCTGACTAGCAACTCAATTATATCACAGATCTCTGATTCAAAAATTCACCCTATAATTATTAGTGATCATGCTCCAGTCACTTTCAGTTGGAACCCTATTAACCAACCCAAACGCACACTAAATGGCGTTTTAACTCATCTCTTCTAAAAGACCCAGAATTTGACAGCTATCTCAGGAGAGAGTGGGCCTCCTTCCTTGAAATAAATGATTCCCCGGAGACATCACCTACCATTCTTTGGGAAACAGGTAAAGCAGTCCTACGGGGTAAAATCATATCATTCTCTGTCAATAAGAAAAAAAGGGAAAAGGAATATGAAATGAAATTAGAACAAAAAATAAAGCTGTTAGATACGCAGAATGCAAGCAACCCAACGGAAGAAACACAGAAAGAATTAAGAAAATATCAGGCCCAGCTAAACGAGATTCTAAATAAGAGAGCCCAGTTTTTAATTCAAAGGCTCAGACAAGAAAACTTCCATCATAACAACAAATCTGGTAAATACTTAGCAAATCTAATTAAACAAAATAAAGAGAGAACAACAATCACAACTATAAAAGACTCATCAGGGAAGCCTACCAATTCGCCAGAGGAAATAAACAAAATATTCAAAAAATTTTACGCCAACCTTTACTCATCGACAAATGAACCTAGACAGGAAGACATCGATTTATTTCTCAACAACGTCAAACTTCCAAAGATTGCTCCAGAACAATCGAAAGCTTTAGATACACCAATAACAGAAACAGAACTTTCTGCAGCCCTACACCTTATGCCAAATAACAAAGCTCCAGGTCCTGATGGCTTCCCTGCTGAATTTTATAAACAATTCTGGCCAATTCTATCCCCTCTCTTTATGAGAGCAATAACTGAAATAAAATTAAAATCTAGATTTCCAACGCATATGAATACAGCAGAAATTTCACTCATCCAGAAACCTAATAAAGATCCAACTCTGCCATCAAACTATCGCCCCATCTCCTTAATCAATGTAGATATAAAATCATCAGTAAAGCTCTAGCACACAGGATAGAAAAATAATTCCTTCTATAATCCACCACGATCAGACTGGTTTTATCAAAGGTAGACAGTCATCCAGTAACACCTGAGATTATTCAACTTAATCCATTATTCATCTTTACAAAAGGTAGACACCATCATAGCAACATTAGATGCAGAAAAAGCTTTTGACAGAGTAAACTGGAAAACTCTCTTTAGCACTCTTAAGAAATTTGCCTTCGGGACTCATTTATTCACTGGATTAAAATTCTGTACACTGCTCCTTTAGCTACTGTCACCATCAATGGACTAACCTCACAGAGATTCACACTACATAAGGGTACGAGGCAGGGATGTCCACTCTCTCCTGCATTATTCACCCTCTTTATAGAGTCTTTGGCAGGAGCTATACGTCAGAATGTTCGTGATCAAGGGAATTCAGACATCCCAAATCCAACATAAGATTAGTTTGTATATGACGACATTTTACTGTTTCTACAAGACCCTCAATCGTCTCTGCAGGAAACAGTGAATCTCATTGAATCATTCTCCAAGATTTCAGATTACTCAATAAACTGGAACAAATCCTCTATTCTTCCATTACACAACACCAGATGGGATGCAGCATGTCATATATCACCTATACCCTTATGTTCAGGCCACATCACTTACCTAGGCATTAACATTTCCTCCAGGCTGTCAGAGCTGATTGGACTAAATTTCACTCCCTTGCTCAAAAAAATAGAAAGTGACCTCCAACGTTGGATGAACTTACCACTATCCATATTAGGAAGAATAGCAACCATTAAAATGACAGTACTTCCAAAAATAAACTACCTTTTTTCAATGATTCCAATTCATCCAACTCTGCCTTGGTTCAAGGCTATAGATTCAATGTTCAGTAAGTTTTATTGGCAAAACAAAACACCAAGGATCAAACTTACAACTCTGCAAAAAACAAAATTGCAAGGCGGCTTAGATGCCCCACACATCCACCACTACTCTTTGGCAAATCAACTACAGTATATTTACAAATGGACACATCCAATTCAATCAGACATCACCTGGTTGGATATAGAACAAACGATCTGTGAAGATATACCTATTTCAGACCTCCCATTCCTCAGTCAAACCATCAAGCATCAACCTTGTTTTAAAGCAGGAACTATTGCCTCAACACTCACAGCCTGGTGGAAATTCCACAAAATAACAAACTCTCACCTTGCACCTTCCAACTTCACTCCAATCTGGCACAACCCTGATTTCCTAAGTAACAAAAAACCACTTCACCTGCATGCATGGCCTGAAAAAGGCATCACACATCTTAAGCATATCTTTCACAATAATAGTCTGGTACCATTCCACCACCTGGTCCAAGAGTTTGGCATCGGAAACAATAGCTTCTTACAATATTTACAAGTCAAATCATCCATCCAATCCAAGATAAATATAAATTCTACCAATCTGTCTCTTCCTCCATCAACCAAGGAGCTAATTAACATACTCTCTCCAAAAAAGCTTCTTTCCAAAATATATAACATAATACTACTACACACTGATAATTCCACTACATTGCCCTCCAGTAAATGGGAAGAGGATCTCTCTATTGCTCCTGATGCCGATTTCTGGGCTACAATTTTAGAAAACATTTATTTTATGACCAAAAATGCAAATCTCCAGCTAATACAGTATAAAATCATTCACAGAACCCACTATACTGCACAAAAACTGTTTAAAATGGGTTTTAGGACAGAACTATGTTCATATTGCACAGAGAACTGCCCTGACACCTATATTCACGCCACCTGGCTATGCGCACCTGTTAGACAGTTCTGGATAAAAGTCACAGAGTCCCTATCTCTCATTCTGGGAAGCCACATCCCACTATCTCCCTCACTCTGCTTACTTGGTGATGTGTCTTCACTTAACTTCCACATAAACAAAAATAAACCCCTTCTTGTGGCCCTAGCCATTGCCAAGAAAACGATTCTCTTAAACTGGAAATCAAGGAACTCTCTAAATTTAGCCCAGTGGAAAAATCTCCTCTCGGAGTATGTCTCCCTGGAAAACCTGGCTTTAAACAACACTGCAGATAATCAAGACCACTGGTCACCTTTTCTTGATTTTTTGCTCACCTAAACCCCCAAGTATTTAAATCCCATTTTGCCTTACCTATTTCTTTTTGTTTTTTCGGTCTGCCAATACCCCCCACACACACTCACACACACACACACGCACCCACTATACACAAACTAGCGCTGCCGTTTTGCTCTGTTTTCCGCTTTCTCTTTTTCAATATTTAAATTTAGCTCAGTTCCCTGGGACCCAGAGACAGTAAGTATACTCTGGTGGGTATACTCTGGTGACGGTAGTTGGGGTCCTCACCTCCTATGTCTCTTCCATAGGACCCTCCTCCACCCCCTTCCCCCATCCACTACCCGAACCAGGGTCTTCATCCCTTCCTACCCCCCTCCCAACCCCACTACCCGAACCAGGGTCTTCATCCCCTTCCCACTCCCCCTCCCCACACCCACTACCCGAACCAGGGTCTTCATCCCGTTCCAACCCTCCCTATCCTAACCCACTACCCGAACCAGGGTCTTTATCCCTTCCCAACCCCCCCCCCCCCCCACACACACACCCACTACCCGAACCAGGGTCTTCATCCCGTTCCAACCCTCCCTATCCTAACCCACTACCCGAACCAGGGTCTTTATCCCTTCCCAACCCCCCTCCCACACCCACCCGAACCAGGGTCTTCATCCCTTTCCCAACCCCCCTATCCTAACCCACTACCCGAACCAGGGTCTTTATCCCCCCCCACACCCACTACCGAACCAGGGTCTTCATCCCGTTCAACCCTCCCTATCCTAACCCACTACCCGAACCAGGGTCTTTATCCCTTCCCAACCCCCCACACCCACTACCCGAACCAGGGTCTTCATCCCGCTCCAACCCTCCCTATCCTAACCCACTACCGAACCAGGGTCTTTATCCCTTCCGACCCCCCACACCCACACCCACACCCACTACCCGAACCAGGGTCTTCATCCTGTTCCAACCCTCCCTATCCTAACCCACTACCCGAACCAGGGTCTTTATCCCTTCCCAACCCCCCCCCCATCCCACACCCACTACCCGAACCAGGGTCTTCATCCCTTTCCTAACCCCCCTCCACCTCCACTACCCGAACCAGGGTCTTCATCCCCCCACACACACACACACTCTACACATGAGCCACCCTCTTCATACACACCACATACTTCCAGTATAGACTTGCATCAGCACAGCACTCGAACTGTCTTAAACTAGCTACAATACCTGTTTGTTCTTCTCCCAGTTGTCTTGTCATGTCTTGTCCTGTCCTGTCTGTCACTATTTCCCCTTCTTTCACACTGTGGTGAGACGCCCTCCCCTTCAGCTCCCATCAGGGGTTAAATAAAGTTTTATATGATGGAGTAGCCTACGGGGAGGGCTGGTGATGGTCACTATAGCAGTGAATCATATTCACATATCTCTCACTGCTAGAAAAAAAAATGCATTAGTCTTTCCAACGCTGCCACCGGACACAGTGCTCAGCTGTAAAGATAATGCAGACAAGGGAAAAAAAACAAAAAAAAAAAAAACAAAAACATTAATTACAACTGCTTGCATTAGAATAACATGACAATTACATTGCCTTGAGTAAACAATGACCAATGGAATTACAAAAGCTTAACAATGCAAATTGAACTTTGGCGGTGTGGCTCTGTTCTGGGACCTCCCTCCCCTTCCCCACGCCTGCGGGGAAAGCCTGAGGCAGGGAGAGCACCCCTCCCTGCCTTTCCAAGTGCCGATTTGGAGGAGCATGAGGGAGGGAGAGCGGCAGCAGAAACCCCCAAAACGACCATACCAGGCACTCGTACGCATGTACGAGTAATTTGCAGCAGATGAAAAATAGCATACCTGCATAGAAGGCCTGAGGCAGGGGTAGCACTTCCCCCTGCTTCCTAGCGCCCCCTGAAGGAACCTCCCTCCCCTTCCCCACGCTTGCGGGGAAGGCCTGAGGCAGGGAGAGCACTCCTCCCTGCATTTCCAAGTGCCGACTTGGAGGAGCATGAGGGAGGGAGAGCAGCGCAGAACCCCCCAAAAAGAACATACCAGGCATCCATACTCATGTACCAGTACACTTTTGTCAGCAAATTAGCAGTAGCGGAAGAGTCTAGAAATTAAGCAGAATAGCCAATCACATCTACTAATTTTCAGATGAAATTCCCCACTGGATAGAAATCTAAGTTTTTAGCATGATTTCACATTTATTTCAAACTCAAGGAGCACTCATAGCTTTTGGGCATCAAGAATGACTTAAGCATCTGGCCGAAGGTAGCGTTCATAAGCAGATGATGACCATCCATGGCCTTTAGTGTTGCAACAGAGGTAGAGGAAGCTGCTGTTGTCGTTGCACCGATGCGCAGAGAGTGAGTGGCGTAGCGGTTTGCAGGTAAACCGCAGGACTGGCAGAGGAGGCGGAGGCGAGAGGCAAACCAAGCCTTTGACATGTGCTTCCCTTTTCAGCCATGAACAGCAGCTCTTGCTGAGAAGCGTGAGGGCGGCTCCTCAGGAACGGAACATGGAGGACAGAGGACAAAATCAGAATTAATGGCAGAAATGTAAATCAGCAATCCTTTCTTATCCCTATTAGTCTTAGAGTGTTTAAGCAGTAATAAGTAATGAGGGTGAATAGATACATCTGCTATTGTTAGATCATGAGAGGGTTAAAAGAATCATTGACAGAAGTGAATTCCCCACCTCTAAGAAAACCATAGAAAGCCGTGAGAATAACTGTTTCCAATAACAAATCAGTGTAGTGACCAAAGAACCCAGCTCTCAATTGAATAATTATCTTGTGTACGAGTGGGAGAGTTAAAGGGAGACAAATGTCTTTGCCTTGAGGTTTCTCTCCCTTAAGTCCATTTAGCAGGAGGCGGATAGAGGAGTTTTTGAAGCAGCTGATGGTGGATGGATCCAGACAACGGAGGTGGAACTGGATACCTGCTACAGATCCCTTTATAGAGGAAGTGGTGCCTCCAGAAATTTTTCATAGGGGTGGCCAGATGGGGCCACATAAAATCTTGGGGTGGCACACCAAAACTTAAAGCCATAATTTCATGATTTTATTATGCTGTTGTAGTAAATAGGCCAGTAGAAAACTATCAGAAAGACTTAAGGACATGCCTACTAATATAATTTGGTTTATTGTGTCATATTTAATGTTACTAATGATTTAATGTGCATAGTCCATAAAAGACCAGCCAACATTTTGAGTTCCACAACAATTCTTTTTTATTGTGTTATGTATATATTAGGCATAAGGTGCACATTTAACAAAACAAAACAATTACTGGGTAAAAGCAGGTGCTGGCAGATACAAATAAAAGCAAATACAGAAACATATCTTAACAGGCAGGTTTTTGAATCAGTATGAGATAAATTTAGAGTAAGGCTTTCAAAAGAAGTATAATTTGCCTTTGGTCTATGATTGATATGGAGACAGGGATGATAAATAGCTGCTACACCACCACCACGGCCTGTGTCGTGTGGTATATGAATATTTGAATGACTGGGAGGAGTGGATTCATCTAAACTGACATATTCCTTCTCATGCAGCAACATTTCAGTGAGATAGAATAGATCTATCTGGTTTTCTGATATAAGGTCGTTCACCAGTAAAAATTTGGATCTCACTGATCTCATATTTGACCACATCTAATTATCTGATGTTTTGAGGCCACTACATTGAAGTTTTGATTTTAATCAGATTTCTATGGTTGACACCTCTTATTTGTTTTTGTGTTTATATCTATGTGAGCAGGTGGATGATGTATTTTTATGTATTCAAGATTGTATAATTGAGTTGGAGTATGGTTTTACTGTGTGACGTCTGGTGTTGGTGACCACAGGAATAGGAGTAGGGGGTTCATGGGTGGAGGAAGATGGTGATGTGGGTGGTGTGAGTGGATGAGAGGCAGAGACTACCGAGCAGCTGTTTTGGATGATGTTCAAATTTTGCTGGCGTGGGTATTTATTTTGGGTCAGAAGATGATGGATGGATCCTGGCTCCTCATAAATAGTTATTGTTTTGAATGGGGAACCAATTAGGCGGCGCTAGGACCCGGGGGACATCAGTAGTAGAGTGACTTGTCGGAGGGGGTTGACGGAGGTGCGTGTGTTGTTTACCTGAGAGTCTGACACGTGGATGGAGGACGCTGTAGAAATTGTTACCTGTGAGTAGCGTTGCACCCAGCCAGTTGGGATGGAGACCATCACCCCTGAAGAGCTCTCTTTTGCTCCAGAACAGGTTAAAGTTGTCTATGAAGTTAACTCCATGAGCAGCGCAGGCTGATGACAGCCAGGTGTGCAGGGCGAGCAGCCGGCTGAAATGCCCACAACCGCGGCCACAGGTGGGGATGGGACCGGACACATGGATGTCCTTCACGGATCTCTGAAGTGTTGTGATGAGGTGGAGAAGGCCGTGCTTCAGGAGCTCGGACTGCTGTCTGCGGATGTCAAGTTATTTCTCCCACTTGAAGGGATCAGAGCATCCACCAGGCTTGGGATCAACTGGATTTTACTCATTCAAAAAACATCCAAGGCAATCACTTTCTTCACTTTCTCTTTTTATTTGAAACTTCCAGTGTAGAAAGCATGTGGATTAGTGGGTTAGGTAAAAAACCTTTAAATGAAAAAGCAAACACATACATGCACATGAACAAACTTAAATTTTCAAATGCAATACCATACTTTTAAATAATAATTTTAAATGTGAGACTATTTCTAGATCAAAAGAAATATTTTAAACCAAGATTTTAGCTTATTTATTTAAATAATGTGATATCCTAAATGACTATTTTTTAAACCCCTATTGTGCACCCCACTAAGCCCATGATGCGCAACAAATGTATTCATTTCTCCCCAGTGAATCACCGCTATGCCCAAACAGTTAAACTAGGTCAGACTCTTATATACTCGCCTCCTCTGTCACATACAAAAATATTTGCAACAAATAGTAAATGAATATATGAGCAGGCAGTGTTTTAAGGAGAAAAGTGAGCGCTTTGCGCTTAAACAGATGAACAATGCGCGCGTGCCCGTGCCGGCGCCGAAGCGGTCTGCCGCAAAGACGCCAACAAGTCAACAACTAATAAACAGAATTGAATAAATTTTTATAAACTTTTCTCTTACCGGTAGCCCTCCTGGTATTTAGGGTGCTCTTAATAGAATCTTATTCAGCCTGTCTCGTATCCTGGACTTCTGCTGCGCGTCTCAGGGTGAGTGACTGACTCAGGTGTCTGCCTCAGGTGAGAGCAGCACCTCTGATTTCAGATCCTTTTCCGGTTAGAAACGGGGTATTATCTAAAATATTTAATCAACATATATTTTTTCCAAAATTACCTTGCTTCTTCTTGTAAATAATGTTGGTTAATATTTATACATTATGATTTTGATATTTAGTAGCCTACTTTTTAACGCCAACCATCTATCCTACGTCTTTTATTATTACCTCTGTCCACTTTTAATGCATTTTAGTACCGCTGAATCCCTTTAACAACTGCTTTTTAACGGTTTTAACATTTTTACCTACTTTTAAAAGGATTATGGGCTTTTTAATGGTTTTAATATTTTAGTCAATAATGACAGAAGAAAATCAGGAAAGTCTATAAACATAAATGAGAATTTGGCGTGCCAAACGTTCTTTTAAGAGTCTTTGCTATTGTGTTGATGTTTTACCAATAATTTATATGGATTTTTATCTGGATTAGTACATAATTATTTTAATCCTGATGAATTTATTCGTTCTTAATTAACGTATTATTTTAAAGCATAATAATATCAGAGATTCAATTGATTCATAATTCTATTTCCTTTTATATTATATATTCTGATCCTTACAAAAAAAAAAAAAAGAGAGATTTTTAATCAAATCTATTTTACAAGTCTAGATAGACTATTTTTGGAGTTTGACTTTACAGCGGATGTCGTTTGTACCTGCGTGGATGATGACTGTCGTGATTCCTGGTGTGGCTCCGAGGACCTCGGTGGCTTTAGTGGTGATGTCACGGAAAACAGCAGGTTATTACTGAGCCGGATCAGATATTCCAGATGATGGATTCCCCTATCACCAGAGTTGTAGGCTGACGCTGGGGCTCACCTGGTGGCGCGGAGCTCCTTCCCCTGGCGAGCCGTAGCAGCGCGCGGTGTTAGCCGCTCCTGACCGGCGGGCATCGGCTCCGGCTGGACCCGATGGCAGGAGCCACGGTGGGGCGTGAACAGGACCCGCACGAGGCTCTCGGAGATGTGAGAGGGGCCCAGCCACGGCAGAGTGGTGTTGTTGTCGGCAAGGCGGGAAGCCTCCGCTGCCAAAGTGTCCAGTAGACGCTCAGAGTCTTGGATTTGGTAAAGAGTGGAAATCCAAACCTCCAGTTCAGCTATCTTCTGGGAGAAACAGAAGCATCCAGCACAGTCCAGCAGAGAGGTAGGCCTATGTGGAGGCATTTTTATTGGGGATTGTTACCTGTTCCTAAGGTAAACGATCTCTGTCCCTGTGCAGATCTGATATGTTGAGATCGCGGCAGAGATAAAACGTCACGTTTGGTGTAAGGACAGCAAGCCTTTACAAAGCTACAAAGTAATTTAAACGGTCAAAGAGTCACTTAAAAACTTTTAAAAAGAACATAAATTCCGGAGCGATCTGTCGAGGGCTTGAACGGCGTGTGACGTCATCCTAGTTTGTGCTACCCAGAGGGCGCTGGTGCTACCTAGTCGCGCGCACTGAGCCGTTGCTGTGGGAGAGCGCGACTAGGTAGCGGAGGGGGGGGACTACTGTGAGTGATGGGCGGTGAAGAGCAGCGGCTTACCTGGCTGTGCATTTGGGATAAAATAGCCTACTTAACTGATGCTACTAAAATCTACACTGGCGAGCGGGGTGGCCAGTGGGGTGGCCAACAAATGGCGCCACCCCCTGGTGGCGCCATTGGGAAGGCTGCATCTTTTTTTGATTCAAAGCAGTGAACTATAAAAGCACATATCATTGGAATATTGACAGGTGTTACTGCTACAGAAAAGTGGCACAAAAAGAGACAAAATAGGACCATGCAGGATTGTATGACTTTAATGTGGATGTAGCTAGTCCACACCGCATGTAGTGAGCAGCAGAGCACAGATAAAATTGCAGGGCTGGGCTTAGTCTAGCACTGTTTGAGTGAATGGGGGGCAGCAGAACAGAATTTGTTTCCTTGCCCAGTTATCACTCCACAGCAAACAAGTGATGACAATAGGATATTTCCATAAGAGCAGAGGAAATAGCATTAGCTGGCAAGCTGATAATTCTTTTGGCCACACATCGGCAAACCATTGGTTATTGTAAAACCCTCCGAAACCTACAGAAAATGCAGCATCTGTATACAGCTTGAGGGCGAGAGAAGGTGGAGCACAAAAGGCAGTCTACGTTTATTCAGGAGAATCCAGCAAAGAGCCTCGGACAGGGTAACAAATATTTTTTGGGCTGCTGCGACAACCAAAGTAAGTCTGACTGCGAAAACATTTTTTCTCTCTACTTGACACCGAATAGGTGCCACTGAGATGGAAGCAAAGGCATGACTTTAAACGCATCTGTGATATCTGCTTTGGCTAGCCGCGCACCTCTGCCTGCTTTCTTAATTAAGTTCATGGCATTATTGACAGTTGCATAACACAGAAAATGTTGCAAGAGGAATGAGGCTGTTAATGCTCTGAGTTTCATCATTGTGAGGGGCACAAGGATCAACTATTAAGGGCTTTTCCCCCCAGAGTATTTGCGAGTGGCTACACCTATTGGATTGATTCAGGTAGTTGGAAAAGGGGATTTAACAAATGGGCCGATCATGAAACTTTTAGTAACTCGTCTACCACCTCAGGTTCCTTTAAATCAGATTGCAGATTATTACGACAAAAGACACTTTAGGAAGCCAAAGCAATCCAGCTAAAACCATGAACCAGACCCGTGATCAAACAATTGACAAATGCAGTTGGAAGCTTTTCCAATGCTTTCCCCAGCTCAGGGATGTTAACCGGTGTTGACGCTTTATTTTTTGTCATTTTTCATGAAGCGGGTTTGTCTCGGGCACACGGACTTGGGGTGCGCTTCTCCGCAGTAGCATGGCGTCCTCCTCATGGGGGCTTGAAACAGGCTTGGACGGATGATGGACATTAATAGTAGTTTTGGAGCACAGATTGGGGGAATGAGAAAAGGAGCCACAGATGGAACAGGACAGGGCCTGATGTCCTGTGAAATGCCTGCTGATGAGGCTCAGATCGACTACAGACCAGTCCAGTCTTTGATTGAAGCGTTGAATGTACATAGCATTTTTGGCCGAAAATGACTTATGGTATTCATAAAACAAAGCACCTCCATAGGTCATGGCCAGATAGGTGTCAAGCTCTTCTCTACGGGCTGGGAAGACTTCATAAATGACATCAAACGCAATGTTAAATTCGGCCAGAGTCAGAGTTTTTGACAAGCGGGGATCACTATCCTTAAGCAGCACTGACATATCTCCACACTCCACAATACGTCTGTCAGAGAGCTCTGAGCTCAGCAGGATTTTAACAAGATTAATGTCATTACCTGCGAGAATCTGGCAATGGCGCCACCAGGGGGTGGCCAGGGGTGGCCTATAAATTTGTTGGCCACCCCACTGGCCAACCCGCTCGCCAGTGTAGATTTTAGTATCATCAGTTAAAGCTATGGTCTACGATTTGGAAGCTTTGTACATATTAATAACACCGTTTATAAGGCTGTTATGGTCCTATGGTCCTATCTACACAGTATAAAGACCAAAAAGAACGAAAAAAATCCATTCAGTATATCCGCTGAAAAGCTGCATATTAGCTGACCAATCAAACCTAAGAACCTGCGACTATTAATTGGTCCGTGAGTTAGTCCATGAGTCCATCCAATCCTCGTCTCCCTCACTACACAGTACGCAGCATCTTGCCCATGGTCCCGCCTCCTCCCCTCTACCTCCGGTGAGCAGCTAGTAGCGTTAGCTACTGGACTATCATGGAGCCGGAAAAGCCTAGCGCCGAACCCGGGAATTTGCCTCCCTCTCCCGCGGGCCCAACGGAGCTCTGCCCGCGGGTTGAGGCCTGTTAGCAGGCTAACGGCTAATGAATAGCCTCAGCCGGCCGTCAGACCTTCAGCATCGGCCGTTTCGCCCCTGGTTGATCAGGTAATGGCTTTGTTTACTACAGTGTGAGATGTCTGCTGAATAACTCTGCTTAGTTTGTGCCTGTACGGGCTAATAACTTGTAGGGGAGCGGGTTAGCCTGTTAGCCGCTAATCGTTGGCACTGTAAGCTGAGCTGGGGAGGACAGGCTGAGAAAGATAAATCCTCCCCTACACTCGGCTCCGCTCTGGCGGCGCCAAACCTGCATTGCCGCCGGTCCAGTTGAAATGGCTACTGCTGTGTGTTATAAGGGAGATGTCTGTCGTGTTTGATACTTTCAGTTGAGCTGAGCTGTTTTTGATTGAGTTTGCTGCTGATATATTGTGCTAGTCGCTCGTAGCTCTGCCGGATGGGGCTTATATGAGGCGACACGAGCTGGGAGCGGGATCTTGGAACACGGAGGGGAGAGGTGAGGGAAGGAGGGGCAGGCTGCGGTTTCAAATCGTAGACACCAGCTTTAAGTAGGCTATTTTATCCCAAATGCACAGCCAGGTAAGCCGCTGCTCTTCACCGCCCATCACTCACAGTAGTCCCCCCCCTCCGCTACCTAGTCGCGCTCTCCCACAGCAACGGCTCAGTGCGCGCGACTAGGTAGCACCAGCGCCCTCTGGGTAGCACAAACTAGGATGACGTCACACGCCGTTCAAGCCCTCGACAGATCGCTCCGGAATTTATGTTCTTTTTAAAAGTTTTTAAGTGACTCTTTGACCGTTTAAATTACTTTGTAGCTTTGTAAAGGCTTGCTGTCCTTACACCAAACGTGACGTTTTATCTCTGCCGCGATCTCAACATATCAGATCTGCACAGGGACAGAGATCGTTTACCTTAGGAACAGGTAACAATCCCCAATAAAAATGCCTCCACATAGGCCTACCTCTCTGCTGTACTGTGCTGGATGCTTCCGTTTCTCCCAGAAGATAGCTGAACTGGAGGTTTGGATTTCCACTCTTTACCAAATCCAAGACTCTGAACGTCTACTGGACACTTTGGCAGCGGAGGCTTCCCGCCTTGCCGACAACAACACCACTCTGCCGTGGCTGGGCCCCTCTCACATCTCCGAGAGCCTCGTGCGGGTCCTGTTCACGCCCCACCGTGGCTCCTGCCATCGGGTCCAGCCGGAGCCGATGCCCGCCGGTCAGGAGCGGCTAACACCGCGCGCTGCTACGGCCCGCCAGGAGAAGGAGCTCCGCGCCGCCAGGTGAGCCCCAGCGTCAGCCTACAACTCTGGTGATAGGGGAATCCATCATCCGGAATATCTGATCCGGCTCAGTAATAACCTGCTGTTTTCCGTGACATCACCACTAAAGCCACCGAGGTCCTCGGAGCCACACCAGGAATCACGACAGTCATCATCCACGCAGGTACAAATGACATCCGCAGACAGCAGTCCGAGCTCCTGAAGCACGGCCTTCTCCACCTCATCACAACACTTCAGAGATCCGTGAAGGACATCCATGTGTCCAGTCCCATCCCCACCTGTGGCCGCGGTTGTGGGCATTTCAGCCGGCTGCTCGCCCTGCACACCTGGCTGTCATCAGCCTGCGCTGCTCATGGAGTTAACTTCATAGACAACTTTAACCTGTTCTGGAGCAAAAGAGAGCTCTTCAGGGGTGATGGTCTCCATCCCAACTGGCTGGGTGCAACGCTACTCACAGGTAACAATTTCTACAGCGTCCTCCATCCACGTGTCAGACTCTCAGGTAAACAACACACGCACCTCCGTCAACCCCCTCCGACAAGTCACTCTACTACTGATGTCCCCCGGGTCCTAGCGCCGCCTAATTGGTTCCCCATTCAAAACAATAACTATTTATGAGGAGCCAGGATCCATCCATCATCTTCTGACCCAAAATAAATACCCACGCCAGCAAAATTTGAACATCATCCAAAACAGCTGCTCGGTAGTCTCTGCCTCTCATCCACTCACACCACCCACATCACCATCTTCCTCCACCCATGAACCCCCTACTCCTATTCCTGTGGTCACCAACACCAGACGTCACACAGTAAAACCATACTCCAACTCAATTATACAATCTTGAATACATAAAAATACATCATCCACCTGCTCACATAGATATAAACACAAAAACAAATAAGAGGTGTCAACCATAGAAATCTGATTAAAATCAAAACTTCAATGTAGTGGCCTCAAAACATCAGATAATTAGATGTGGTCAAATATGAGATCAGTGAGATCTAAATTTTTACTGGTGAACGACCTTATATCAGAAAACCAGATAGATCTATTCTATCTCACTGAAATGTTGCTGCATGAGAAGGAATATGTCAGTTTAGATGAATCCACTCCTCCCAGTCATTCAAATATTCATATACCACACGACACAGGCCGTGGTGGTGGTGTAGCAGCTATTTATCATCCCTGTCTCCATATCAATCATAGACCAAAGGCAAATTATACTTCTTTTGAAAGCCTTACTCTAAATTTATCTCATACTGATTCAAAAACCTGCCTGTTAAGATATGTTTCTGTATTTGCTTTTATTTGTATCTGCCAGCACCTGCTTTTACCCAGTAATTGTTTTGTTTTGTTAAATGTGCACCTTATGCCTAATATATACATAACACAATAAAAAAGAATTGTTGTGGAACTCAAAATGTTGGCTGGTCTTTTATGGACTATGCACATTAAATCATTAGTAACATTAAATATGACACAATAAACCAAATTATATTAGTAGGCATGTCCTTAAGTCTTTCTGATAGTTTTCTACTGGCCTATTTACTACAACAGCATAATAAAATCATGAAATTATGGCTTTAAGTTTTGGTGTGCCACCCCAAGATTTTATGTGGCCCCATCTGGCCACCCCTATGAAAAATTTCTGGAGGCGCCACTGGAATCTGGCTTCTCAGGCTGGGAGAGATCGCAGCAGCTGGAGGAAAGAATGGAGCGCCGGTGGAAATGGGAACTGCACTTCCCAGAGTCCTTCGCGGGAGGGTGATGCCGTCGATGGTCGCTGGGTGACGCTGCTTGCGCCGGAGTCGGACCCGCGGACGGAGTGGAAGCATGGATGTGAGTGGAAGCCGGGACCCATCCCCGAGCCGAAGAGGAGGACGGACCAGCCAAACTCGGAATACAGGCACCCGTCGCTGGATTCCAGAGCCTGGATCCTGGAGTTTATGCTCTCAATTGAAGCCTGGATGTTGGACAGAGCGGACAGGACGAGGCTGGCCTCCAGCTCAACGGAGGTGGAAGCAGGGGCTCGAGCCTGTTTGGCAGCCGGAGCAGGAGTTGACCGATGACAGATGTTTTTCTTTTCCTTGCACATTTCCTGGGGAGAGAGGATGGCAGGACTGCAGGTATTGGTTCGGAGTGAACTTTTCCATGAATAATTCAAACAATTCTTCATGAGAAGCGCCGATCAGAGCGGCGATTTGACATTTAAATAAGGCTTCTAAAAGCCTTGGCACCGGCCAGTCATTTATGCTGGGAGTCAAAGGTTTCTTGCCTGCTAGACGGGCGCTGCGCCGGGTAGCGACGGGGCTCCCATCCCAAGAGGCATCCTCCGCTTCGGACGGCTGAGATTGAGGCTCGGAAAAGCGATCGAGTTGCCATGGATCGACATCACGGCCAGGAGTCGACATGCCGAGCAGCAAGGTGAGATGCAGCACAAACAGCAAAGTAGATGACAACAAAGAGAGTGATAGAGTAAGCAGCGTGAGCAGCGTGCAGATGACAGCCAGACACTCAGGTAGACTGGTGCAGTTTAAATGATGCGCCAAATAGATCAGCTGATCTGGCTGGGAGGGGAGACCGATCATCTGACGTGAGACTGCGCGATAAGGCCACCCCATATGCATATGAGTGAGAGCTCGGCCAAGCGGATTGACTCCGTGCCTGTCTGAACTAATGCTTTGCTCCATGAATATGGGAAATAACAGGTAAATCCTGAGTGACATACATTTATTTTCTCTCCTTTTTCTTCGTCTTTTTTCCCCTTTTTTTCTTTGAATTTAATGAAATGAGAGAAGCCAGATATTTCCTCAGTATCAGATGTTAAGGCTGTTTATTGTTGACTTGTAAGATGTGCATCAAACTTCCAGCTGCCGTCAGGTTAAGTTTCCATTGTGACAAACGGCTTTAATCCGACATCAGATGTGATGGGAAGGTTAATATAGATACAAATGTATATGCTAGTTTAGACAGGGACATTAAATAGTGATTGCTGTGATTGTTTATTGCATTAAAATGTGCCTGACACTCTGGAAACCTGCCTCTGAGGCGTGCGCACATGTGCGCTTGTCACCAAATTACAGCTGCGCAGGGTGCGCTCCGCCCTGCGCCGAGGTTAGACCAGGTTGCAGCTGGCGAGCTTTCAGCGCACTTTCTGCACTGTTTTTGGCACGAAATTGTCACTGCGCCAACATGAATCTGCCGACACCTCCCCCTGGTGCGCCATCACCTCCCCTTAGTGCGCCGTCACACCCGCCTCTGCGCAGACAGTCTACCGCGCACGAAATTAACACTGCGCGGGGTGCGCCAGGCTTGCGCCCCCTGCGCTGCGCCACGAAATTAGAGCCCATAATGTAAGGCTAAAATGTACTACATAAATAAAGATCAATTGGGCACGGAAAGCCCTTAGCATGTAGACATTCAATAGCTTATAGCCATTCAATAACCCAAACCCTTAAACCAACACTATGTAGTTTTTCAAACATAATATAATCCTTCGATATTCATTGTGAAGGTCCACCACTTTACAACGGAGTTGACTGACACCTCTGTCGTGGTCTGGAGTGGTCTGCATCCCTTTCACTGGCGCTATGTAACTTCGAGGTGGATGGTAGGAACCCTGCCACACTAAAAAACTACAACTTTGGACTGCTTTACGGCATACGTCACTTCCCCCGAATCCTGATTCGTTTAAAACACGGAAGTCTCAGCGAAAGCCAATCGTTAACGCCGAGCTATAACCATGGCGGAGGCTACAAAGAATGTAAGGAAGAGAAAAGTTTTGTCGGAGGATACAAAACAAAGAAAGCGAGAGAAAAACAAGCTGAATGCTCGGACCAGAATAAACATCGGTTCGGCGTTCACTCGCTGGCGTGAAATAAAAGACGAGGAGGGATGTCTGACTACCATCAGGTATGTTGGGCGACTATGACGAAGTTCCTCAAAAAAAACTTCACAGGAAAAAGTACAGCACAACAAATCCAGAACGTACCAGTATGTAGTTTTGTTTAGACCTATTTCAAGTGTGTGATATCACCAGCTCATCGTTGTCTTTACTTTTATTTACTTTATCGCTTCAATAGGACGGGGGTGGGGGTGACTTCACAGTAATAAAACCAAGTTAAACTTGGCGATTTTCAACATCGTCATTTAGTCAAAAATAAATACATTACCTCGTCGCTATCCATCCTGCAAACAGCCACCGAAGACGGAAGAATACTTTTGAGCAAAGTCCTGGCTTCTGTGAATCGCCTACAAAACAAACGCACGCAACCGGCAGATCTGTCTTACGACAGTAAGAGCGCGCTAGAGCTCATGGGTAGTTGAGTTCACTCTCCGGTCAAGCGGGGATCTTCCGTAGTGCTGCTTTAATAAAGCATGTAGGAATGTTGTCACTTAGTGTAAATATTCATATCAGACATGATTGAAAGAAGTTCTCATGTGTCAACACTGTTTGCTCTTGTAAGAAATAAAACTGCCACGAAACTCCCTCTAATTTACTGCATTATACATAGAAAAAGCACAGGTGAAAATGAGAGAACTGGCATTAGGCCGACTTAGGTTTCTGGGATCACTGGATGGTCTGGTCCTCATTTGAAAAGTGGCTTCTAGGAGCTCCCAACATCACCTGTACTGGAGTCAGACAACAAGCAGTATTTTCTGAAATGTCTGTTGGGCCAAAGGTTACTAATCACTGTTTCACTAATTACTGACTTAGTTAGACTTTGCATGATTTTTCCGTTCGAATAGTTCAACTATTTGATGTGCCATATCCATACCCTTCTTCTGAGAACTGTCTGACACATTAAAAACAGGAAGGATAGTGGTGAACCATTGTCTTTGAGAAAGAAATGCACTTGAAAAGAAATGCTGAATGATTATGATCAGTGATAACTTGAACTTTTGGCCAAATTGAACCAAAGAAAAACAACAGTAGAACTCACGGGCATGTTCAATGTTTACAGTATGAGCATTTCCACACACACAGTGGGAAGACAATTCCAGGGATTGGGACTGAACAGCTGTGTAGCCTTACGAAAACCACTCATCAGTAAGACAAACTGGAAAAAAAGGCTTCAGTTTGCTAAGGAGCATAAGGTCTGGAGGAATGGAAGGAGCTCATGTGGTCTGATGAGTCCAGATTGACCCTGTTCCAGAGTGATGAGAGCATCAGGGTAGGTAAGAGGCAGGTGAAGTGATGCACCCATCATGCCTAGTGCATACTGTCCAAGCCTATGAGGGCAGTGCTGTGATTTGTGATAGATCTTGGGACATTTCAGAAGCTCATTGAAACAGTGCCACAGCAAATGAGTTCTGTAATTAAAGGTAGGCAGTCCAATGAAATATGAGAGTGTGTAACCTTTTATTCTGATGTTGACTTTTTTTTTTGGCAAGGCAGTGTATTACAATGTCAAGTTTGCATAAATGGGTCAGAAATGACCCATGTGTTACTTAAAGGGACAGTTCAGTATTTTTGAAGTGGGGTTGTATGAGCTCCATATGGTCACTAAGGACAGTAGATACAGTAGAAAGTTCTCTCCTCTCCACCAGAAAGCCACAGCCTGTGACCATCGGTGACGAAGAAAAAGACGCTAATAGAAAAGTACCGTACCGGAGTTAAAGGCTATTTTCTCCGCCTACAAGAACTCAAATCAAAAAGTAATACCACAGTTTAAGAGTACGCTACATAGACAATTTTTGAAGTGCATTAATCTTTCGGAAATATAAAGTTTATCCGGACCTAAGCCGACTCACGCCGTGTGTCCCTCCGCTAAATCACTCCGCCGTAGTTAGCTAGCTGCTTTTAATGGCTGTTTTAGACTAATTAAAAGCACATTATAAGACAAATATTGCTGAGATGGGTTTTTGTGATGCTTCCCATGATTCAGAAACAGATGTGCATCATGGAGAACTCAGCTTTCACCGTATTCCTCTGCGTAACAAGGACATTCGGTTACACAGTATAGTGAATGCATCTCTGTTACCTGTTAGCTGACAGATTGTTATGATCAACAAACAGCCTCCTCTACTCTGCTTATTTGTCTCTGACAGATCATTATTACTTACTTTGAGCAGAAAAAGTCATTAGGTCCTTCAGGTCTGGGACGTTTTTCCAGTTTATCTTCGGGAGGTGAAAGTTTTTCTTCGTCACCGATGGTCACAGGCTGTGGCTTTCTGGTGGAGAGGAGAGAATTTTCTACAGTATCTACTGTCCTTAGTGACCATATGGAGCTCATACAACCCCACTTCAAAAATACTGAACTGTCCCTTTAACATTTAAATCTTAATAATATCATAATATATATATATATTTTTTTGTCATTTCTTGTGCAGTCAATATTTACTACATGAGTAATTGAAACTTTGTCACACGTACACAGAGAACAGGTAACATATAACACATAATATGGAACATAATAATATGGAAAGCTGTTTGGGCATGAAATTGATGTTGATGATATCAACCATAGATAAGCTCTATTATTACTTGAATTTTGAGTACATATACTCAGTCTATATCAACTATTGCAAATGTAGACTTTACTTGTGAAGAAAAAGTGTCACTAACAGTACAAGTAGTTTAAAAAATGGTCCCTGGTAAAACTAGTAGACTGTAGGTCTATTAGTACTACAATTACACTTCAAACAGTTCACCAGTATACCTAGTAATCCTTATATGCAGTAGTGGAGAGAAAAAATAAAATTTAGCTCCCATTGGCTTTTCAAAATATTACAACTAATCAAGGTGCTGGATTTGGTTATAATCCCTAATATCTTATTTGCATTAGGTCTCCTAGTATTACAAGTTGATCTTTTAGACTGTACTAGTACTACTAGTAAAATTAAAAGGATGCTAGTACTACCAGTGAGATATTTTGAGTTTACAACTAGTATTAGTAATAATATGCTTTATGCACAGACATGTAGGTTTTTGGTCAAGCAAAACTGTCCAGTAAACAATTTGTGTTATGAGTAGGCCTACTATTAGAAAAGATTTAAGTTTTTACTTGTAACACTTAATAGCTGTATTATTAGTGGTTGTAATGTTTTTCAAAAGCCAATGAGAAGTCTGAATTAGCTTTTTGCCCCCCCGCCTTTACAGGTATATTAGACTTACTAGTGCTACTAGTGAACATTTAAGTTTACTAGTAGTAATTGCAGACCCCAAACAGTCTTTTGTAGTCATTTTTCAATCTATCAGTAGTACTTGTGACACATTTTACTCCACTAGTAAAGTCTGCCCGTCCACTAGTTGACCAAAATTGAGTACACATATGCCAAATTTGAGTAATAGTAGAGCATAATTGCGGTTGATATCACCAAAATCAATATTTTGCAAGCAGCCTAACAATCAGCATGTTGCACATCAAAGGGCTAAAAAGCAGCATGATTTTAACTCTTTTCACTTTTATGGGAAGACTATGGGCCCTAATTTCATGGTGCAGCGCAGGGGACGCAAGCCTGGCGCACCCCGCGCAGTGTTAATTTCGTCCGGCGCACCGCCATGCGCTGCCAATTTGACAATTTGGTAGACTGTCTGCGCAGAGATGGGTGTGACGGCGCACCAGGGGGAGGTGATGGTGCACCAGGGGGAGGTGTCGGCGGATTCATGTTGGCGCAGTAACAATTTCGTGCCAAAAACAGTGCAGAAAGTGCGCTGAAAGCTCGCCCGCTCCAACCTGGTCTAACCTCGGCGCAGGACGAAGCGCATCCTGCGCAGCTGTAATTTGGTGACAAGCACACATGTGCGCACGCCTCAGAGGCAGGTTTCCAAAGTGTCAGGCACATTTTAATGCAATAAACAAACACAGCAATCACTTTTTAATGTAACATTCTGAACCAGCATATACATTTGTATCTATATTAACTGTCCCGTCACATCTGATGTCGGATTAAAGCAGTTTGTTATAATGGAAACTTAACCTGACGGCAGCTGGAAGTTTGATGCACATCTTACAAGTCAACCATAAACAGCCTTAACATCTGATATTGAGTATATAACTGGCTTCTCTCAATTCATTAAATTCAAATTAAAAAAAGGAGAAAAAAGATGGAAAAAAAGAGAGAAAATAAATGTATGTTACTTTGGATGTACCTGTTATTTCCCATATTCCTCTATTTTAGTCTTTACTTTTAACGTGATCTAAAAAGATGGAGAACATTATTGCAAGGGGGGTGAGGAGGAGACACCGGGAGAGTACACACTGTCAGTATTAGTATCACTAAAGGCTCTGCTATTTGGCGATGACAAACCAGGAGTGCAGGTGGATCACAAGTATTATGAATGGATAAGACAGCGGGTGTGAAACTGTCTCTTTTTTTTTACTCCTATTAATGACAAAGGGACAGATTACATCTGTCCTGGGAGCTGGCCCACACGGTGACGCATGGTGATGCGCGCCCCGCTGTCTATTCTCCTGCTGAAGGGACAGCGGCTCTGACCGTCTCCGCTGCTGGGTCTTTCCAGCACACTGTGCCTGCTGTGGCGGGGATCATTCAGACCAATCAGACGCTGCGCCTCGGCTGCAACGCATTTAAAGGCAAGGAGAGGCGGTCATTTGATTGGTGAAGACAGCGATCGGCTGTGTCAAACCCATTCATGCCTCCCTCTCCTCCTCTCTCGATATGCGCTGAGGAGGCGTGGATGCGATGGTCTGCGCTGGTCTGCGCCTTGAGTGCGTCTCTCTTGGCACGGCAGGAAACTTGCAAAGTGCGCTGGTCACACCCTGTCAGCACGGCGAAGGCCGGTGCAGGGCAGGTGTGCCTGAGCTTGCACCTGGTCGACGAAATTAGAGTCCTATGTTTTATATCCAGTGTAAAATTGGTCAAAGTATGCTTTAGCAAAACTTTGACTCAAATAGTGTATAAGGAGCTCTGAAAGTGAAAGAGGTCAGACCTGGTTCTAGCAAGGTGTTAGAATTATATACAAGCTAATGCTAACATTTGTCCAAAGATGTCATTTTATGCTTACAAGTTATTCAAACATATTATGTTGGGGCAGATCAGTTCAAACATGTTTGTTCAGCAAAACAGATGCTTCACAAATCATACAGGTGCAATTGTGGTTAGACAGAACCGTGGTTTCAGTTAAGGTCTGAGGGGGGCCAGTTTCCCCATTTCACATCCTGTAGTTGGTCCTGTGGTTTTGCGAAACTGCGAGAACTTTCGTTGAATTCTTGGTTGAACTTCTGCCTCAAGTCTGACCTTTATCCAGACATTATGTTTATCTTCTTGACAGACATACATAGCTTATGAAACCAGACATGATCTTAACACGTGACAAGTTGGTACTTCCCTAATCCTGATGTGTATAAGATCTTGTGTATGCTATTGTTCAATGCTCTTTTTCTGTACATCCCTGGTGAGGTGCAGAACTGAGCCCTCAGCAGCTGAGTATTTTTTATTATTTTATGTATGGTCTCACATATTGTAAATAAATGGTTGGCTAACCGATCTAATCTGGACTTGTGCCTTCTTCCAAACTGAACATGGACTTCCATCAACATGGTGGCCCCGACGTGATTTGGCTGAAAGGCCTGTCCGTATTGAGGACAACGATCGGTGGACTCGGAGGAATTCTGCACAGACAATTAAGAAAATGGCCACTGAAGGTAAGCAGAAAACGTTTTGATATACAGTATCAGAATTTCGGCAATTGACAATTCTGAATTCAAAATTGTCTGTGCTTGAATGTCCTATACGAGTGAGTATAATAATTTGACCAAATTTATTCTTTTCTCTCTTTCTGTCTCAAAAATGTACAGTATATTTTAATGCACTGAGTAAAATATGTGAGGCAATACGGACAGCATCAACTCATACAAGACGGGTATAGCCGGGCGTTGTATGTTTGAAGGAGTGTAACTGTGTGATAAGAGAATCAGGCCTGAGGTTACACAGATGTGTCCTGAGAAGCATCCTTGTAGTGTTAAATAACAGACACCAGTATCTCTTATTCAATTGACACGTTTTAGGAGTCAGGGTTCTTTTTTTGCAGGGATATCTCGGGGTCGGTAGTAATCTGGGTGGGGCACCTAGTCCTCAATGAAGGTGACGACTTTCGAGGTTGCCTAGTCTATAGTGTAAGACGTAATAAGAATGCGGTATTCGTCCTCCGATAAGTAAAAGGTGTGGTACCTTGAGGTTGTCACATGGGTGCAAATGTTTGGGTGGCTTTTCAATCAGTTTTGATACATTGAGGTCATTTGTGGAGAGTGGACTGGAGATTAGAGATCCAGGAATTCTTCAAAGCAAACGGACTATTGACTGATTGCTCTGTGGGGTCTGGGTCGGGCATAGTTTAGGGGGTCATTGTGTTAGGTTAGGGTGTGTGGTCTGAACTGAGAATAAAGGTGAATTCCGGAGGGCCATAGGTGAGACACCTGGCTCCAGGAGCTAGGTAGAAGCTTGCTCACGCCTCCTGAAGGATCTGGTATTGCACCATTCAAGGGACAGGCCACTCACGTGTATAATATATTTGTGTGAACATGAACGGAGAATGACAAAGAAGTAAATAAGAGAATGGGGACGGGGTCCCACTAACAGGGTTCAAATAAATGTCCATAAATTATGGGAGGACATGAAAGATGAACATGAAATAAAAAATCAGGAGGAAGCAGGAAAATTAGTGTACTAGATGACAGAATTGATGGTGGCAGGTAGTCTGTTAAAAGGAAGACTACACTATAAAAAAAGAAAAGAAAAGCTGTAAAAATACAATAAAAGATTTGACATATAAGTGTATTACCCTACCCTATTACAAACAACACCTGTAAAAATATAGGATACATTTTTACAGTCAAAATCTATTAAAGAAAAAAGGAAGGAATATTACTATATATAAATGTCCTGTATACAGTTAAAAGAAAAAGAAAAAACATTAGAATCAGATGGTTTAATCCCTGCTATACCAGGGAATAATTTCTGAATTTGGAAAACCAGCTTGATATATCTACAATATCTATCTACAGTAACTTCATGTTAAAATAATAATTTTTCCATGTACAATAACAAAGTTAAAAACATATAAACAGATTAGGCTCATGAAACTTAGTGATTTATCTATAATTGATCATTTTAGAGTATCAGTATAAAACAACAACAATGACATAATGTATATACAAAACATGTACTTGGAAGTACTACAAATTGTCAAAAAAAGACAAAGTAAGACATGAAGTAAAAATAAATGATTCGGGGGTGATTTGACACATCTGTGATGTGACAGATCCTTACAGGAAGCGAAATACACAATAACAAATAAAGGTTGGAGAATTTTTAGAATAAAATGAGAAACACAAGACAAATATGAAACACAAAAACATAAAAGGCAACTTGACTAAAACAGGATCATGACAGAAGACGATTAGTAATATTTGGATTAAGGTCAAGATCATCGAATTTATAACTATTTCTTGCAAATGAAGCAAATGTTAAAAATCATTTTTTAATACATTCAATCTGGACAATGCATTGTGTGTTCCTTTAAGATAGAAGTAAAATAAAGGACAAATTTAGTCTGACTTACTCTTTTTAATAAGGAAAGAAATGTTAAATTATGTATGTATGAATGTAAATACAACATGTTAAGTTGCCTTTAAAACATGATAATGCAATATTATTATGGTTAATGTTTGTAAATTTGAGATAAAACATTTACATTTTTGCTGGTATCTGTTAATTTACAATTATTGGACAGTCCTGTTGAATATTGGTGAAGAAACCCATAGAAAATTGTATGTAAAATTACAGTTAAAGATATGAAAATACAACAAATTGTCATTGAAATCAGAATATACATATAATCCTGAGAAATTTTTAATTGAATGGAATTTTAAACATTGAAAACCTAAAAATACTGAAAATGTAAAATCATTGAAACTAGTGTATGAATGTTTTAATTTGAAAACAGGAAACATCTGTATAATATTACAGTATTTAGTAAATGCACAGAATTTTCGATTAGGTCTTTAAAGAAGAGAATCCGTTAAGGTAATTGTAAATTCAATTTCAATTTTGAGATTTTTTAAATTTAACTAAACCATGGGGACAAAAAATTGAGCCACGTCATTGACCCAATTCAAAGTAAATAAATACATGAATGTTTGAGGGACCTATTAAACACCTGGCTGAATTCCAGAATCATGAAATGATGCAGCCAGTACAATTAAAAATTATGAATAATAATATATCTTATTTGAAAGTGCCTTTCTGACCACAAAAGGATACTTTACAAAGTAATTGAAAACATAATCAATATAAATAAAACAACAGAGAAGTGGTGATATTAGTGTTTGTCTGTCTGTTTGTCTAACCCCTCCCTTCTGTTTCCTGTTTTTGTAACTAGATGGAACGTTCGTGGTTTTCATTCAGACATTACAGATGACACTTTGGCTACGTTCACACTGCAGTCAAAAGTGACCTGAATCCGATTTTTTGGCCCAAATGTGACCTGTATCTGATTTGTTTCTGACAGTGTGAACAGCACAAGTCGCATTGAATCTGACCTTTTCAAATCAGATTCAGGCCACTTTCAAATGTGGTACTAAATCGGATACATATCTGATTTTCTTGAATGCGACCGCGGTCTGAACAGCCAGGTCGCATTCAATGCGACTTTGACGTCATTCCAGAGCAGCAGTTCACCTCAGGACAAATGTTTTCGAACACACTTCATGAACAGAACATCATCAGAGGTTAATATAGACATGATTATTAAAAAGTTTGGGCATTTTTCCCTAAAATAAAGAGTTCTAGTCGTTTTTCCAGCTACAAGCTTGATTAAATAATGCATTAACCCATTTTGCCCCACCGGCAACAATTGTTGCCGAAGTATATCACTGTCATTTTCTACTCAGAACAAAAAATGTCAGCACTAGTAATGCAACTTTTTGTACTTATGTGTTAGTAGACAACTTGGATAAAGATTTCGGATTATAAAATATAGTTTTCAAGTAGTCCCTGTCACATGACATCATCTGCTTCCTGCTCCTTTCGCTGGAAGACATGGAGGATGCAAATTGTCCTGGAAAGAGGTCATTTTCATAAATGTATAATGCTTTCCCCCCAAACATGTTTATGATTATTTAATCATTCAAGTCTCTAGAGTAACCCTCTACCAATTTTTTTTTTACCTGGGATAAATATTTATTTGTTCATGGGCTTATTTCTGTGAGCGGCAACAAAAGTTGCCGGTGGGCACATAGCTTGTAACTAGCTAAAGGAAAACACTGTCTGCAGGATTTCTCATAATTTACTTATTTCAAATTGTAGAATGAGGAACACTGGTGCATTTAAGTTCTCTTAGAGTACTCTAACAAGCTAAATAAATTCACAGGCATTCAAGACCTGTGTCTGTAGGATTTTGATACGTTACCATAAATTTTCTTGCTATTTGCTAAGCAATCTTTCTCTGTTAACTAACATCAGTGTGGAAAACCGTTTCCACAACTTTAAGAAAAGGAAATCAGGGAACTAAAAATAAATAAATACATACTAAGTCATAATAATGTGATAAAAAGTCAAAAATGTTGATGTGCAGTTGGAAGTGCACCTTTCTTGACACACACTCATCATAGCCAATGGCCATTCATACCCCCCCCCCCCCAGCACACACCCACACACACAATTTTCATAAAATAACAGGCCAAAATACAAATTTATTATGTATGTTGTTCTTTCCTTCAGTACTCTGTAACAGAGGTCCTGTCCATGCTGCAGGACTTTAACACAGTGACCTAGGTACAAGCTATGTGACTACCGGCAACAATTGTTGCCAGTCATAAAAATGCAGTTTTCTTTAAAACAAAATACAAAATGGAAAAAAGAAATAATAACATGATTCAGAGGGACTCAACTTATAAAATTATATGCCTTACAACACAGAAAAAAAATTGGGCATAAATTGGTTAAGGGGGAAATGATGAGAGAAAGTGAGATAGCGCTGGGCCGATCGACTGACGTCTCCACACACGCACAGCAGACGATTCATACATTTGTATTATGATATCTGATAAACTTAGGTTATTAACACTGCTCCGACTTTCTGAATGGATTCATCAGACCAAAATGACAGTTTACAGGACGCGGAGACACCGATGATCTAATCCATCTCATCCGTGCGCATTTGCGCGCTGCCGTATGTTTCTACGAGACAGCGTCAGTCACAAAACAGTCTGTTGCTGTCTGATCTGCTCTCAGTCAAACTAAGAAACATCAGAACAGATGACAAAACTAAGTTTTTGCCTCTTTGTTCACCTGTTCAGCGCACTATGGCTGTGAGACGTTTGGCTCTCCAGCAGCGATCGGCAGGGTCGACAAGAGAGAGCATCTGCCTTTAGGCTTTAAAGAAATTAAAATAGCCATAATTACTTTAATAAGAGCTCACTCACGGTGAGCTGTTGTAACATCAGGTTCTGTGTTATGGAAACAAACTTTCCCACCATTGTGAAGCACAGTTTTGCTCTGTGTTTGTTGCCCCGCATCACTCCGTGCTGTGCGTAATGCCATTCATGTTAAACTGAGCATGCGCGTCACTTCTGAAGCCTGAGCTGTTCACATCACAGTCTGCAGTCAGGCCACATTAGAGGTGTAATCTGAACAGCCAAACAAAAAAATCGGATTTGAGCAATAAATCGGAATTGGGCATTAAGGGCTGCAGTGTGAACGCAGCCTTTGTGAGTCAAATTGAAAATTACATTGACCAATTTAACATCTCTGCAAACAGTTTTCTCAACAGGTGATCTCCATACTTATCAAGGAACAGGAAGAAAAGAGCTCCAACGTAAAATATGGCCAATATGTCTGGGGAGAGGGCTTCAGGTTTTACTGGAACCAGTGGCGTAGCTGGGATGTATTCCACATGGGTTTTCATACGTGTCAAAGGGCCTGCATGTTTGGCATGCCGCATTGCGTGCAACAATAGAGGACAGAAAAAAAGTAAAATTTAAAAAAAATGTAAAATACTGGATACAACCTCTCATTACAGCCACTATTTGAGATGTGTTTTTCTTTTTTACATTCTTGCAAATGTATCAACAACCTTGTCCAAGTTAGTCTTCCCAGACATCTCTCTCTCAATGAAAAGTAATGTCAGGCTTGAGAGGCGAGACTCGCTCATTTTTGAGTGCAGATAAGTCTTGATCAGTTTAAGGTGACTGAAAGTGTGCTCTGCCTGTGCACCTAATGCTGCCTCACTTTCATGCTCTCCCTCAATATATCCTTAATAATAAATGTTATAATAAAGCCTCTGGATTTCATTTTTATTGACAAAGAAAATTAATGATTTATAATGTATGGCTTTTCTGTCTGTGCCCTGAACAGTTATCTGGACTACGCATATATGGATTATTTTATGGATGTATTTAGTGGATATTTTCACCAGAGACAATTCTGTCCACACCACAGAATTATCTCTGTTCATACAGAATGGCAAAGCTGTAAACGATCACCTCTGAGGCCTGAAATGTCATGCCCAGGCGGTGGTGGAGTTCAGAAAAAATTAAAATAGCACAGAAGAGCATTATAAGCAAGCACAGTCAAATGGTCCAGAAGAAGCAAATGCAGATTTGAAACAAATTAATAATAAAAAATAATAATCACCAGTTAATAAATGTATGGGAAACACTCTTTCAGTGCAAGCATATGGCCCGTTACATGTGGACCATTATTGTTTACAACCACTTTTTATCGGTTTAAAAATAGCCATTAATCTCCATTTATATGGGTGAAATCACTGCGTTTGTGTGGTTGAGATGATGTAGCACCATGTCGCTGCAGTAGACAGTGCATGTTTACCTGCATGTCTACCTGCTGCCGGCCACCACCCGGATGTTTTCTGCCCCAGTGAGGACCCCACTGTGGCGGAAAAGATCCGGAAGTTTGGTGCATTTGGCTGCATCTTCTCTTAAAATTTTATTTTTTCGAGCAATACGTTTTTCCGCTCCACTATAGCGGCTTTTTCTGGGGGCATCTGTCTTTTCTTCATCTTTTTTCATCTCTCGTCTTCGGTCTGGCTCAAACGCGACTGAGCCGATCACATTTCAATGGGCCAATGGATCAGCTCAAATCGGCAGGGGTCTCCCCCCCTTAATATGCAACATAATACAGTGACCCAGTCTGACGTCACATTACACTCTGCGCTAACCTGCTGCTGCAGAGAAGGCAGCTGCTGCGCTCATTCCGCCTCGGATTTAAACAAACAAACAAAAAAAGAAAATCATCGGAAGTATGGTGAAGAGGGCCCGTGGGTTTTCATAACCCACCAACCCCACGTAAACTACGCCACAGACTAGAACCAACCTAAGTGGTCTGGTCTCTGTATGGTGGCAAAAATGACACCTTACTGCCTAAAAGCCTGGCTTACTGTTGACGAACTGAGCCGTGGATTCAAAAATCACTGCTCACTGAGCCACCTGACCATACACTGACTGAGGTACACACTGACCTGACAGACCTACCTGACCCCTCTGAGGCTGCAGACTCAGAGTAAATTTATATATCCTGTACTTTTACTGTTTCTTAACATTGTGAAATTAATCATCCATTCCTCCTTGCCTCTGAAGCTATGTGGGGCCTGCACCATCTGCGGTGCAGCCCTGGAACTATGATAACCTGTTCAATCTTGATTTCTCTTGCAGCTTTCCTACCCTGGCTGCGGTATTGGCTACTACTCCAGCATATCCTTTCAATGTTACTGCTCCCACCCCTACCCAGGTACAACCTGTGCTTTTCCACACCCTCACTCCATGTTTCCCCAGCTGATGATAGAGAGGATGACAACATCCCTGATGTCTTACTCCATGCTGATTTTGACACAATGAAGGTGCTCTTGGCCACCTCAATCTGCTACTGCTCACTAACTTGCAAATATCAGAGCCTGAAGAGGATGATGTTGAGTTTCCCTCCATCCACTGGTGTTGAGTTTCCCTCCACCTAAACACATTTCCTCTTCATTAACCTCAAAAGGGGGATTGATCCCTCCCACGTGATTGACAAATATGCCCACATATTGAAAATTGCCCTTATACACACCTGATACCCTATGATTAAGTTTCTTCTTATGCATTTCATTACCTGTGTTATATTATGATCCTCTCTTGTACTGATTTCACCCTGTCAGTGTGAGCTTATACTTTTAATCTATATTGTCTCCTTTTTTTTTTTTTTTTACATTAGAGTTATTCTCAGAAGTGCGTAATGGTCTTATGATCTCAGTTTAGTGGTACTGTGGCTGATACAGTTGTTATGCTAATGTGAAGGTTTAGTTTATATTTTTAGATATGCCTTTATTCCTGTTCATTCATTTACTAATGCTCATTGTTGTTATGTTGTTTGTCTCCTGACAGTCACCCACCTGCTCCCTTAAGGAACTACATTTTGGCACTTTGTCATTCCCACTGTCCCTCTCATCTCTGCTCAGCTATGGAACGCAGATACGTAAACGCTGGCGTGTCTGTGGGAAGTGGCTCACCCCTCTCCTGATTCCACAGTGGTGAGACATGACTGTGGGCCCTGCTCAGTCACACAGGATTATGATTGACTTAATCTGTCTGATTGATTGACATGACATAGTCATGTCAAAAGGGGGAATTGAAAGAATTTGGATTAATTTAATGTCTCAATTTGAGCATCAGTTTTGGGTGTGGCTCTGACTGACTTCTTTGTTTATGCATTGACTGTAAATTGTGTTCTGCTCTTTATCCATAAAAGGCCTGATGTGTCTCAGCAACAACAGTGCTCCAGTACTGATGTACTTCCTCCTCAGACTGCTGCAGCTAAATATACACTGTTCTCTTTTTGACGCTCACACTGACAGGTTTCATTTGTGACTTAGGTGAATAAGATTATTATTTTTTTTTTTATACTAAAGTTAACACACCTCGTTAATTACATCACATAATTGCGACACAGAAGACCCGACGTTCCTGAAGGATCCCCAAATACATCATGCTATATATGTTGCTAAATGTTTGCTTTTAAATGTTTTAATTGCTCATGTGCGGAGTTGTGGCCGGTCGAGTCTGAAGATGGTTTAAAGCTCCCAAGGACAATGGATTCTTGGCACAAAGATGGAAATGTCCTCCTGGTCAATAAAGTTATGCTTTTGCTTTTATTACTAGATTTTAGAGGGTGTGGGTACATTGCCAATGCAACGAAGAAATGCTTGCTCTTAAAGTTAAATACACTTACATGCACACACATAGCTAGTCTCACAATGTTTAGAGATTTCCACAATGTGCATAAGCTTGCTGAAATGTGTTCCTGAGATTGTGTCCCACTTTGGTTGTCGCCCTAGGGGTGAAGGGGGCAAGGACAGACACTTTTGCCTCGCTAAGTTGTTAGCGACAACTGTCTGACACAATATCATTTAAAGGGCACTTCAGCTTCATAGGCTTTACGCATACATATAGGTTTAAACCATTAAATGGTTTAAAAAGGGGGAAGTTGTTAGAATTATATACAAGCTAATGCTAACATTTGTCCAAAGATGTCATTTTATGCTAACAGTTATTCAAACTTATTATGTTAGGGCAGATCAGTTCAGACATGTTTGTTCAACAGATGCTTCACAAATCATATAGGTGCAATTGCGGTTAGACAGAACCGCGGTTTCAGTTAAGGTCTGAGGGGGGCCAGTTTCCCCATTTCACATCCTGTAGTTGGTCTTGTGGTTTTGCGAAACTGCGAGAACTTTCGTTGAACTCTTAGTTGAACTTCTGCCTTAAATCTGACCTTTATCTAGACATTATGTTTATCTTCTTGACAGACATACATAGCTTATGAAACCAGACATGATCTTAACACGTGACACGTTGGTACTTCCCTAATTCTGATGTGTATAAGATCTTGTGTATGCTATTGTTCAATGCTCTTTTTCTGTACATCCCTGGTGAGGTGCAGCACTGAGCCCTCAGCAGCTGAGTATTTTTTATTATTTTATTTTATGTATGGTCTCACATATTGTCAATAAATGGTTGGCTAACCGATCTAATCTGGACTTGTGCCTTCTTCCAAACTGAACATGGACTTCCAACAAAGGTGTGGTTACTGAATTTTACCATTTTACCATTTACCATTTACTGAAGTGTTGCGTGACTGTAAATGTAATGGCACTGGTTGGACAGGTTTCATGAGGCAAGGCATTGGCAGTTTCTCTCAGCAAAGGGTGCGGGTTGTCACCAAAACATTAGGCATTCTATGAAGCTTTGTTTTTTGTCATCTATTAAATGCCTTACAGACTTTTGTTTGCACCCTATGATTGTTCTGTCTAAAAATGTGAAGCTTGTTGTCATTTCCTTGCAACATGAAACAGATTAAACTGAACCATGACATTAATTTAGAAGACAGAGGTGAAAGGCAGTGATAAGCTTTGGGTTTTTACTTGAAACACTTAGTTGTATTATTATTGGTTGTAATGTTTCCGAAAGCCAATGGGAAGTCTAAATTAGCTTTTTCCTGCCCCTTTATAGGTATATTAGACTGACTAGTCTTACTAGTGAACAGTTTAAGTTTACTAGAAGTAATTACAGACCCAAAACAATTTTTTTGTAGTAATTTTTCAGTCTATTAGTAGTACTAGTGACACATGTTGCTAAACTAGTGTAGCAAGTGTATAAGGAGCTCTGAAAGTGAAAGAGGTCAGACCTGGTTCTAGCAAGGTGTGGCTAATAAAATGTTGGCGTGACTGTAAATGTGATGGCACTGGTTGGACAGGTTTCATGAGGCAAAGCATTGGCAGTTTCTCTCAGCAAAGGGTGTGGGTTGTCACCGAAGCATTAGGCGTTCTATAAAGCTTTGTATTTGTCATCTATTAAATGTCCTACATATTTTGTTTGCACGCTATGATTGTTCTGTCTAAAAAAGAGATGGTTGTTTATCAGGATGCTTTCTGAAAGCTGGACCTCAACATCAACCCCACATCCAGATTACACAGACCTGGGTCTGTATTCAGTTCCTGTGATACTGCAAGCACTCTTCCATATGTGTTTTTAGCTCAACTTGCCTCAATTTTACACACTTTTGGTACTTGCTGCCTTGTTGTTCTTTACAGTTTTCACTTTAAGATTGTTTATACTTCACCTTTTTCAGATTGGTGAGGTTGTCATTACCTTGCAACATGAAACAGATGAAACTTCCTCATGACATGGATTGAGAAGACAGAGGTGATATGCAGTGGCTTTTTGTCACAGTGAGGAGACACGTTTTTTGCATGCAGAGAGACAAAATATTTTGGAGAGGAGAATTTGGAAAGTCATACAGGCATACAATGCCAACAACTGTAGGTGTTTCCCTTTAGTGTTGATCTTTCCTGTTCCATTGTGGGATCGTTCTGGTTATTCAGTGTTTACACGTCACGTCAGTCCGACAGCATATTGCCCTCTTTCTGCTGTAGCCCTGGTCCAACTGATGGCGTGTGCTCTCCTTGCTTTTTGAAAGAGTATTTAAAGTGTTGCACATAGCACAGAGATCAGGTGGGAACTTTAACTTAACGGGGGGATTGAGAGACCAGTGGATAACATGAAAAACAGCGTATATTGCCTGCAAACACTGATTTGCTGTCATTGTTATTTCAGCACAGTGCTACTAGGAAACTCAAAGTGGTTGTTTTCCTCTTTTGAATTAATCCTGGCAAAGAGTCATTCAGTGCTGAAGCAGTTTCCACTGAAAATAGATTTGCAAACTATCACAGAGCTATGTGCCAACCCATGTGAAGAGGAACTGAGGTGCAGGATGTGGTGGCCAAGTGAAAGACTAGATTGAAGGTCTGATGAGGCCTGCGCAGGTTCAGCAAGGTTGAATCCTCACAGGAGGTAACGCAAAAACCTGTGCCAGGTATTTGTCACAAAACTTAACGCCAAACCTAACTTACCAATTTCTGCAGATACTGAAACAAGTTCCGCAAGCTACCTCTTGAAAGGTATCATCATGACATAATATTAAGAAAATAAATGTTGTAGGGTGTGAGTTTCAAATGACCACACTGTTCAAATCTAAATATAGTGTTTAAATGTTATTGCTAGATTTGGTCCCATTTATTTGCCATGCCTGCAGCTCCACCGTCAGGTCTATTACAAAGGATCACCACTTTGTAGTCGAGTGCTCAGCTTGCATGTTGATGCAAGGTATTATCAAGCCAGATAAGAAAGCCTATGACAGATTGTATAGGTAAAATAAGATAACAGCACAAGTTAAATCTACCTAAAGCTAACAGGCTAATTGCAGTAGCCAGTAGTGATAGTTAATTATATCATTAATTTTGCACTGACTTGCATGAAATTTAAAATAACTTATTCTAAAACTTAAAATAGCAAGCCACAGGAAGTTCCTTGAAGAAAAGTTCCAAGGCTCATCGGGCCAAAAACTCCCCAAAGCATTAACCTGAAGCCCCAAATCATCAGAACTGCTCCTTCATAAAAGTTTAGATTAAGCTGTGTGACTTTAATGGGAAACCTACGTAAGATCTGAGAAGTATTTTGGTGACACTTTTCATCAGTCTTTAAGGAAAAAAATCATAAAATGTCTGATAAGTTCACCTTAAATGTTCCTTCTCTATGCCAGGGAATCTTTTCAATGGTGTCCACAAGAATCTCAATGTGGTCAGTTTTCAGAGAAGAGACTTCACAACCCCAAGGCCTCCTGCACCCAGACACAAAGTGTTTGTAAGAGATGCAGTTTTTAAGATCAGTTGAGATCGGGCGTGTTCAGGGTGGTGTGGCCGTAAGCTCCATCGGCCTGTTGCTCCCTGGGGGCCTCGGGATGGCGGGCTGCCTGTGGGTTGCTGCCCTATGCGGGTGGCCAAGGGGCCTCTCCTGGCGCTTGGGCAGTGGTCTCCGGCGCCTATCATGGCCTCGGCTTTTCTGGGGGGCGGGACATGGCCTTGACTCCGCCGCTACATGCCCAGTGTAGCGGTGGGGTCAAGGCATAGGCATAAAGAATAAAGAATAGATACATAAAGAATAGGCATAAAGGCATAAAGAATAGATACACGTTCATGTACTTTTTCCCGCTTCATCTGTCCAGCAAGGGACGTAAAACAACACAAACATAACATAAAAAGTGCCGTAAAGCGAGTGAACGGTCAACACATTGACAGGAATTTACATGCGCTTCAAAATAAAACTTAATGTGTATCTCACAGAACATATACCAAAAATACTATATAAACAGTGGATGAGGATACAAAGCTCAACAGGTAATCTAATTAATTACTTTTTCATGCGTTACAACGCCGTTACCATTACTAACAGGGAAATGTGGCGCATTACTTTCCACAGCAGTCAAGCAGCTGTTATCCGACCAGCCTCACCCTCAATTTCCACAGCACACGGAAGCGCCGCGCCATGGTCTTGCCCTGACAGACAAAACCCACTGAAAGGGCCGAGCACCGAGCAGCACCACGGCTGCAGCTCCGTAGGGGCAAGGCTGATCCCTGGAGAACCACAGGCTCTCACGATGAGCACAGCAATGTCACATGCTCATAAAACATGTTATACACTGAGAAAAGAAATAAACAGCACCTCACTTTCCTTCTCTAAGGTCCCTTTGCTGGTCCCAACCACACAGCTTCGTGATTTATTTAACCTCTATCTGCCTATATCCGTGTATAAAAGTGAAAAGTGACAGTGAATTTATGAGGTTTGGACGCAGAAAATAGATCTGAAGCGAGTCTCCAGCGCCTTGGCGCGCGCTGGCTCTCACCAGCGCAGCGCTGTGCCTAGGTGAAGTTTACTGCAGAGCACTTTGCTCCCATTCTAGTCTATCAGGCAAATTCCCCTGCATGTGCTGTTGGAGAACTGATGATGTCAGAGCAGCAGGTAACAACAAGGAAGGACACAGAGACAGAGACACACAATTCAAGCAGCAAAAAGCTTTTTTAAAAAAGTAACGCATCAATTACTTTACCTGGTAACTAATTACATTTATGAAGGAGTAATTCCGTTAGTAATTCAGTTGCTTTTTTGGGAAAGTAACAAGTAACTATAACTAATTACTTTTTTGAAGTAATGTGCTCAACACTGCACATCTCTGACTGCTAGAAAAAAAATATGCATTGGTCTTTTCAATGCTGTCACCAGACAGTGCTCAGCAGAAAAGATATGCAGACAAGGGGAAAAAAAGATGCAGTTTTTGAGACCTTCTATGTGATTAAATGTATGAAACTGCATACACATAATATAAACCATGCTATGAACTGAGTATGCAAAATGGGCACACATTCAACTCAGCACAGCGTGAGTGTTGTGAGATTTATTTCACAGCTCCCTTCTCCCTCAGGATCTCCTCCATCGTTTTGAACACCACACAGGTAATATTTTGGTCTTTTTCTTTTTTTCCCCAGTTTACCTCAGACTGGGCTCTGCTCATCCTTATCAGAGTCAGTATGTGGTGGTCCAAGCAGAGCTGTGCCATTTGTGCAGGAGTCATCCCGTTCACAGTTTGTGCACCTTGAAAACAAGATTGCATTGTCATTATTCTGTCCGGGGCCCACTCATACCTAACCTTGCATAGCAGATGGGGCCTGCCTGATTCAGTTCCTGAAGTCCTGCAGATCCCCATCTTGTAGCGCACCGTAGACCAATGGATTCACTCGGCTGAAATTTTAACGGCCCAATCAGGGAAAAGAGGCGGGAGCTGCGGGAAGAGCGGAAGTGACGAGAAGGCATGACGTCAGCAGACGGCTACCCGATTTGTACTGCGCATGCGCGAAAACTGCGTCACTTCCTCTCGAGCCGTGATGTGTATAAAAAAAAGATTTAGATAAAGACGCGATGGATTCAGACATAGAAATACGTACGGACTGTGCAGTGACTCCTGTCATAGATAGTTAGTAAAACTTGGCGAAATCTGCCCTCCTCAGAAGTTTACTTGTAAGGATTGTCTTTGACAAGGTTCATGTTACATATAAGAGTTAAATGAATCATCTGTGTGGTACAATTTAGTGTAAGAGGATAGTATAAGGCCATTAGCTGTTAGCAGCTAAGTTAGCGGCTAACGGCTAACTTTAGCCGCTACGTACATAAGCTACGTCATACCGGGGCTTGATGTGGATTGGCCTGTAGTGAGTGTGTCAATCAGAACGGTCGCCCAATCCTCTTCTACTTTGGTTCGAACGGTCGTCCAATCGCCAGGTACTGATTGTTTTGAAGGTCCCGCCTCTGAAAGCTAATCAGAAGAGCAGCTACCCAGATGGACTTGTGAAATATTTCCATGGCGGACATATGAAACTATCCATCTCGCGTGTCAGGTTAACTCATACCATTTCCTCAGGAAGAATATGATGCAACATGCTAAAATGAAAACCAGTGTTAGCAGTATCAGCACACTGACTCCTATTTTAGCTCAAACAGCTCACCATTTTACCAAAATTTGGTCCACTAATCCAATAACAAACTTACCCCCTTCCCGCACTACCACTGAGCTCCTCCTTAAATTTGATTATTTGTCCATGGCAATAGAAAATGTACCATCAGGTGCAGTACTATTTGGAATAGATTTACAACAATGTCTTCCAAACATGTGACATAACCTACTCCTCCCTTTTCTGTTATTAGACAATTCAGGATTTGTCTGTTTGTTGAGTCATGATACTTATTGTATGTAATTGGCTACCAAATGCTTGTAGAATTCCAGATTTTACATTGGCAATTCTCTGTTGAACATAGTAAATGTGATTGATCCACTGGACATTTTTGCTGATTGTGATCCATGGCTGTATAGACTATAGTCCAGCTATAATCTCATTTGGAGCCTTGAATCCTTCTGAAATCCCCACAGGCACACCTATGTTGTTAATGTACACATTCTCACCAACCTGCCTTTTGTGTCTGCTCAGTCCAGCAGCTGCTCTTGCAAGTCCAAGAATTGTTGTTGTTAATTCAGTTTCAATCATTCCACCTCCAATACTGGCACATCCCGTCTTAATAAGTCAATTGACACCCACTGTCGAGGAATTTGTAATTTTGCTCTCCCATCAACTAACTCATCTCTAAGAGTTTCATCAGCCAGGATTTCAGGATCTAAGGCTTCTTTCCTAACTAATGTCATTGTTGCCCTGGTTTCACTGTTAGTCACACCAACCCGGATATGTTCCACTAATAGTCATAAACTGGACGAAAGTGTGTTGTCAACCTAACATCAATTCAATTTTCCCTTTCTTTTAAATGTAATTTGACACAGTCTGCTCCCCCTACAAGATTTCCTTCCCTCTTTTCACCCAGCACATTACTGTCTGTACATAGCTTTGTGATCCGACACTCAGATTTCCATTCTTCATTTCAACTGGTATGTCCATACTAGCATACCACTGCCACAATTATAAACTGCTAGTTTAACATGATCTGAGAGGTACGTTATATCAGCATGCCATTGTCAAACTTTATGAATTGCTCTTTTGACATGCTTTCTGATCTAAGCCAATTGGTCTAATGTGCCTGTTTAAGCTTAGCTGAGAGTGGGGGTATTGAATGTTACTACAAGGTGTTTCAGTGTTTGCATCATACCCGTCTAATTCTGACGCTCTTTCCCCTCCTTGTGGGCCCATCTCTTTCAGGACACTAGTCTCCTGCAAGATCAGGCTCTCCCTCTGAGCCTTAGCCTCCATCTATCCTGCAGACATCCACATGAGAATGCTAACAAGTGTACGTCCCTCATAAGGCTACGACCACAATGACCTGCATTGTGAGCTTCAGAGATCATATCGGTAAACAATGCTACTGGAGAAGCAATCCCTCACATGACCTTTGTAAACCCTTCTTATCCACTGTTCCTCCTTGTTGCCACCATGAGTTGTTGTTCATTTTCACTTGCTTCTTTTTGTATTTTGGATTGATTTTGACAATGTCTTCAGGTGTGGCCGCAGATTCAAGTGACACTACAGGAAACAAATTGGCTACTTCACATTTAGACCGTTTTTGCAGCCTGGTCAGCTGCGTTATTTCCTCTTATTACAACTAGGGATGGGAATTTCGACTAATTTCCCCGCCGACTAGTCTCAAATTTTATTTGCGACTAGTTGACTAGTCTATAAGCAAGAAAACTCGCAATTTAATACACATATTAAGTTAAAAGTTTAACATGCAAATGTGTATTTAGGAACTATTTTAGCCCAAACACTCAGGACAAACTGTTAATTTAAATTCTATTGATGTAACAACAACTGACTGAATAAAGTTGAACAATTTAAAGAGAAATACATTTCTGATACATTTGCCAATGCAATGCATGGCATTTATTGAATGAATGAATGAATACTGCTTTGGTATGAAACTTAGATGCAGCAGCATGACAATTCCAAACGTACAACATCGTAGCCTAGAATAGAATTTCCCTGAAATCTCTGGCACTTAAGACTAGTGCACGATTCAAGAAACTTTCATTTCTTAAGAATATTTAACTGTAATTGGAAGGTCAGGATATTTTAAATAAAATAAATTGAACAAAAAATATTGTAAATTTAACAAACAAAAAAGAGAAAAAAGCAATGAAAATGAAATGGCCTATCTTTTAGCAAAATTGCATGTAAATAAAAATAATTATACTAGTCAAAAACAAAAAAAATAGACCCTGTCTCTGTAAAGAAAAAACAAAACTCACAACAATAAAAACTCTGGCCCAAATGAAATGGAGTTTATACAGTTCAGGAATTGTGACATGTACTTTCTCCCAGTCAATTCGTACTATCTGTCAAACGTTTGTAACTGCTGGCTTTTCAGCTGTATTGAAGGGCTGCAGTTCTCGCAATGTAGCGAACGACACTGTCTGTGAGCGCTTCATTTTGCGCTTTTATCTATATGTTCTTTGCCGACCAAACACCTCAATAAGTGTTGACTGTCATGACGAAGGCTCCGCTGCACCTGCACATCTTCGTCGCCACTACTTTCAAACGAATACGACATATCGACTCGTAGGTGTTCATGAGCTCACACCTTGTTCATCCTGTTTAAAACCAACACATTCTCACGCTGGGGCAGCCGGCTTAAGAACCGTGTCTTTTGTGCCATCATTCATATTAGCGTTTGTTTCCTCGTTACTCCTCAGGACGCTCACTTCAGCTCTCTCCGTGTGTACGCCCCGTCTTCACCCCAAAGATCGCATGTCCGACAGATGCTCACTCCGCTATAAATCCGCTAAATCCGCTTAGCTTAGTAAGTACCTTTCCTTGCACTAATTTGCAGGCCTCAGTTAATGCTTTTAATTAAGGCAGCAGGGCAGATTGCAGCTGAGTACAACTTTCAGCTTTCTCCTTCACAACTCATCTGTTTCCTGTCTCACCACTGCATAGCCTCCGTGGCTTCCCAACTCGTCCCTGTAACATGAAAGGATTCAAGACAAGTGCCTCTATGTATTTTATTTATTTTTGTTTAACCTTTATATAACCAGGAATGTCCCATTGAGATTAAGAAACTCTTTTTCAAGGGAATCCTGGGCAAGAGGCAGCAAAGTTACAAAGTAAAATTACGGCAATTTACAATCAACAATTAAAATTCCAAAAAACTAAGGATACACCGATTATTCGGTGGCCGAATATATATTCCGCCGAATAATACAAAAGAAAGCTGCATTCGGCCTTCGGTGGAGTGAGGTAATAGCAAGGCCGAATAGTACCCTGTGGTGCAATGACAAAATCAACTACATCATTGCGTGTGACTGTGGCTAAGCAGACAAAGGCTGTCACTTTTCCTAAAATTCAACTCTATCATGCACCCAAATACTTGAAGATATTCGATTACACCCCCCCTCCCCAGTAAGAGACAGAGACTCTCTTATCCACCCTGCCGAAAACACACAGTCACACAGAATTAAACTCTTGACGACACGCTGCTGCACTCGGCCGTACACCTTGGATGAAAAGTCGACGGCTGGGCCTGCAAATAAGTGGAGGACGAGTGACTAAACTGTATTTCACAGAAAACACAGCCTGGTCTTCAATTTTAAGTTTCCATCAACGGTGTAGATCCAGAACTATGGGGAGAGATTGGACTCAACAAAATGCACACAAATTTATCCATGACTTTCACGTGTTTTTCAGATCCACAAATATATCCATAATTTTCTCGTGTTTTTCAGATCCACAAATATATCCATAATTTTCTCGTGTTTTTCAGATCCACAAATATATCCATAATTTTCTCACGTGTTTTTCAGATCCAGAAATATATATTCGATTTTCACGTGTTTTCAAATTTTCTGAGTGCATTTATCATGACTTATCATTTGTAAATCTTCAATCCGCTTGTGAACTGTTGGAAGTGCGTTTGTGGATCAACTGACACCTGCATTCATTTTTGAGACAAACGAAACGCAGTTTCCAAGAAATGCACACAAATATTTGGAGGGATTTATCTCATTAATATTCAGACAAATATCCATGAATTTCACATTTTGCAGATCCACATATGTAAGCATAATTTTCTCATGTGTTTTGACATTTTTTATGAATAACATAAGGTCTTATATAGTGTGTTTCTGACGACATTACAGTTTTTCATGGTGACAGTACTGAGTTTTCATTCACCGCTTTCCTTTGCTATGGTGAATTGCTCCCTAAGTCGTCGAGCATCGACAACAGCATTTTGATACAAATAGTAGCTGTCTGGCTCGGAGGACGGCTCGTTTCGAGGAAAATCATTTTGTAGCTTGTAGTCTTCATGACAGTGACTGAAAAGAGGGTCAGATTAGTGAAATATCTTTCTGACTTTGCCCAGTCAGCAGGAGGAGGCGTCAGCGGTCTGCAGCAATGCTGCGCCTGGTGCGTTTACGTTCATCTGTTAATGATCGTCAAAGTTCTGTTCAGAAAAATGAATAAACATTATACACATATAAAAGACACACTCCAAAGCATGGCGAGGGCCAGAAATGAATACTGGCGGACTGGGTTAGGCTGCTTTTGCTTCTAAGTTGAGGCGCCTTTCTGCTCCTGAAGGGGCTTCCTTCTTTAAACAGCACCGAGCTGGGGCAGGCTGTTTGACGCCCCCTGTTAAACAAAGACAGCAACACTGCCGCCTAGTGGATGGAGGGGGCGGGGCTCTGGACATGTGAATATTCTCAACCTGTGTGTGTGTGAATCTCTGTGAATCTCTGTGAAACTGCGTTACGTTTGTCTCAAAAATAGATGCACGTGCCTGTTGATCCACAAACGTACTTTAAATGATTCACAAGCACAACTGAATATTTACAAATGATAAGTCACGATAAATGCTCTCACAAACTTTAAAAATACATGTGAAAGTCGTGGATATATTTGTGAACCTTAAAAACACATGTGAAAATCATGCATATGTTTGCCGATCGGAGAAACACATATGAAAATCGTGAAAATATTTGTGAATTCCAAAAACACATGAGAAAATTATGTTTATATTTGTGGATCTGCAAAACACATGTGAAATTCATGGATATTTGTCTGCATATTAATGAGATAAATCCCTCCAAATATGTTTGTGCATTTCTAGGAAACTGCGTTACGTTTGTCTCAAAAATGAATGCAGGTGTTAGTTGACCCACAAACGCACTTCCAACAGTTCACAAGCAGAATTGAAGATTTACAAATGATAAGTCATGACAAATGCACTCACAAAATTTGAAAACACATGTGAAAATCAAATATATATTTGTGAATCTGAAAAACACATGAGAAAATCATATGTGGATCTGAAAACCACATGAGAAAATTATGGATATATTTGTGGATCTGAAAAACACATGTGAAAATCATGGGAAGTTTTGTGTGCATTTTTTTGAGACAAATCTCTCCCTATACAGAACTACTTCCACACAGCTCTCCTCAGAAAAGTCAGAGTGGTTAATATCAGCTTGGAGTGGAAACTATTAGTTTAATGAGGTCAAGAGAGGACAGGATGTGACTGACGGTCAAGCTGAGCTCACAGCGCCCTCTGTTGAACGGAATGTAACTGCTCCAGGCCTGATGTGTCGCCACACTCAATATTTTACATTCAAATACTGATTTACAATCCGGTTACGGATATTTAACACCCATATTCGATCGGTTAAATTGAATATAAAGTGACAGCCTTAAAGCAGTCTTGTATCAAAAGGACAATTATTTATTTGTTGGTATTATTGGTTTGTTGGTTTATATCCACTTCAATGCACATTAGTATTTTGTAATGCATGTTTTGTTTTGTTTGAAGGCTTAATATGAATAAAAAACTTTGTTAGGCTTTGTTTTTGAAAAGCAAAGGCTACTGGAATATTAAAAATGTAATAATATTCAATAAACAATTACTTTCTTTGAAAAACACATCTAAAAATGTACTCTAAGCTATTAATGCACTATTAAAAAATGTAGTGAACTACTTTGCCTCTGTATTGGATATTCGGTATTCGGCCAAGCATTTATATTATAGTTGGCTTCGGCCACAAATTTTCATTTTGGTCCATCTCTCCAAAAAAAAGTTACAATTTGAGGAGGCTGTCTCAAGTGCTCTCAGTCTGGCTTTAAATGCATTTAAAGGAACAAGCTCAGTTAATTTCCAGTCTTTTGCAACATGTTCCATGCAGAAGGAGCAGAGTAGACAAAAGCCCTTCAGCCTAGTTCTGTGTGGGCAAATGGAAGTGAAAGCAACCAATGATCATTGGAACCCAAGCCATAAGAATCAACAGTTCTCCAAGTGTTCAAATTACAAATGTAGGCGGGAAGTAGTCCAAGCATGGACTACTGTCCAAGCACGCCAATGTCTATATATATATATATATATATATATATATATATATATACACACACACACACACACACACACACATATATATATATATATATATATATATATATATATATATATATATATATATATATATATATATATATGTATATAAATAAATATGTACACTCAACAAAAATATAAACGCAACACTTTTGTTTTTGCTCCCATTTTTCATGAGATGGACTCCAACATCTAAAATTCATTCCAGATACACAATATTACCATTTCTCTCAAACGTTGTTCACAAATCTGTCTAAATGTGTGATAGTGAGCACTTCTACTTTGCTGAGATAATCCATCCCACCTCACAGGTGTGCCACATCAAGATGCTCATCAGACACCATGATTAGTGCACAGGTGTACCTTAGACTGTCCACAATAAAAGGCCACTCTGAAATGTGCATTTTTTTTTTTTGCTTTATTGGGGGTCTGAGGACTCAGAACCAGTCAGTATCTGGTGTGACCACCATTTGCCTCATGCAGTGCAACACATCTTCACATAGAGTTTATCAGATTGTCAATTATGGCCTGTGGTCTGCAGTTGTGAGGCCGGTTGGATGTACTGCCATATTCTCTGAAACGCCTTTGGAGACGGCTTATGGTGGAGAAATGAACATTCAATGCACGAGCAACAGATCTGGTTGAAAATCCTGCTGTCAGCATGCCAATTGCACGCTCCCACAATGCTTGCAACATCTGTGGCATTTTGCTGTGAGACAAAACTGCACATTTCAGGGTGGCCTTTTATTGTGGACAGTCTAAGGCACACCTGTGCAATAATCATGATGTCAGATCAGCATCTTGATATGGCACACCTGTGAGGTGGGATGGATTATCTCAGCAAAGCAGAAGTGCTCACTATCAAACATTTAGACAGATTTCTGAACAACATTTGAAAGAAATGGTAATATTGTTTATCTGGAATGAATTTTAGATCTTGGAGTCCATTTCATGAAAAATGGGAGCAAAAACAAAAGTGTTGCGTTTATATTTTTGTTGAGTATAAATCTACATATTTATCGGAGATTGAACAAAACCTAAGTCAGAGCATCTTGTCTAAGCTCAATCAGGCAACTCAAATGACACTTTAAGTGTGTTTCATAAATCAAATTCAAAGTAAGAAAAAGGTCGAGGACATCCAGTAAACTATTTAGGCCTGATTATTATTAAAGAATGTAGTACAAATATAGATAAATAAATTCAAAAATAAAATAAGACTAAGTCTCAAATTTGCCATTCCTGTTGTCACCTGGGCTTTGTTTGGTTTGGCTACAGATGCATGTGTGAAGTGACGTGCCACTGCCATGTACGGGTCCTCCAGCTGGACAATATCAAAATGTTTGTGTGCTATGATTAATCGCGATTAATTTTTTTAATGCATTAATTTGTGTGTAATTAATTAATCTAATTAATGCACTAAAGTGACAGCCCTAGTATATATATATATATATATATATATATATATATATATATATATATATATATATATATATATATATATATATATATTCATAAAAATTCCTCTGTCTCTACACTGAACTGTCACTAGCCTGAATGTTGAATGCTTTTTGGAGTTGAAAGCTCCAAAATGATGGATGTCAACCACTGTAAAACCAAAGAAGAAGAAAAGGCCTCGCGAGAACTGCCACCTGCTGCAGCCTGGGTGGCAGCTGTCCGGAGATTAGAGCCAACAGCAGAACAAACTTAGAAAAACCAAGTGCTTATTTTAGATTTCTTGCACACCTGTCCTAAAATGTGAGGGATACTTGAGCTTGTTTGGGGTTGTGGGACTGCTCGGAGCTGGTTTTCCTTATTTTCAAAGCTAATCATACTTTGTAATTCTATTTTACACCTTACCTTTTTTATTTTATTATATATTTTAATCTTATTATTATTTTTTGTATTTTTATTTCTTATCTTATTTTACTTCACTTATGTTTGCACTGTGCTTTATCATCTTTGTCTCACACTGTTTTTCACTGACTGAAGGACCTTTAAAATTTCATTGTACTTGTTGCAATGACAAAAAAGTTTTATTCAAAACTTGACAGGTAAGCATTCTCCAGCGGAGTTGGATCCCTCTCAGCTCGGCTACACGCACTGAATCAGAGTCTTTGCACATCAGTGAACAAAATTAACATGCAGGAGGTGGGTAGAACAGTGACAGGAATCAATTGGTTTAAAATGTAGGCTACAAAAGTTTTATTGGTTGATGTTTTCCTTGTTTTACTCGTGCTGCAGATAACGGATAATATTCACTCTATTTTAGGAGCACAAAATGAATTGAGTTCCATCAGGTCATAAAGATCATTTTAACCAGTACTGAAAAAAGTGTATCTGAATAAGATTACCAACCCTAGTTTTATTGTAATGTTTACTGCCATACATTTGGTTATTCTTAGCATATCCCATTTTCAGTCTTACAATACCAGCAGGATGGCCATAAGAATGATAGTCATGCTTGTACCTCTCAAACTCCAAAATTTACTCTAAACTGAAGTGAAAATAATTTGAAAATTCACCAAGGTCAACAACTGGAATTGTTATCAAGGTATTGAATGACTTAAAAATAGAGAAATGCTATACCCAAAGTATATACCACTCAGTCATCAGTTCTTACATTTTCCATTCATTGGTTAATTACACTTATGCTCATTGTTCAACACCCAGCTATTTGCATTAAGTAAGTCTGTTTTGTATCTAATGTCTGCTCATACATAACCCCTTATAAAGTTTCTTCTGCAGGTGGTTTCATGAGTGTATACACAATATTTTGGAACAATAAATACAAAAAAAATGCCTGCCCCATCTTGTTACAGGACTATAAGCAGTATATATAAATAAAACAAGTCTTAAGTGCATTTATCACATGAGAATCATTATTATCACAAATTTCCTTCTCGCAAAGGTTACATGTCATTTCTCATCTTTGGGCGCTGTGGTGGAGGACTCCCTTCTTTTCTGTATACTCTGTCCAGTCCCTCCATGAAGTTATCTATCTCAATGATAAGAACTGAGAAAGACAAATAAATGATAAATGGTGAGATGACTATAGAGGAAAGGTTGTGCAGGCATGACAGTTACAATAATTCTCTTCTCAATAAATAAAAAGTGAAAGACCACAAAGATCTCCCAACAGGCCTCTTACTGTCTCTTTTGGCGAGTAGTGAGGGGAGATGATGTCTCCTTGGAAGACAGGGCCTGACTGATCAATTGAGATGGTCAACAGGTCTGCGACCTGTCAATGGGGAGGGGTCATCTACAGTAGCCAATCCAGTGACACTCCATAGGTGTGATTAAAGGGCTGGCTGTTGTGGTAAATAATATTAACATGCGTGGAGGGTCTTGTCACACACACACTTTGACCTCGAACCGACTGTCTCAAGGGGCTCTAATTTCGTGGCGCAGCTCAGGGGGCGCAAGCCTGGCGCACCCCGCGCAGTGTTAATTTCGTCCGGCGCCCCGCTGTGCGCTGCCAATTTGACAATTTGGAAGAGGTGGGTGCGACGGCGCACCAAGGGGAGGTGATGGCGCACCAGGGGGAGGTGTCGGCAGATTCATGTTGGCGCAGTGACAATTTCGTGCCAAAAACAGTGCAGAAAGTGCGCTGAAAGCTCGCCAGCTGCAACCTGGTCTAACCTCAGCGCAGGGCGGAGCGCACCCTCCGCAGCTGTAATCTGGTGACAAGCGAACATGTGCGCACGCCTCAGAGGCAGGTTTCCAGAGTGTCAGGCACATTTTAATGCAATAAACAATCACAGCAATCACTATTTAATGTAACAGTCTGAACCAGCATATACATTTGTATCTATATTAACCTTCCCGTCACATCTGATGTCGGATTAAAGCCGTTTGTCATAATGGAAACTTAACCTGACGGCAGCTGGAAGTTTGATGCACATCTTACAAGTCAACAATAAACAGCCTTAACATCTGATACTGAGTAAATATCTGGCTTCTCTCATTTCATTAAATTCAAAGAAAAAAGGGGAAAAAAGACGAAGAAAAAGGAGAGAAAATAAATGTATGTCACTCAGGATTTACCTGTTATTTCCCATATTCCTCTATTTTAGTCTTTATTTTTAACGTGCTCTAAAAAGATGGAGAGCATTATTGCAAGGAGGATGAGGAGGAGACACCGGGAGAGTATACAGTTTATCACTAAAGGCTCTGCTATTTGGCGATGACAAACCAGGAGTGCAGGTGGATCACAAGCATTATGAATGGATAAGCCAGCTGTGGTGTAACTGTCTCTTATTTTTTTTTACTCCTATTAATGACAAAGGAACAGATTACATCTGTCCCGGGAGCTGGCCCACACGGTGACGTGCCCCGCTGTCCATTCTCCTGCTGAAGGGACAGCGTCTCCACTGCTGGGTCTTTCCAGCACACTGTTTCCGCGGTGGCGGGGATAATTCAGACCAATCAGACGCTGCCCCTCAGCCGCAGCGTATTTAAAGGCGAGGAGAGGCGCTCATTTGATTGGTGAAGACAGCGATCGGCTGTGTTAATCCCACTCACGTCTATTCTCCTCCTATTCTGACATTTGCGGAGAGGCAGAGACGTGGGCGTGGACGCGTAACCTCTGCGCCCCTGTGCGCCTTGAGTGCGCCTCTCTTGGCACTGCAGGAAACTTTCAAAGTGCGCAGGTCACACCCAGTCCGCGCGGTGAAGGCCGGCGCAGGCGGGTGCGCCTGTGCTTGCGCCTGGTCTACGAAATTAGAGCCCAAAGACTCATTTTTTGTGCCATCATGCCTTCTGCAGGTAAGTTGACTAAAGTTTTACTTTACTTAGTTTCTCTGAGGTTTTTGAGTTTCTTTTTTACATTGTATTGAAAGTAACTGTAACCCACTTTCAGTTTTTTAGAACTTGGTATTTTTAACAATATAAAACAATTCTGCAATATTCTTAAAGGTTTTATTTATTAGGATTCCCAGACCGTGTGGAAAATCACCAGGACAGTGAAAACACACCACCTCCTAACCATTCAGGTGGGATTTTCTAGGGATAATTTAGTTATTTTAGATGTTAGTTTCAACCTTATTCAAACACTTTTTTTCCTCAAACAATCAGGAGCCAGAAGAGTTCCAGGAGAGCACAATTTGGACCATCAAAGTGTTTTACAGCAGCCGGACCAAAATCTTAAAGGTATAAATTGACAAAATAAGGGGATGTTTTAACTTTGTCTATTCATTGTGGCCTAAAAGCTTGTATCCTCAGCATTCCTTTCTGTTTTCATGTGTGTTATTCGTTAAATGTAAGATCAAGTAGAGAAGAAACCTGCAAGATCTTTGAGTCTAAAGGTGATCAGATCCCGGAGAGCAGAAGCTAAGAAGCGCCAGAGGGATGAGGAAGAACGTCAACGCGGATATCAGTTTTAAGGAAAAGACCCAACAACACTGTTGGGGTGGAACAGATCATCAGGTTAGTTTGTAAAAGTGGATACATGATTTTTTTTTTTTTTCATGGTATTCTTGTGTCTTATTTTTTAATCTAGTCAATCATGTAGATTTTTTATTTCTTGTTTTCAGTGGTGTGGAGGAAACAGCATCTGTGACCGCTAATCCAGTGGGGTTTGAAGTAGCACAAAACATCAGGTTAGTTTGTAAGAGCAGATACATTAAACTGTATCCTTTTTTCTCACCATGGGGTTCTTGTGTCTTATTTTTTTTTTAATCTAGTTAATCATGTAGATCTTTTATTTCTTGTTTTCAGTGGTGTGGAGGAGGAGGAGGAAACAGCATCTGTGGCTAATCCACAGACCCCTGCAGCCTTGCATGTAGACCCGGCTGAATTAAACAAAGCCATTGATGTGCTAATCCATGAGAATTCAAGGTGGGACGTTTGCAGTCAGGAGAATACAACTACAAGGTTTGTTTAAAGTTTTAAATATTCTTGTATCTTTTTCTTCATTTACATTTTTTTAGAGTTGTACTTTTTTTTTTTTTTTTTTTGTTATACTTACACTTTTTATTTGTTTTCTACATCAGTTTTTATGTGGTTTTGGAGGCCAGGAGTCAACTGGAACCCACACTTATTGAAGAAGATGCTATAGAGGAAGACATTTTAGAGGAAATTGTTTTAGAGGAAGAGGAGTCTATTTTGGAGGGAACACCACTTGATGACCCGCCACTTTCTGTTGAGGACACAGAAGACATCACAAAAGATAAGTTTTTATCAGATTTACTCAGTTGTGAAAGGGTCAGCACACCAGCTTTGTCTTTTATATACGACAACCTCACTTTTCCAGATCATCCTATCCATATTATTGAAGACTCAACCAGTCCTTTACAGTCTGATATACCTGTACAGGAGGAGGGTTCAGCTCCTTCAGATATTGTAGAGGCTGATTTGTTTGATTTAAGTGGGTTTTCTGAGCTGGATATCAGTGGTTGTGGTGGACAGTTTTTAGATCCTGAGAATTTAATAAATCAGGGTCTGATTACTCCATTGTCACCAGCTGTTGAAGACACGGTGGAGTTGTTTTCAGCTAATTCAGAAAAGTTGGAAGAATTAAGGGTGTCTTTGAATAATCTACTTTCCAACTTGGATAATTGTGTTAATGAAGTTGTTCACTGTTTGACAACCAGTATTGACAATAGTGTGGATTTGGTACACTCACTCCATACCTCTTTTAATTTACTTGGTGAAGAAGTTGGAACTTATATCCATTTGTTGAAGCAGAGGGCAGAGTCTGTTGAAGAGACACAAAATCTGATTTTTACTTTTTTACATCAGGTATTCAACAGCCCGTAGCCCACTGTATTTTTTTAACTCCTTTTTCCATTTGTGGTCCTTAAGATTCCTAATCTGTCTTTAGGTTATTTGCTTTTTTTAAAAAAAAAAAAAAAAAAAAAAAAAAAACATGTCTCAGCCTCCTATCAAGAAGCCCAAATATAGTGATGCAAGTGATGTTTTCACTAATATGACTAGTAGCAACAGTTCCATCATAGAATCACAACAAATATCTTCTGACTTAGATCCACTGTCTAACATACCCTGTATTGATGGCTCTAACATAATAGAATTGGCTTTTCTTCAAACCGTGTGTGGAAGTGACAGTCTAGATGTAAATGAACATTTCCTCTCACCCCTATGTCAAGGTGTTGAAGGTACGTCTGATTCTGGCTTGAATGAGTGTGTGAATGAAAATAAGGGGGGGGATCGTCTGTTCAAGTTAGAGGCCAACAATGTAAATTTAACCACACCTCTGTGTCACCTGTCAGGGTCTGTAAATATTATACAACAGGCCTTTGATCAGGCCATGTGTGGGGATGGGAACAGAGATGGTTAAGAGATGTCTGATTTCCTTGCATATTCAGACCTGAGGGGCCCTTTGTGTGGTGAGATAAGAACTGACCCACATCCTGCTTTGGTCTGCCTTTCTCCTCAACCCCCGGTTTCTGTTGGTGATAACACTGATAACACTGATATCATACATCAAGCCTTTACTCTTGCCGTGTGTGATGGTGAGTATGCAAACATGGTGTGTGGAGATAACCTGTAACACTGCAACCACTCCTTCTTCTTCTTCTGCTTCTCCAACTAGTGCTGAGGAATATGTGGTCATTGCTGATGAGGAGGAGAATGATCCTTCATCATTAGGTCAAACCCCAGAGAATCCTGAGCGACACCAGATTGGGGGTGGTGTTTGTTCTGATGTTGGAGGATCATTGTCATCACCATCAGTAGTACCAGAAATACCCTCAACTTCCTCTAACGGTATTATTAGCGATCAAAGTCAGATAACTGTTAGAGAAATTCCACATTTTAACGCAAGAGAGCTGCGCCAACATTTAGATTTACGCAGTATTAACCAAGATGATTTGACACAAATGCCTGCTGTAATCAGAGAAAGTCTGTCATCTATAATTGAGAGAGCCCTGGATGATTCCCCGTCAGGTAGTGTTTTAAATGTGGTGTTGAGAGGACCATCCTTAGCAAATGACGTGACGGCTGTCTTAAATGTGGATGATGACTACAACACAGATTTGTTTTTAGCCCAAATTTCAAGTGTTATACAGAGTAATGACACATCACTGATGGATGATGATTTAGAATTCATAGTTTCTGTCGCAGAGGGAAGAAGTGGTGGTAGTAATCGTCTGAAGCTGGGTAAAGTCTTCTATGATGAGATTCTGGCCAAAAAAGGTAAACACTTGTTTATCCCCAACAATGGTAGCGAAAAAAATCTTTGTTTCTCTCTGTGTCTTGCACATTATGTGAACCCCATGATGTCTCCTGATGAAAAACTGGGGTATGCAAAACAACTACACCTCACAGTAGGCTTTGACAACATGCACAAAGTCTCACTCTCAGATGTAGGTATATTTGAGAGACACATGGATGTCAAAATAATAGTGTTTCACCACACTTCAGAGCGTAAGCGCCTACAGTGTTTTTGAGACACATGACAGGCCACATCCTAGAACAATTTGGCTTTATCTCCATCATGACCACTATTTTTTGATTGAAAATGCAAAAGGATTTTTTGGTGCTTCATATGTGTGCTCTTTTTGCTATAACACATATGAAACGCCAATAATACACAATTGTGAAAGGCGGTGTAACATGCGTTATGTAGCACAATGTAGCAACCAGACAGCCGGATCAGTTAAATGTCCAGACTGTAAACGCATTTGTAAATTTCAACTCTGTTTTGAACAGCACATGCGACCTGAAGGGGTTCACAATAAAATCCCTTGTCAGGAAATGAAATATTGTGAGGCATGTGGAAAAACATATCAATTACACAAAAACAAGAAACATGCCTGTAAACCAATTCGATGCTCCCACTGTCATGAAGAAATAGTGGATGGTAAGGTGTCCCACGAATGCTTCATACAGCCGACTCCAAAAAAACAAATTACCTCAAATTATATCTTTTATGACTTTGAGACCCAGTATTATGAAGGCAGACACCATGCAAATTTTGTGTGTGCAATGGATACAGAGGGGGAGAAAATTTGTTTCAACACCACTGACTGTGTGTCTGGTTTTTTAAACTGGTGCAGACGAAAAAAACACAATGGCTACACATTCATAGCACACAATGCAGCAGGATTTGACAACTATATTGTGTTGAATCACTTTGTTAAAAAAGGCATCATCCCCAGAGTGACAGTGAGGGGTAGCAGAGTTGTCTTGATGTATGATGTAACATACAAACAGCGTTGGATCGATTCATTTAGTTTCCTTCCAATGCGTTTGTCAAAAACACCAGCAGCAATGGGGTTTGAAGATTTTGAGAAGGGTTACTCCCTGCACAAATTCAATACCCCTGACAAGTACAATACCCCTTGGCAAGTACCCAGACCCATCCTTCTATGGTTTTGAAAAAATGGGCAGTGATGAGAAGACCCGGTTCTTGAGATGGTACGAGTCAGTCCATGAGGAAATCTTTGATTTCCAGACTGAGATCTGCAGGTATTGTGTTAACGATGTTGAAGTCTTACGCAAGGCCTGCATGATTTATCATGACACTTTTCTCAAGTGTACAGAGCTTGACCCTTTTTCTTTCACCACATTGCCATCTAGCTGTGTGGGTGTTTACAAAACATTGTTCCTCTCCAGAGACACGGTGGCACTCACGTATGATGGGGCATACACTCGCCAGAACAAGACATACTCAGAAGTGTCTATTCAGTTGCTTGAGTATGTTTCTCATGCTGAGGGGGTTGAGATACATCACGCATTAAACTTTGGTGAGTATCAAGTGGGGTCATACTTTGTAGACGGCTTCCATCCTGCCTCAAACACCTGCTATGAATTTGCAGGATGTATTTTCCATGGGTGTGTGAATTGTAAGGTCCCCGCAGATGTCAATCCACTAAGTGGTGTGTCCTACGGTGAACTTTATCATCAGTTCATCACTAAAGTAGAGGCATTAAAATCCATACATGGCGTATGGGTTGTTGTGATGTGGGAGTGTGAGTGGCTGGATATGACCAAAAAAAATCTGCATGTCCAAATGTTTTCTGAGCACTTACAAGAGATCAGAATGTTTGGATCCTAGAAAGGCTCTGTTTGGCGGTCGTACCAATGCCATGAAGCTCTACCACAAAGCTGAGAATGGTGAGAAGATCAGGTACTATGATTTCACCAGTCTGTATCCCACTGTCCAGTCAAAAATGCCTTACCCGGTTGGGCACCCAACAATCATTTCAAGCGGTTTTGACTCCATTGACACATACTTTGGTTTCATCAAATGTACTGTACTTCCTCCAAGAGGCTTGTACCATCCTGTCCTCCCCTACGGGTGTCATGACAAGCTGATGTTCCTGCTGTGTAGAAGTTGTGCTGAGGGTATGAATCAGTCGACTTGCTCACATAGTGACAAGGACAGACAGTTGTCAGGTGTGTGGGTGTCATTTGAGCTTCAGAAAGCTATTGAAAAGGGGTATAGCATTGTGACCATAGATGAAGTGTGGCATTTTCCTGACAAGACAGACACTTTGTTTAAGGACTATGTCAAGACATTTCTGAAATGGAAACAAGAGGCCTCAGGCTACCCCACACATGTAAAGACACCTGAGCAGAGGAAACAATACATTGATGATTACTTTGAAAAAGAGGCCATCAGACTGGATCCTGATAAAATCTGTGTCAACAAGGCAGTTAGGAGTTGTAACAAGCTGCTCCTTAACTCCTTGTGGGGGAGATTCAGTATGAGGACTGACATGGCTCAGCCCCGCCAGATTCACCCAGCTGATGTTTAGCAACCAGTTTGACATGAAACAGTTTTGTCTCATGTCAGACGATGTCGCTATGGTGCAATGGCGTCATGCTGATGGTAAGATGTGTAGGGTCAACGATATAAATGTATTCATTGGTGCTATGACAACAGCTCATGCCAGACTCATGCTTTATGACCTGTTAGACAAGCTGCAGGAGCGGGTATTGTACTGTGACACAGACAGCATCGTTTTCACATAAAGAGTGGTGACTGGGTCCCACCCCTGGGTCTTTACCTTGGGGATTTGACTGATGAAATCAATGATGGTGATGTGTGTGGTCTTCCTGAGGAAGAGTACATTACTGAGTTTGTTTCAGGAGGACCCAAGTGTTATGCATACCGCACCAGCAAGGGGAAATCACAGGTAAAATGCAAAGGGGTGACATTGAATGCTGCAAATGCAGCAGTCGTCACCACGGAGTCTTTGGAGAGTCTGGTTCATGCCTTTGTAAACAATCAGTCAAGTGACGCACATCTCATCACCACAGTATACAGCTGATCTCGAGCAACACACCCCAGTCAGAAGTGCAAATAAATTTATTATTACAGCAAGATGCAGCTGCTGTGAGTAGCAGACGTGTGGCCACTTCTCCCCAGCCTACTGAGTCTACTGTGGCAAAATTGTAAAGCTACATGTTCAAATTCAAAGTCGGAATTTTATTCTAATGGCTAAATAAGTTCTATGAGATAAGAGCAGTAAGGAGTTATTGGAAAGTGCAGTGTTTAATGCTGTTTGATCCTGAGCGTACCCGAAAGGAGACCTGATTGTTTCCACCTGGCTATCTGGTTAACGAGCAACAAACATTTCTCAGTGGAGCACAGAGCGACACAATGCCTCAGAAGAAAGCTTTTACATCTGAGATGGCTTCTACAATGAGAGACATCATTCGCGAAGAGCTGAAAGCAGCTCTGGACACAAGCTTATTGCCAGTGAACAAATGTTTGGAGGAGCTGAAAAACCAACTGAGCACATGCAGTGAAAAAGTCGAGGAGCTGGTGAGAGCTGGAGTGGAAACCGACGTCAGATTGTCCGAATTGGAACGCGGCCAACTGAAGACTGCGAAAGAAAATAAACACCTGAGATTGAAAATTGAACAGCTTGAGAATGAAAGTTGCAAGTTTAATATGCAGCCTGGGATAGAGGCTGGAAATCCTACTGCATTTACAACCAAACTACTCCAGGATCTGTTTGGAGAAGATATTGTTGGAACCGGCCCGCTGCTCAGTATCGCCCATCGCACTGGTCAGGCAAGGAAAGATTCGAGATGCATGATTGCAAGACTGTATAGTTTTGACATCAAGAGGAAGATTACAAAGAAGGCCAGTGAGTCTCGTTTCCTCACCTATAATGGGATGAAAATACAAATCTACTCTGATATTAGCGCTGAGACCCTGAAACTCAGAGCAACTTTTTTTTAAAATTTTTTTTTTTATGTATTTTTTGGGCATTTTGTGCCTTTAATGATAGTAGAGAGACAGTGGATAGGCTTGTGAAAGGGGGAGAGAGAGTAGGGGAAGACACTCTGCAAACTGGTCACAGGTGGGATTTGAACCTGGACCGGCAGAAGTATGTACATGGGGTGCTAACCACTCTACCAAACCAGCACCCCAGAGCAACTTTTAAAGAAGTGAAAACAGAGCTATATAAACGCAATATAAGATGTGACTTCATCCATCCCACTGCAACTTTGATCCTGACTTTCCGTAAGGAAACACACAAGTTCAACACAGTAAAGCAAGCACAGGACTTCTTTGATCGTTATATTGAACCTGGAGAGGAGGAGAAGGGTGAAGTAGAGGAGGATGGGGCACCGGTGACAGGTGAAGGTGAGACAGGGGAAGAAGAGAACAGCGCAGCTGTGCAGGATGGAGGTGAAACTGGAGAGGAAGACGGAGTAAAGGATGGACATGAATAAGAGACGGATCTTCTTTGAAAGACCTGGAATGCTCTCAATCAGGTACTGGGTCAGGGCTATAGAGTCTGCGGAATTTTGAGTTATGATATGGAGTATGACATTGGCTTTAACATGGGACTTTTGAATGGATAGCCGAACACATGCTGAAGTTCATTTGTTGTTTGTTTTGCCTGATTTATTATTATCATTATGATTATTTTGCTCTTTTTATTTAATTTTTTCGTTATTTCATTTGCATATAGGAGATTTATTATATTTCAGGCAAAAATTCAGGCAATGTTAGTATTAATAGTAGTACTTAGTGGGTTTTGGGGGGGGTGGAGATAACAGGTAACATTATGCATGATATTTTATGTGTGTGTATGTGGTTGAGTGTGAAGGTGTGTGTTATGTGTTTAAGGGTTCATGAACTAGAGGGAAGAAGTTTCTTATTAAGAAGTAAGCTTTAGTATTATGATTACAATTAAAGCTATGGTCTACGATTTGGAAGCTTTGTACATATTAATAACACCGTTTATAAGGCTGTTATGGTCCTATGGTCCTATCTACACAGTATAAAGACCAAAAAGAATGAAAAAAATCCATTCAGTATATCTGCTGAAAAGCTGCATACTAGCTGACCAATCAAGCCTAAGAACCTGCGACTATTAATTGGTCCGTGAGTTAGTCCATGAGTCCATCCAATCCTCGTCTCCCTCACTACGGAGTACGCAACAGCTTGGTCATGGTCCCGCCTCCTCCCCTCTACCTCCGGTGAGCAGCTAGCAGCGTTAGCTACTGAACTATCATGGAGCCGGAAAAGCCTAGCGCCAACCCGAATCTGCCTCCCTCTCCCAAGACAGTCTGGCTGCAGACCACCCTTCTCCTCTCCTCTCCTCGCTCCCTCACTACGCAGCACGCAGCATCTTGCCCATGGTCCGCCTCTACCTCCGTGAGCAGCTAGCAGCGTTAGCTACTGAACTATCATGGAGCCGAAAGCCTAGCGCCGAACTCCGAATCCGCCTCCTCTCCGCTGGCCCAACGGAGCTCTGCCCGCTGGTCGAGGCCTGTTAGCGGCTAACGGTTAACGAATAGCCTCAGCCGCCGTCAGACCTTCAGCATCGGCCGCTTTCGCCCTGGTTGATCAGGTAATGGCCTTTGTTTACTACAGTGGGAGATGTCTGCTGAATAACTCTGGTTAGTTTGTGCCTGCACGGGCTAATAACTTGTAGGGGAGCGGTTAGCCTGTTAGCCGCTAATCGTTAGCACTGTAAGCTGAGCTGGGGAGGACAGGCTGAGAAAGATAAATCCTCCCCACACTCGGCTCTGTTTGGCGGGCGCCTAAACCCGCATTGCCGCCGTCCAGTTGAAATGGCTACTGCTGTGTGTTATAAGGAGATGTCTGTCGTGGTTTGATACTTTCAGTTGAGCTGAGCTGTTTTTGATTGAGTCTGCTGCTGATATATTATGCTAGTCGCCAAGCTCAGTCCGAGGGGGCTATATGAGGCGTCACGAGCTGGGGGCGGGATCTTGGAACACGGAGGAGAGAGGTGAGGGAAGGAGGGGCAGGCTGCGGTTTCAAATCGTAGACACCAGCTTTAATGTTCCAAGAAAAGGGTTTAAATTAGCTCACATAAATATCTGCAGACTGAGAAATAAAATATTGGAAGTATCAGAATTATTAGCGCTGGGTATTCATTTATTAGCAATATCTGAAACTCACCTTGATGATACATTTAATGATGAGGCAATGGGCATACAGGGGTATAATCTTTTTAGAAGAGACAGGAATTTACACGGAGGGGGGGTAGCAATTTATGTCCAGAATCATATCCCAGTAAAAGTAAGATTGGATCTGATGGCTGTGGATATTGAAGTGATTTGGGTGCAAATTAATTTACCTCATGGTAAACCCATACTTATTGGGTGTGTATAGACCACCAAGTGCTAATATGGATTATTTGAATGAATTGTGTTTAATGTTAGACAGAGCATGTGATCTTGGTCAGGAAATTTACTTGTTAGGAGACACCAATATTGATTGGAATTCATCTAGCTGTCCACTTAAAGCAAAGCTACAATCAACTGCTAGAACATGCAACTTGACTCAAATGGTGAATAGACCAACAAGAGTTTGTATACGGAGAGACGGTGGTAAAAGTGAAACATGCATTGATCATATTTTCACAAACCGTAGTGATTTATGTTCCAAAACGTTATCCATACCAGTAGGGTGTACTGATCATAATTTAGTAGTGACTGTTAGGAAAGCTAAAGTGCCCAGATCAGGACCAAAAATACTTTACAGTAGATCAATGAAAACATTTAACAAAGATTTATTTATAGATAAAAAATATATGTTGGAAGCAAGTATTAAAAATAGATGATCCAGATGAGGCTCTTGGTGGCTTTCATACACTATTTTTACGAATTATTGAAAAGCACGCCCCAATTAGATAATGCACAGTAAGGAATTTGAATTCCCCCTGGTTGGACAATGAATTGAAAGATGTTATGAGACAAAGAGATGAAGCAAAGCAATCAGCGATTATGTCAAGATCTGAGTCGGACTGGCAAATCTACAAGAAACTAAGAAATTATGCAACAGCTTTAAATAAAAAGAAAAAACAAATGTTTTACTTGAACAAAATAAAGAATGTGAAAAATGATAAAAAGAAAATATGGAACGTAGTAAATGACATGAGTGGCAGGAAGCCTAAATTAAGTCCATCACATCTTGAGGTGGATGGTAGGTTTATAACTAAGCCTGCTGATAAAGCTAATTATTTTAATGATTATTTAATTCTAAGATCAGCAGTTTGAGGAATAATATGCAGCATACAGTTCAAAATCCTTCAATCATAATCAAAAACTCAATGGAAGACAAGAACAGCAAATTTAGACTGACAAAAGTGACTGTTGATGAAGTTGAGAATCTGCTTAATAAATGTAAAGAAAAACCTCCAGGGGTAGATAATTTAGATGCTAAATTCCTAAGCCTGGTTGCAAATTTAACTGCTACCCCTGTTTGTCATATTGTCAATTTGAGTATTGAGAAATCCAGCTGCCCGCAGGCTTGGAAGATAGCCAAAATAATTCCACTTCCAAAAAACACTGCTGCGCCATTCTCAGGTATAAGTAGTCGTCCTATTAGCTTATTACCAGCTTTAGGTAAAATAATGGGATTATCTTTCAACAAATTCAATTATATTTTGATGTAAATGGCTTAAATACGGAATATCAACATGCCTATAGGCCTGGTCATTCGACTTGCACGGCCTTGACTCAGATGACCGATGAATGGCAATGTGAGATGGATAAGGGAAAATTGGTAGGAGCTGTTCTACTTGATTTTAGTGCAGCATTTGATTTAATAGACCATTTTTTGTTATTAGACAAGCTTAAACAATATGGATTCACTGACCCAGCATTAAATTGGATGGAGAGTTATTTAAGTAATAGAAAACAAACAGTTCTTTTTAATGGTAGTCTGTCAAAATTCAGTTCAGTTAATTGTGGAGTTCCTCAGGGTAGCTGCCTTGGGCCCTTATTATTTTCTATTTTTATTAATGATCTTCCTTTAGTTTTACAGAACGCCCAAGTTTCAATGTATGCCGACGACTCGACCATGTATGTAGCAGGATCAACAATCGAGGAAATTAATAATACTCTAGAGACAGAACTAAAATATATAATAGAATGGGTAAGAATAAATAAACTTGTACTTCATCACTACTACCACATCATGGTTATGGAACAAGGAATGTTATAGAAGGAAGGTTTAATCTGCCCAAAGTCAGATCATCAGTTATACAGAAAACAGTGATGTACAGAGCTGTGGTGGGATGGAATTCTTTACCAAGGTATGTCATTCAAGCCAATACTAAAGAAGCTTTCAAAATTATGGTAAAGCAGTATCTACCAATATTTCATGAACTGTAATGACTTGTCCTAATAAGGTATTATTGAGGTATAATTTAACCCTTGTCCAAGAAATGGGTATGAATTGTTGGAGTATTTAATTGTAATGTAATTTTCTTTGAATGTTCTAACTTCTGTAAGTGAACCTTTGTCTATGTATGTTGTATGAGTGATGTGTATGTTTTTGTATGTCTTGCTGGGTGTATAGGACCCCAGGAAGAATAGCCACGCTCTTGGCAAGTGCTAATGGGGATCCTTAATAAAGTAAAGTAAAGTTGACAGCATTAAGCGCGATAAATTGCGGCTCCACCTCAAAAATGTGTCAGTCATTAAAAGGGTACAGGTAGTGTACAATAAAGGCAAGGTTCTTGCTGATTACACCACAGTACCTTATGGCTTTTAAAACGGGGGTGTGTTTTGATGGTAGACTGCAGCATTCATTCAGTCTAGTGGTGAGTGGGCCTTCCAATTGTGGAAAGACATTTTTTGTAAAGAGTGTTTTAGAACAGGCATCGAGTGCTATTTCACACAAAGCCTTGATAAAATCTGAGCTGGCATTATTCACAATAACCCTTCTGACACTCAGCGGCGATTTATATATCAGTTCTAAAAGCCCCAGGTGTCTCTGCACACGAGATGACATTTTTTATTATTTTCTTTTTTTACTTCTTTTGCTTTTTGGAAATGTATACAACCTGCTGATGCGAAAGCAAGTTTGTTCTGAGTCTTAAATAATCAGGGGTTTTGGCTTTATAATCAATGAGCAGATAACCGTAAGGTGTGCTAGTGGCATCATTGAAGGCCTCTAAAAAATATTTTGTGTCACCCGGAAACATTTGTCTAGCTAAAAGTGAAATTTGATATTTATCTCTGTGGTTTTTGAATAATACAAGGTAGTTTGTATTTAAACTAATACTTCGACGAGCCTTACCTTGAATAAATAAATTTTGAACTAGATATATACAACTTAGATTTCTATGGTGGACATATTTAGTAAAAACATTTTGTACTTCTAAATTGTTACTCGCATCATTCATTAAATCATCAATTATAAGGAGATTGTTCTTCTCAGGGGTAACAAACTGTCATCACATAATGTATCAGGTAGACCATTTACAAAGTTGATATCACATATTTTTAGAAGCTCATCATATAAAGTTTGCCAGCAAGAATAGATATATACAATATTATCAATTTTACGTGAAATAACACTCGACACCTGTTCTAAAACACTCTTTACAAAAAATGTCTTTCCACAATTGGAAGGTGTTAGAAATAATTTGACTCTTGTACATATTTTATATGGGTTTTTCTTATGTATTTGAACTTTCTTGATATGCTGTAAGATCATTGCTTAGAGACATGAACTAAGGTAACCCTCCTTGACCTGTGTGTAAACTCTGCTCAGCCCCCTCCTTGCTAGAGACTGCTTTCCCACAAGCTTTGTGACCGTACACAGACCTCTTGGCCCCCTCCTTACCTTCTTTTCCCAGACTCTAAAATTTCCCATGGTGAACTTGTTGAACTTTGCAGGTGCAGGTCCATCTTTCTCATGAGAAACAGCCTCACGTGACCACATACAATGCTATAAAAGTAGATGATTCTGCACTAGATCTCAGTTCAACTCTTGGATTATTTTTGGGCTCTTTGGGTTGCAACTCTCTTGTCTAGACAAGACAAAGAAGGATTAAAAGGCTTCATCTGATTTTGTATCCAGCTGTTCTCTGTGTCATTTTTTACTTGGAATAATTTGGAATGTCAGGTAGAGGTACGAACCATCTGGGCTATTGAAGGATTATAAAGGGAAAATTCCTGACATTTTTTGGTCCTTCAAGCCGGATCCTCGCATCTGTGGCCCCGGAAGAGGGGGACCATCGCGAAAATCCGTGCACGGCCTGGGATTATATTTCCAGCATTGAAAAGCCCGTTTTAAGGGATCGATGGTCTCCGTACTCAACTGGGGCCCGGTGAAGAGGATCCTAACAAGAGACAGCTGGCTGCAAACTGGCGAGCATAAATCTTCTTCCTAAAAGTGCAGGCCTAGTAAGGGAAGCTTCTGGGGCTTTACAAACCCCTGTTTTTCGGTGTAGGAGGATCCAGAGCGGATTTGTAACCCGCTATTGCCCTACACTAAGAGTTTAGGATGAACCAGAGATAGTGTGTACAGCTATCTAATTGCCCCTAAACTAGGATACCACTCCTAAGTGATTTTAACTGTGATAGAAGGCAGTCTTGGGAGTGAAGACAGTTGCCTTTTGACAACTGTATGATACTGTGAGTATGCGAGAGCGTGTGTGAAACTCCTGGCTGTGCTCTTTGCTCTGGGCTCTGTGCCAGACTGAGAGGTTGTGTGTGTGCGTGTGAGAGACTCTGATCAAAATAGAGAAGCTGCAGAGGGAGACGGCTTTACCCGCAGAGACATTATGTTTCTGTAGAAGGTTGGTAAAGTGGACGATCTCTCTCTGATGGTAGCTGATCGTTGATCATTGTCTGATATTTATATGTTATAAAATGGGAAAAGGAAACAGTAAGCTGAGTAAAGAGGAGAAAGAGAATAAGGAGAAGGTTTGAACATAATGGAAGATTGATAGAGAGAGAACTGAAAGGAAATCCACCAGTGGATCCCTTGAAGTATGCAGAAAAGTGGACAAAAGGACATGGGTTTGATGGAAACCTGAAAGTGGAACTCTGCAAAGCACTTGTGCATGCAGTTAAAAAAACAAATAAAAAAAAAGGGAGATAACTGTAAAGAAGTTCAATGTGCCCTGCTGTGGTCACAAGCAGCAGTGAATGCTGAAAAGAGAGAAGAGCAGGATAAAATAAAGCAAAAAGAAATGTTAAAACAACAAAAGCAGAGACAATTAGAGGAAGATTTGGAGATATGGTATCAATCTAAAATGAAGAAAATACACGAAAACAAAGATAAGGGTGCGATTGAAACACAAAAAACCTCCAAATCTGATGGAGATTCAAAAGACCAGACACCAGAAGAGGTCTCTGAAATTGAAGAACCTGCTTCTATACCCGTTCCATCCCCAATCACCCTTAAATCAGGAAAAAGATTATGTGAAGTACAAAATTTATACAGTGGATTAACAGAAGAAGCAAAAAACATCCAGAAAAAAGGCAATAGGGGAGATTATGAAGATAAAAGAGAAAGACCAGGGGAAACAACATTCATAGCTCCTCTGTTTGAGTTTCCTAAAGACCCTGGTGCAAAAGCCTTTGACCCAGGTCCCACAGTCTAATGTCCGTGGTGTGCCGGAGAGGTGAGATCCGCTGCAAGCGAACTGGTCCATCCAAAAACTGAAGGGGCGAAAGATTACTGGGCCAGTCTTGAATTGATTATCAGCACTTATCAACCCCCTGTTATGGAATTGATGAAGTGCCTGAAAATTCTCTTCAAAGGGGAGTTTGAGAGGTTAGTGGATCATAGTGAAGGACATCTGAAAGATATGAGTCCAGCTGATACATGGTCAGGTATGGATGACCATGTAGCGATTATTTTCTGGATATTACTGGATATTAATTAAAGTAATTAATATTCATTTAATAACCAGGTTTGCTCTCGTTAATTAAAAGGGGCACCATCCTTTTCATACAAAAAGGCAAAATTAACTTAATTAGCTGATTTATTAATTTATTTCATTTAAATTAGATAAATCAATTAAGTCAAACTTTATCAGTTTAATCAATTAAGTCAAACTTCAGTTGTTTAATCAATCTCAAATCTAAAGTCAGAACTCTCATGCAGTGATGTCAATCTTTCAAATAGAATACCAACAGACAGAACTTTAAATATATAAGGGTGATTTATTAAAATGAATATATAAGACAAAATAAAATAAAATAAACACTTAAGAAGGAATGAATGTCAGAGATATACTAAATCAATGATGCTGTCAATCAGGAAAGAAGATACGAACCCTCGAGGAACATTTAAGCATATGGAGTGGTTATAGAGGATTAATTTCCGAATTAACCTACTTGTAAAAGGTCAGATAAAAGGGAAACTATTGGAGAATTGAACCAAGACACACTCAAGCCCATCTGAAAATGACTGGAGAACCACGCCTTACTTCATGAAGCTTTTATGATCGGATCTCAGACTGGTCCTGGGGCTACTGGAGATTCTGAAGGACTTTTCTGGTTTGGAGTCGGTCCAGAGGATGAAGTCCACACTTTATCCAGCGCCATGGATCCAGTGGAGGATGTTCCGATGCGAGCTGGTCTGTCCCAGATTCCCTGGGAGAGAAGTCTTAGATTGGACTTGCAGGTTCTCACAAGGTGAAGCTGGAGCTTGGGCGTTGGTGTCTCGGTTGTATAAAAAGCTGATTTGTAACTAATTCCAAAAATCAAGAATTCATTGGCCAAACGAATACTTTTCTGAAATTAATAACAAAAGTCCATTTACTATGAAGCAAATCTTTGAAGTCTTACTGGCTTATAAAGAAAGAATCGGCGGGCTACAAAACTTAGACAAAAAGAGTGAAAGAAAAATATGTGGAGCCGAAAATCAAAGGTGGTGACGAAGACGAGGAGGAAGAAGGAGACGGACAAGAGTAAGCAGATAAGAGCTTACAAGAGAAGAGAGAGAAGACCGCATGTCTCTCTGTTTTAAGCTACTCGCAGGGGGAGGGCTTTTGGATGAGTTAACAATGCTTTATCAACTAATACTTGGCCAATATTAAGTTGTATTTTGATTAAACATCCAATATAAGCACTCCAACTGGATAGGAAATCTCATGGTGATCAATTTGATACCAAATACTATATATCTAAAGTATAAGAAAGAATTAAACAATTCAAATCCTATTAAACAGTCAATTAAACACAATAGAGGTGGTTAACTTTAGATATATCAGTCAACATGCCTTTGGGAATAGTATGCAACCAAAATAAAGTGTAGAAATCCTATTATAGCATTCTTCAGTAATCAGAGTGATGAAATAATGCAGAGTACAGGCACATTCCGGGAGGAGAAAGATCCCTTCTCAATCTGTCAGAAGACTTTCACAGAAAGACAAACTTTTTGTATCTTAGGCATTTTTAGAGCTAAAAACACACAAGTCACATCATTAGAAAGCATTTGTCATGACAGGAAAAAACATCACAATGTTAGATTGTCCATTATTTCATTTAAACAGTTTAAAAGTTTTGTGGTTTTCTGTGCTAGACAGAGACCACATCTGGAGCGGATGAGGGGTCTACGTGTCCAGGGAGGTCCAAGGTCAACTTAGGTGCCACCTAAGAATTGTTTATGACTTTGGGAACGGACTCTCTTCGAACATACTATCTGGTCTCAGCCAATCGCTGTTTAGGAAGAAGAGTAAACATCCACACCGATGTCTGTCTGGGGGTACCTTGCAGTCATTAACGCCAGACTCTATGGCGTCAGATGCTTCTAGGAGATTTAGGGTCATGGCAGGGAGGGAGGCCCAGAGTCAGAGAGGAATTTCTTTGTCCCTTTTGGAGTTTCTTTAAAGTTGATCAGTTTGATATCGCTACAACCATTAAAGGAAAGTAGAAAAGAAATATGGTGACAAATGTGACCCCAGTGTAGTGGCTAGTATGAGACTGACAGAAGGTGAAGATATCACCACTTTTGCAGCTCATTTTACCACAGCTTTTAACAAACACATAAGGTTTGGAGAGGACACTGATGACCGTCGATATGACCCAGCCTGGAAATCGATGTTCCTAGATTGTCTTCCCCAGACTCTACAGGCTAAGGTTAAATTAACCTGCATTGCGCTGAGTTCCTGTCCCAGACAAGAATTCTTAAACCACTGTACTCATCATTTTGAAAATGCTCAGACAAAAGAGAAAAAGATCAAAACCGATGCTGAACAAGCCTTTGTTGCTTTCATGGCTCGAGGAGCAAGACCAAAATACGGTTCTAACCAAAACCGCAAACAAAACCGAGACAGAAATCAGGACAGAGACAAAAATAAACAATCCATGAAGTGTTACTATTGTGGTAAGCTGGGTCACATTGTAAAGAACTGCAGGAAGAAAAAAGAAGATGACAACAGTGACTCTGAGGACTGTGATGATACTCGGAGAAACAGAGATGATTCACAGATGATCAGACCGCACCCGTAACCGCAAAAGATGGAGCGATAAAGAACATAAGGAAGACTGACTAGACCAGGAGGACAGACAAACAATGGCACACCAAAAGGTGATGCTAGAAAAACTATTGGCTCATAAAGCTGATCAAACACCACCACCAGATGATGAATCACTGGTTCAAATTTGTTATAATTCCATGCGTCAATTACCAACTATTGTTTTCGATGTAAGTGGTGAACTGATTAAATTCTTATTGGACACAGGTGCAACTAGAAGCACTCTAAATAAATTCCTAAGGCACATACGGTTAACCAAATCCACCATTTGGGTCAGGTCTGCCAGTGGAAATTTGACCACAGAATATTTGACTAAACCCGTGTCTGTTACAGACCTCCATACAGGAAACACTGCTAAAATTCAGTTCATTCATTGTCCAACCTGTCCAGAGAATCTTCTGGGAAGAGATTTACTCTATGCCCTTGACTTGACCATAGGCAGAAAGAAAGATGACTACACAGTTTTAAGAACAGAAACTGCAGAACAATTTTATGTCACCCCACCAAGATACTGATATGGCTTTAACGTTGAAGGTGACCGAGCAAACCAACTAAGATTAGATGCTGAGAACATACTGACTGATGCTGGCATGGATATCTCTAAACTAGATACTCCTGTCCAGCTTCACACAACCATGGCAGTTTCCTTAACAGATGTGACACTGGACCTTGACCGTTGCCACAACTTGCCTGAAACCACTACTTTAAGATGTGGTTCACTTTTATGGACAGTGGAGGGACTTTGTTGTTTCTTAGTCTATTCACAACCCGAGGTCCATTCTCAGTTTAAAGGTAAAAGACCACACATTTCTATATACAAACCAAAAGACAGAAAGTGGAAAGAATGTGGTGACCTTGCATTAACTGCGACCTTAACACATGACTGGACCTCTGTACCGGGAAACTTGAATCTTAAATGGTTCCCAAGTGCCCAGATCTTTAATAGATTTTATCCATCATTGCTACAGGGCACCAGAAAATGCATTCCTTTGACACAAGTACATTTGAATACTATAGAGTGACCTTTGAAAGATGTTCCTGAAACCCTTTGGTCTCAAGGACCATCTGATGAAGGCCTAATGAAAGATGTAAAACCTGTCATAATTAAAGAGAAAAATGAATATAGGCCTAGACAGAGACAATATCCATTAAAACCTGATGCAATAGCAGGTATTACACCTGTAATACAGGACTTATTAAAAGCTGGAGTCATAATACCATGTGAAGACTCACCTGTAAATACGCCTATTTTTCCAGTAAAGAAAGCTCTACCCAGTACAGGATGGAGAATGGTACAAGATTTACAAGCTGTAAATAAATCTGTTCAAACACGTGCACCACTTGTGCCTGATCCACACACATTGCTTAATAACTTATGACTGAAGAAAAAATATTTTACAGTTGTGGATCTGGCAAATGCATTTTTCTCTATATCTATAGATGAAAAGTCACAATTTTGGTTTGCATTTACTTTTGAAAATAAGAGGTATACTTATACCCGCCTTCCTCAAGGTTTTACTGATTCACCAACTATTTATTCTAAGGCTATGACTGCAAACCTTTCTAAATTTAACCCACCTTGTGGCTCACAAATTATTTTGTATGTTGATGATATCCTTCTCGCCTCAGATGATGAAATTAAATGCTGCAAAGACTCATTGGCATTACTTACATTTTTAGCTGAACAAGGACATAAATGCAGAAAAAATAAATTGCAATTTGTTCAAGAATCAGTTAAATTCCTAGGACACACTATTTCTCAAAGTTCTAAATCTCTTACAACATGACATATTAAGATGATTTCTGAATTACCTTATCCAGAAACGCCTAAAGAACTTATGGCATTCCTAGGAACTCTTAATTACTGCAGACAATGGATTCCAAATTTCTCTGCTATGTCAGGACCGCTGTACTCGCTGTTAACATCAAAAGAGACAGTTTATCCACTATGTATAGAAAATAAAAACCTCTGTGCTTTATTGAAAAAGGCAGTACATCAGTCCCTGTCATTAAAGCTGCCAGACTATGATAAACCATTTCACCTTTTCTGCCACTCTAAGGCTGGCCACATGTCTGCAGTATTAGCATAGAAATAAACAGGGAGTTACCAACCTATAGCCTATTACTCTAAGAAACTTGACCCCGTGGCACAGGGGCTCCCTCCTTGTGTTATGGCTGTCACAGCAGCTGCAGAAGCAGTTTCATCCAGTGCTGATGTTGTTCTTTTCATCCCTTGACCTTACATGTAAACCATGACGTATATGAGCTGCTACAACAGGATAAAATTAATTTTCTTTTGCCAGCTAGACATCTGCACTGTATGACTGTTCTTCTTTCTCAACCACATTTAGAAATAGTTCGCTGTAGAATTTTAAATCCTGCAACTCTTTTACCAGATGTCGAAAGCACATCTGATAATCATGACTGATTAGAATCTTCTCTTAAGACATTTCTGTCTAAACCAGATTTAAAAGACAAACCTATTCCTGATTCAATTTGGCTTTTTACTGATGGCAGCTCTTTGAAAGATTGCTATGGCAAAACTCACTCTGCTTATGCTATAACTACTCTGAATGAGGTGCTGATGACACAATTATTGTCTGCATCAGACTCAGCACAGTCTGCTGAACTGAAAGCTGTTATTGCTGCCTTACACTATTGCGCAGATTTCTCTGTTACTATTTTCACTGATTCTAAATATGTTTATACATCTTGCCATTATCACTGTGCTCAATGGCACCTTAGAAACTTTAAAACATCATCTGGCTCTGAAGTTAAGCATGCAGCCCTGTTTAAGGACCTGACACAGGCCCTTAACCTTCACTCAGCTTTGGCTATTGTCCATGTACCGGCTCATACACAGAAAACTGACCTTGTTTCACGTGGAAATACCCTAGCTGACTCTGCTGCTCAAGCTTTAGCTCGTGGTGAGCCTGCTACTCCTATATTTACTGCTTTAATAACTGATGATTCTGATAACATTTTGCATGATCATCAACACCATGCTAAACCACCCTCTTGTGCTATCCTTAATCCTGAGGATGACCTTTTATATCACCCAGATACTGGTTTACTTTGGTTACCTCCTTCCTTATATCCCTGGGCGTGTCAAGTGTCCCATGGACCTTGTAATGTGACAACAGCGGGGATGTTAGGGGGAGTACAAAAATGTTTTTATGCTCCAAATTTCCAAAAAGCAGCACATGATCATGTTAAAAAATGTTTGATATGGGCGGACATTAGCTCAGTTGGTAGAGCGTCCGCCCATGTACGGGGACTTCCAAACCCCAGCAGCGGCAGTAGGTTCGAATCCCGGCCACTGCCCTTTGCTGCATGTCTACCCCCCTCTCTTCACCTGCTTTCCTGTCATTCTCCAGCTGTCCTATCAAATAAAGGCCAAAAAGCCCAAAAAAATAACTTTAAAAAAAAAATGTTTGATATGACTGAAGAATAATGCTCAAGGAGGCATACGAACAAGACAAGATTCATTTCCAGAACCAACATCACCTTTTCAAGTTTTGAGTATGGATTATATTGAATTAGATAAATGCCAGAATAAAAGGTTTTGCCTAGTTATTATATGACATTACAGTAATTGGACTGAAATACACCCAACTGCACATGCTGACGCAGATGTTACAGTTAAAGTGATGAAAGAGAGTATTTTCTGCAGATTTGGAATACCTGAAATTATTTATTCAGATAATGGTACACACTTTACTGCACAAAAAGTAAAAACTCTGTTGAAAGAATTGGGAGTCCAACAAAAGCTGCATACAGCAAATCATCCACAGTCAGCGGGACTCGTGGAACGAAAGAATGCTACTGTTAAACGACGACTAATTAAAGCAATGGAAACTACAGGACAACCATGGCCTGGTTGTTTACACCTAGTTAAAACTTCTATTAATACAACACCTTGTGGTAAACATAAACTAACACCATTTGAATGTGTATTTCATAGACCTTACCAGCTACTTGAGCTGACAATTATCCAACCTAAGAAACCTGTGAAATATTCTGAATTAGTGACACATATGCAACAATGTAATAGAGTAAAAGAGCAAATTGATGCTGTGAAGTCTGTCTCTGTACCACAGGAGAGGGAGCCAGAAGACCATAAACCTACACCTGTCAGACCAGGAGATCTCGTGTTTGTGAAAGCCCTCCAGAGACAGAAGTGGTCGTCTCCACGCTGGACAGGGCCGTACCGAGTTCTCCTGGCGACACCCACAGCACTAAAAATTGAGGGAAGGTCGTCTTGGGTCCATCTCAGTCATTGCAAACTCCTGAGGAGTGAGGAGGAGAGGCTGCATCTGGACTCATCAAGGCGCACCGGTGAACAACTTGGGCTACAAAGGGATGTGGAGGAATAGCTCTGTTGCGTCTCAAACCCGAGAGGAAACCATCAGCGAAGGACCCCGGTGGCGCTATGGGGAAATGCCTCAGAGATGGACTCTACCCCCCTGGCTTCCTGATTAACACGCTGTGTGGCATTATCATATGGACATATGTGGATTAATTTTTTTTTGGACTGGTTTATGGCTCCTTCTGGTGGTTATGAGTGGGAAATCACTCCGGAGACAATAGACACTTGGACTGGTATACAAAGACATTTGACTTCTCATCATCTTTTGGACTCTTTTTGAACTGGACTTATGAAAAAGTAATGATGTCATGATACATGACTATGTTTCTTAAGGTTCTTTTTTTTGCTCATAATTGTCAACTGGCTCATGGTGGTAAGTTTTACTTAAAGTTTTAACACTTTTTATTACTATTGCCATTGTGTTTTGAATACTATTTACTTGTGTGATTCTATGTCTAAGGTCAATGGTTAGCTTAATGTTTACAGAATCAATGCTACACTGCTACACAGACAGCATACTTGTTCCATCTTACCAACAGTTCCCCAATTGGAGTGGAGGAAGCACAAATTTAGTTTCTTTACAGATACGTTGCCAATATGATGCCTGTACAGAAAATCTAACTGAAGTTGTATAAGGTTGATGTGATAAGTGCATTGTTATCTGTTCAAATAAGAAAAAACAGTGGGGAATGTTAGAAATAATTTGACTCTTGTACATATTGTATATGGGTTTTTCTTATGTATTTGAACTTTCTTGATATGCTGTAAGATCATTGCTTAGAGACATGAACTAAGGTAACCCTCCTTGACCTGTGTGTAAACTCTGCTCAGCCCCTCCTTGCTAGAGACTGCTTTCCCACAAGCTGTGTGACCGTACATAGATCTCTTGGCCCCCTCCTTACCTTATTTTCCCAGACTCTAAAATTTCCCATGGTGAACTTGTTGAACCTTGCAGGTGCAGGTCCATCTTTCTCATGAGAAACAGCCTCACGTGACCACATACAATGCTATAAAAGTAGATGATACTGTACTAGATCTCAGTTCAACTCTTGGATTATTTTTGGACTCTTTGGGTTGCAACTCTCTTGTCTAGACAAGACGAAGAAGGATTAAAAGGCTTCATCTGATTTTGTATCCAGCTGTTCTCTGTGTCACTTGGAATAATTTGGAATGTCAGGTAGAGGTACGAACCATCTGGGCTATTGAAGGATTATAAAAGGAAAATTCCTGACAGAAGGCCCACTCACCACCAGACTGAATGGACGCTGCAGTCTACCATCAAAACACACCCCCGTTTTAAAAGCCATAAGGTACCGTGGTGTAATCAGCAAGAACCTTGCGTTTATTGTACACTACCTGTACCTTTTTAATGACTGACACATTTTTGAGGTGGAGCCGCAATTTTTCACTGTGGTGATGAGATGTGCGTCACTCGACTGATTGTTTACAAAGGCATGAACCAGACTCTCCAAAGACTCCGCGGTGACGACCGCTGCATTTGCAGCATTTAATGTCACCCCTTTGCATTTTACCTGTGATTTCCCCTTGCTGGTGCGGTATGCATAACACTTGGGTCCTCCTGAAACAAACTCAGTAATGTACTCTTCCTCAGGAAGACCACACACATCACCATCATTGATTTCATCAGTCAAATCCCCAAGGTAAAGACCCAGGGGTGGGACCCAGTCACCACTCTTTATGTGAAAACGATGCTGTCTGTGTCACAGTACAATACCCGCTCCTGCAGCTTGTCTAACAGGTCATAAAGCATGAGTCTGGCATGAGCTGTTGTCATAGCACCAATGAATACATTTATATCGTTGACCCTACACATCTTACCATCAGCATGACGCCATTGCACCAAAGCGACATCGTCTGACATGAGACAAAACTGTTTCATGTCAAACTGGTTGCTAAACATCAGCTGGGTGAATCTGGCGGGGCTGAACGTCGTCAGTGGTCATACTGAATCTCAACCGCAAGGAGTTAAGGAGCAGCTTGTTACAACTCCTAACTGCCTTGTTGACGCAGATTTTATCAGGATCCAGTCTGATGGCCTCTTTTTCAAAGTAATCATCAATGTATTGTTTCCTCTGCTCAGGTGTCTTTACATGTGCGGGGTAGCCTGAGGCCTCTTGTTTCCATTTCAGAAATGTCTTGACATAGTCCTTAAACAAAGTGTCTGTCTTGTCAGGAAAATGCCACACTTCATCTATGGTCACAATGCTATACCCCTTTTCAATAGCTTTCTGAAGCTCAAATGACACCCACACACCTGACAGCTGTCTGTCCTTGTCACTATGTGAGCAAGTCGACTGATTCATACCCTCAGCACAACTTCTACACAGCAGGAACATCAGCTTGTCATGACACCCGTAGGGGAGGACAGGATGGTACAAGCCTCTTGGAGGAAGTACAGTACATTTGATGAAACCAAAGTATGTGTCAATGGAGTCAAAACCGCTTGAAATGATTGTTGGGTGCCCAACCGGGTAAGGCATTTTTGACTGGACAGTGGGATACAGACTGGTGAAATCATAGTACCTGATTTTCTCACCGTTCTCAGCTTTGTGGTAGAGCTTCATGGCATTGGTACGACCGCCAAACAGAGCCTTTCTAGGATCCAAACGTTCTGGTCTCTTGTAAGTGCTCAGAAAACATTTGGACATGCAGATTTTTTTTGGTCATATCCAGTCACTCACACTCCCACATCACAACAACCCATACGCCATGTATGGATTTTAATGCCTCTACTTTAGTGATGAACTGATGATAAAGTTCACCGTAGGACACACCACTTAGTGGATTGACATCTGCGGGGACCTTACAATTCACACACCCATGGAAAATACATCCTGCAAATTCATAGCAGGTGTTTGAGGCAGGATGGAAGCCGTCTACAAAGTATGACCCCACTTGATACTCACCAAAGTTTAATGCGTGATGTATCTCAACCCCCTCAGTATGAGAAACATACTCAAGCCACTGAATAGACACTTCTGAGTATGTCTTGTTCTGGCGAGTGTATGCCCCATCATACGTGAGTGCCACCGTGTCTCTGGAGAGGAACAATGTTTTGTAAACACCCACACAGCTAGATGGCAATGTGGTGAAAGAAAAAGGGTCAAGCTCTGTACACTTGAGAAAAGTGTCATGATAAATCATGCAGGCCTTGCGTAAGACTTCAACATCGTTAACACAATACCTGCAGATCTCAGTCTGGAAATCAAAGATTTCCTCATGGACTGACTCGTACCATCTCAAGAACCGGGTCTTCTCATCACTGCCCATTTTTTCAAAACCATAGAAGGATGGGTCTGGGTACGTGCCAACATAAAAGATGTTTTCAGGGGTATTGAATTTGTGTGGGAAGTAACCTTTCTCAAGATCTTCAAACCCCATTGCTGCTGGTGTTTTTGACAAACGCATTGGAAGGAAACTAAATGAATCGATCCAACGCTGTTTGTATGTTACATCATACATCAAGACAACTCTGCTACCCTCACTGTCACTCTGGGGATGATGCCTTTTTAACAAAGTGATTCAACACAATATAGTTGTCAAATCCTGCTGCATTGTGTGCTATGAATGTGTAGCCATTGTGTTTTTTTTCTGTCCTGCACCAGTTTAAAAACCAGACACACAGTCAGTGGTGTTGAAACATATTTTCTCCCCTTCTGTATCCATTGCACACACAAAATTTGCATGGTGTCTGCCTTCATAATACTGGGTCTCAAAGTCATAAAACATATAATTTGAGGTAATTTGTTTTTTTGGAGTCGGCTGTATGAAGCATTCGTGGGACACCTTACCATCCACTATTTCTTCATGACAGTGGGAGCATCGAATTGGTTTACAGGCATGTTTCTTGTTTTTGTGTAATTGATATGTTTTTCCACATGCCTCACAATATTTCATTTCCTGACAAGGGATTTTATTGTGAACCCCTTCAGGTCGCATGTGCTGTTCAAAACAGAGTTGAAATTTACAAATGCGTTTACAGTCTGGACATTTAACTGATCCGGCTGTCTGGTTGCTACATTGTGCTACATAACGCATGTTACACCGCCTTTTACAATTGTGTATTATTGGCGTTTCATATGGTGTTATAGCAAAAAGAGCACACATATGAAGCACCAAAAAATCCTTTTGCATTTTCAATCAAAAAATAGTGGTCATGATGGAGATAAAGCCAAATTGTTCTAGGATGTGGCCTGTCATGTGTCTCAAAAACACTGTAGGCGCTTACGCTCTGAAGTGTGGTGAAACACTATTATTTTGACATCCATGTGTCTCTCAAATATACCTACATCTGAGAGTGAGACTTTGTGCATGTTGTCAAAGCCTACTGTGAGGTGTAGTTGTTTTGCATACCCCAGTTTTTCATCAGGAGACATCATGGGGTTCACATAATGTGCAAGACACAGAGAGAAACAAAGATTTTTTTCGCTACCATTGTTGGGGATAAACAAGTGTTTACCTTTTTTGGCCAGAATCTCATCATAGAAGACTTTACCCAGCTTCAGACGATTACTACCACCACTTCTTCCCTCTGCGACAGAAACTATGAATTCTAAATCATCATCCATCAGTGATGTGTCATTACTCTGTATAACACTTGAAATTTGGGCTAAAAACAAATCTGTGTTGTAGTCATCATCCACATTTAAGACAGCCACGCCATTTGCTAAGGATGGTCCTCTCAACACCACATTTAAAACACTACCTGACGGGGAATCATCCAGGGCTCTCTCAATTATAGATGACAGACTTTCTCTGATTACAGCAGGCATTTGTGTCAAATCATCTTGGTTAATACTGCGTAAATCTAAATGTTGGCGCAGCTCTCTTTGCGTTAAAATGTGGAATTTCTCTAACAGTTATCTGACTTTGATCGCTAATAATACCGTTAGAGGAAGTTGAGGGTATTTCTGGTACTACTGATGGTGATGACAATGATCCTCCAACATCAGAACAAACACCACCCCCAATCTGGTGTCGCTCAGGATTCTCTGGGGTTTGACCTAATGATGAAGGATCATTCTCCTCCTCATCAGCAATGACCACATATTCCTCAGCACTAGTTGGAGAAGCAGAAGAAGAAGAAGGAGTGGTTGCAGTGTTACAGGTTATCTCCACACACCATGTTTGCATACTCACCGTCACACACGGCAAGAGTAAAGGCTTGATGTATGATATCAGTGTTATCAGTGTTATCACCAACAGAAACCGGGGGTTGAGGAGAAAGGCAGACCAAAGCAGGGTGTGGGTCAGTTCTTATCTCACCACACAAAGGGCCCCTCAGGTCTGAATATGCAAGGAAATCAGACATCTCTTAACCATCTCTGTTCCCATCCCCACACATGGCCTGATCAAAGGCCTGTTGTATAATATTTACAGACCCTGACAGGTGACACAGAGGTGTGGTTAAATTTACATTGTTGGCCTCTAACCCAGACACGATCCCCCCCTCATTTTCATTCACACACTCATTCAAGCCAGAATCAGACGTACCTTCAACACCTTGACATAGGGGTGAGAGGAAATGTTCATTTACATCTAGACTGTCACTTCCACACACGGTTTGAAGAAAAGCCAATTCTATTATGTTAGAGCCATCAATACAGGGTATGTTAGACAGTGGATCTAAGTCAGAAGATATTTGTTGTGATTCTATGATGGAACTGTTGCTACTAGTCATATTAGTGAAAACATCACTTGCATCACTATATTTGGGCTTCTTGATAGGAGGCTGAGACATGTTTTTTTTTTTTTTTTTTTTTTTTTTTTTTTAAAAAGCAAATAACCTAAAGACAGATTAGGAATCTTAAGGACCACAAATGGAAAAAGGAGTTAAAAAAATACAGTGGGCTACGGGCTGTTGAATACCTGATGTAAAAAAGTAAAAATCAGATTTTGTGTCTCTTCAACAGACTCTGCCCTCTGCTTCAACAAATGGATATAAGTTCCAACTTCTTCACCAAGTAAATTAAAAGAGGTATGGAGTGAGTGTACCAAATCCACACTATTGTCAATACTGGTTGTCAAACAGTGAACAACTTCATTAACACAATTATCCAAGTTGGAAAGTAGATTATTCAAAGACACCCTTAATTCTTCCAACTTTTCTGAATTAGCTGAAAACAACTCCACCGTGTCTTCAACAGCTGGTGACAATGGAGTAATCAGACCCTGATTTATTAAATTCTCAGGATCTAAAAACTGTCCACCACAACCACTGATATCCAGCTCAGAAAACCCACTTAAATCAAACAAATCAGCCTCTACAATATCTGAAGGAGCTGAACCCTCCTCCTGTACAGGTATATCAGACTGTAAAGGACTGGTTGAGTCTTCAATAATATGGGTAGGATGATCTGGAAAAGTGAGGTTGTCGTATATAAAAGACAAAGCTGGTGTGCTGACCCTTTCACAACTGAGTAAATCTGATAAAAACTTATCTTTTGTGATGTCTTCTGTGTCCTCAACAGAAAGTGGCGGGTCATCAAGTGGTGTTCCCTCCAAAATAGACTCCTCTTCCTCTAAAACAATTTCCTCTAAAATGTCTTCCTCTATAGCATCTTCTTCAATAAGTGTGGGTTCCAGTTGACTCCTGGCCTCCAAAACCACATAAAAACTGATGTAGAAAACAAATAAAAAGTGTAAGTATAACAAAAAAAAAAAAAAAAAAAGTACAACTCTAAAAAAATGTAAATGAAGAAAAAGATACAAGAATATTTAAAACTTTAAACAAACCTTGTAGTTGTATTCTCCTGACTGCAAACGTCCCACCTTGAATTCTCATGGATTAGCACATCAATGGCTTTGTTTAATTCAGCCGGGTCTACATGCAAGGCTGCAGGGGTCTGTGGATTAGCCACAGATGCTGTTTCCTCCTCCTCCTCCACACCACTGAAAACAAGACATTAAATACACACACATTAAATAGTGATTGCTGTGATTGTTTATTGCATTAAAATGTAACTGACACTTTGGAAACCTGCCTCTGAGGCGTGCGCACATGTTCGCTTGTCACCAAATTACAGCTGCGGAGGGTGCGCTCCGCCCTGCGCCGAGGTTAGACCAGGTTGCAGCTGGCAAGCTTTCAGCGCACTTTCTGCACTGATTTTGGCACGAAATTGTCACTGCGCCAACATGAATCTGCCGACACCTCCCCCTGGTGCGCCATCACCTCCCCTTGGTGTGCTGTCACACCCACCTCTACCAAATTGTCAATTATAAGACGGCGGTAAGCGCCGACGAAATTAACACTGCGCGGGGTGCGCCAGGCTTGCGCCCCCTGAGCTGCGCCACGAAATTAGAGCCCCTTGAGACAGTCGGTTCGAGGTCAAAGTGTGTGTGTGACAAGACCCTTCACGCATGTTAATATTATTTACCACAACAGCCAGCCCTTTAATCACACCTATGGAGTGTCACTGGATTGGCTACTGTAGATGACCCCTCCCCATTGACAGGTCGCAGACCTGTTGACCATCTCAATTGATCAGTCAGGCCCTGTCTTCCAAGGAGACATCATCTCCCCTCACTACTCGCCAAAAGAGACAGTAAGAGGCCTGTTGGGAGATCTTTGTGGTCTTTCACTTTTATCTAAGACAAAAAAATCTAACACAAATGTATTTGTTTTCTTGGCTCTGGATTTTTTTCTTTTATTTTTGCCTTTATTTTTTTTTTTAAGTTAAAACAGTTTAACACATTTCCAGTCTTAACAATTCTTTCTTTCTTTTTTACTATTTCTCATGTATTTTATTTTAAAGTTTTCACTAAAGATCCACCGGTGTTTGCTTTGTCGACTCTGGGATATTTCTTTCCCTATCTTTTCTTTTTTTTTTTTACTCTTGTTTTATTTTTTAATTTGACTCATATATTCAGATCAAGAAATTCTCACATTCCTTCTTTTAAAACCACAGAGAACACACCCACCGCCCCTACACGAAACCCCTCCCCCAAATTACGTCATATCCGGGGTGTGTCAAGTGATGACGTCACAATCACTTGACCAATAGGACCACCCACCCCACCCACAAAATAAGCCACGCCCACAAATATTAAGCTCCGCCCAATGGACCAGTATATACTACTCCTTTTCATTATGTAGAAATCTATATAGAAGAGACAGAAGCATCATGTACAACAGTGTGGTTTACCTTTAAAAGAAAAGTTACAGACTGGACAGATATTTAAAAATAAACTCAAAGCAAGAGTGAAGAGTTATGTCTTGAGCTGTGCTTTAAAGTAATCTACAAAGTCTGCCTCTCTTAGGTGTATAGGGAGTTCAGTCCAAGTTAATTCCACTGTGTTTCTTGTCATAATAGGACCTTGGACTTCATATTTATTATATATATATATATATATATATATATATATATATATATATATGTATAGTAAAAATGTGTGACAGAAGCAAAAACGGCCTAAAATTCCAATCAACTTATAAGGTCCCAGAATGTGTAGTTTCTGTAAAGGTAGAACCACACCACTTTTTTCCTGTGTTCTTTATGCTTGAGGGTACCTGAAAGTGTGTTGTATATACTCCCACCCTATTTTTAGAATTTTTTAAAATCACAAAATCAGAAAAATTAAATTTTCGTTTCTCTTTTTTCTGATGATTTACAGCCTTTAAATTTTGTTACACTGTATAAAGACATAATTGAGTTATATCAGCTTATAGCCATGGTTGTCCTGAATCCATAGAGGTGCTGGACTTCACTTGACAGAGAAAAATGAGACCACAGTCAGTAAAAATATGGCAGAAGCAGAAAACGCGCAGAAATGGCTTGGGATTCAGAGGGTTAATTCTAAACTGAGAATATCAGGCAGCGTCAGCACCTTCAGGCAGCTTTTCCTGATGGTCCTGTCTTTCGAGCGATTCTATGAAATCATGCGACTGTTTATAGTCCAACCCCTTCTTGATCTTGTTTAAAGCTCCAGCTCTCTCTCCTGCACACCACAGAGTCCTGAGCTAATCACCTGGTAAGATCAACTGAATTCTTTACACTCGTCTTTGTCTGCCTGTTTCTCCTTCTTGTGTGTTTGTAAGAGGGTGAGGGGAACCATGATCCCTTTATCTTAAATCATTTAGCAGAATTTAAGATAAAGTGAGAGCGCAGCTGCTTCGCTGTAACAATCACCCATTTATCTGTTTTTACAACTTTACTCTTTTAATCCAGAAATCTGACTGGCTGCTTGGTTATCAACCACTCCTGAAGACATCAGCATGGCAACGTGAGTAATGCTGACAGCATTAACTAACTACTGAGAGAACACACAACATACTGAATTCATGATGGTACAGTTTTTATCAGTAACATTATTTGAATTTCTTAAACTTTTTTGTTAAAAATTGTCACAAGTCAGTAATTCATGACCTAAAATAAGGCAATTCTTAGTTTATGACATAAAATTACATTAAATTCAGGATGAGCTTAGTTTGGATTAAATGAGACATATCATGCTGATGCATGATTTAATACTTACATATAATATAATAAATTCGTAAACAAGACCTTACATCCCCTTAATTTTCAAAAAATGAGATATTGTATTTTTATCTGATATCCTAGAACGAGATTTGATTGAATTGAATTGAATTGAATTGAATTGATGCCTCTGTCATGGGCTGCTTCCCAATCAGCTTAAACAATCTTCAAAAACTCTCTGACACAGTAGATTTATATCCAGAAGGTTTAGTGAAGAATTCTGTGAAACTGAAATAAACAGTACAGAAATGGTACAGTCACACACCATAGTACACATTTCGCATCACAGACACACAATACACAATGCAGCTGAGCTGCTCTAGCCTTACAACCAGAAAGGCAACTACAAAAGAGCTTGAATGCCATTAACAATAAGAAACATAATGCTAACTCGCGTTAGCATACACGAGTTAGCATACGCGAGTTAGCATCGTAGCTAACGCAGCGATCCCATTACAGTCCAAATGAGATACAATACAGAACAACAGCATTAGAAACACTCACAGACGTTGCCTCAGCGAGGGGAGAGAAGGAGAACCACAAAGGAGAGGACAACAGTTGAAGCTCAAAATGATAGCAGCCGATCACGGCAAGTTCACTACTTCCGGTGGGACGCTGACTACAGGTTGCCATGGCAACGAACATAAACAAACCACGTAAATGCTAAAACAACTTAATAACATACACATGAGAGGCATAACACTCCCCGCCTGGGGTCTCTAGAGAACCCACATTAACAAACAGACTCAGTCTTTGGAGAAAAAAGCAGGACCACTTCTGACACAGGCCGAAGAAAAACCTTCCTGGTTCCGGCCTTGACAACTTCCACTTCTACTCTCCGGACCAGTCCATCTTCCCCTGGGAAGGTCTTTGAGATGACACCCATCAGCCATTGATTCCTCTTCGCTTGATGATCTTTCAGGAGAACAATATCTCCGTCCTGGAGACTTGGCCGTTTCTCCTGCCACTTGTGACGAAGTTGCAGCATTTTGAGATACTCATGCCTCCACCTGTTCCAAAACATGTCTGCGAGGCCTTGAACCCGCTTCCACTCTTCTCTGATGAGATCTACTTCTTTAAACCCATCTGAAGGAGGAGGAGGCACAGAACCTGTCTTAAGTGTCAGGAGCATTGCTGGGGTGAGGATGAGAGGTGATTCTGGGTCGGATGACACTGGGATGAGCGGTCTAGCATTGATGATCGCTGCGACTTCGGCCATGAGTGTGACCAAGACCTCGTGTGTCAGATGGGACTTCCTTTGTTTGAGCAGCATGCAGTCCAGGATACGGCGGGCAATGCCTATCATTCGTTCCCATGCACCCCCCATATGAGACGGTGGGGTGGGTTAAATACCCAGGTGCAGCTCTGGGTATCCAGGTAGTCTTCCACGGTGTTGAAGCCTGGATTAGACCTGACCATCTCCAACTCACAAGAGGCACCAATGAAGTTCCCAGAATCGGAGCGGATTTGTTTCACTGGGCCCCTGATTGCGAAGAACCTCCTCAGGGCACTGATGAAGCTGCTGGAACTCATGGCTTCTATTACCTCAATGTGAACTGCCCTTGAACACATGCAGGAGAACATCACGGCCCATCTTTTAGAGTTGGAGACACCTCCTCTCGTGCGCCGTGTGACGATGTCCCATGGTCCAAGAACATCAACCCCTACGTAGGTAAAGGGTGGAGCTACTTGCAGATGCTCTGCTGGCAGGTCTCCTAACTGCTGATGTTCAATCCTTCCTCTCAGCTTTCTACAAGTAATACACCTGTGAAGTAGGCTACAGATGCAGCGTTTACCTCTGACCAGCCAGAAACCTGCGGCTCAAATGGCCCCTTCGGTCAGGTGCCTCCCTTGGTGTTTTACTTCTTCATGATAGTGAGACACGAGCAGGGTTGCGAGGTGATGGCGTCAAGGGATAATGATTGGGTGAGTCTCGTCCATGCTCAGACCTGACTGTTTGATCCGGCCTCCTACTCTGAGAAGCTGATCTTGGCCCATAGTGGGATGCAGTTTCCATAGGCTGCTTGAGGGTGGAACGTTGGTCCCTGAGGTGACGCACTTGAGCTCTTCTGCATAGCAGGCGTTTTGAACACTCTTTACGATGCACACCTTGGCCTTCAGAAACTCCTCCTCCGAAGGACGACAGACATGCCACCCCTGACATGCGCTTTGGGTGGAGTGAGCGAAGGAACGAGCCACATGGATGAGGTGTGCTATGGCTCTTAAGAGAGCGCTAAACTTGGAGAAACGCTCAAAGCGTTGTGGGTGTATCGCGTCTCTGGTAACATGAGTGAGGCTTGATACCACCTGCGGACGCACTTCAGCGTCTGTGTCGGGATCAATTAGGTCGTAAGCCTTTTGAAGCTCAGATGAATGAAGAGATCCATCATGGAGAACAGCTGGTCCCTTGAGCCAAGTTGTACTGCTTAGCAGAGTTTGTGTCACAGTTCTTTACCCAATGTCAGCTGGGTTGAGGTGCGTTGGGATGTACTTCCACTGGCTAGAGCAGGGTGATTGGAGGATGCATTGGACCCTATTGTGCACGTAGACATAAAATCTCCTCGACTGGTTGTGGATGTACCCTAACACAACCTTGCTGTCTGTGTAATAGATGATACTATCGAAAGTTGTGTCCATCTCTGCAACCACCATTTCAGCGAGAACAGCTGCGCAGAGTTCAAGCCTTGGGATGGTTAAACCGGGCAGTGGGGCTAACTTTGCTTTCCCGAAGACAAACCCAATCTCGGTCTGCCCTTGGTGGTTTGTTACTTTAATGTAGGCTACAGCTGCGATTGCTTTGATGGATGCATCTGCAAAGACAAAGAGTTCTCTTCTTTGTGCACCAGCGGTGGAGAGAGTCGTGTGGGGGCGCGGTATCTGGAGCCCCTCAAGATCTTGAAGCGACTGTTTCCATCTAGTCCACTCAACCTCCTTGTCTTTTGGGAGAGGTGAGTCCCAGTCTTCTGCGTGCGTGGTGAGTTCCCTGAGTATCAGGCGATCATGAAATGTCACGGGTGCGAGAAACCCTAGAGGGTCGTAGAGGCTTTTCACAGTTGAGAGCACCCCTCTGCGAGTGAACGGCTTCTGGTTGTCCTTGATTTGGAATGTGAGGGTGTCTGTGAGCATGTTCCAGAACAATCTGAGGCTTCGTTGGATGGGCGGATCATCGACAAAGAGGCCCATACCATCATCATCTTTACAGCGATCTTTGACTGGGAATGCTTCGATGACTCCAAGACGATTTGAAGCAATTTTGTGCAGCCTGAGGTTAGACGCTGCAAGCATCTTCTGCGCTCGTCCAAGGACACTGATAGCTTCTTCTTAGCTGCTGAAGGACTTTAGAGCGTTGTCAACGTAAAACTCATGTTCGATGAGTCTTCTTGCGTCACTGCCGTACACGACTTCTGCTTCCTTAGCTGCTCGTCGCAAACCATACACTGCGATGGTGGATGAGGAACTGTTCCCAAAAAGGTGGACCCGCATCCTGTAGTTCACGATGTCAGCAGTAGGGTCGTTGTTCCTATACCACAGGAAGCGTAGGAAGTCGCGGTGGTCCTCTTTCACGACAAAGCAGTGGAACATGTGCTCGATATCAGCTGTGATCGCCACCTGTTCCTTCCTGAATCTCATGAGAACCCCTAGCAGGTTATTGTTAAGGTCTGGGCCAGTAAGCAAAACATCATTGAGCGACACTCCTTCCCATGATGCACTGCTGTCGAAAACCACACGTATCTTGTCTGGCTTCCGTGGATGATAGACGCCAAACAGGGGCAGGTACCAACACTCTTGCTTGGGCCTTATTGGAGGGGCGACTTCTGCATGTGCCTTTTTGATCATCTTTTCCATTAACTCGAAGAAGTCAGCTTTCATCTGAGGTCGTGTTTCGAGTGAACGTTGGAGTGAAGCGAGACGATCCAGAGCCTGTTTCCTGTTGTTAGGCAGCCGCTGCCTTGGTGACCGTAAAGGTAAAGGTGCAACCCAGCTTTTGGAGCTGTCCTGGTAGCATTCGGTTTCCATTATCTTCAGGAACTCTAGATCTTCCAGGGATGGGGCAAGCCTGTGGTCGTCAGGAGAGCGAGCAAAGACGGTTTGCCCTAAGCAGTCTCCACTGTGCACCATTGAGCTCAACGTAGAAGTTGGAATTGGATGATGCTGATGTTTGGGTGCTTGATCGAATACCTCTTTCACTTTGATGTGGTTGTCACATGGCTGAAGGTGGCTCGCACGACCGTTCTCAAGGATGGCTGTTTTGTAGCTCCTTATCTCAAGCGGCCTGTGAGCACCTCCGAGACCCATGTCACCAATGACAACCCATCCCAGATCGAGCCTTTGAGCGAACGGTGCATCTCCTGGCCCATTTATCTGCTCTCTGACCTTGTGCACCCTTAAGATGTCCCTGCCCAGCAAAAGGAGTATTTTGGCGCCAGGATCTAGAGGTGGAATCTTGTCGGCAATGCGTTTCAGGTGGGCATGATGGTAGGCTGCATCAGGTGTAGGAATCTCTGTGCGAACATTAGGGATCTGGTTGCACTCTAGCAGTGTAGGCAGAGGAATGCTTACTGACCCATCCACAGGCTCCACGGTGTAACTGCTGGCTCTTCTCCCCACCGTCTCTGAACGCCCTGCGCAGGTCTTGAGCGTATATGGGTAGGAGCTTCCTGAGATCTTGAAGGCCTCAAAGAACTCTGACTGGGCCAGGGAATGATTGCTCTGCTCGTCCAATATGGCGTACACTCTCTTAGACTCCTCTCTGCGTCAGTTTGGGAAGACGCTGACGAGACAGATTTTGGCACATGCTCTGGCGCTCGATCTTTCGCCACATACTTGCGTACACACTGAATTAACCTCCTGACTGTCTGCTTTGTCCTCCTCCCCGCCGTCATCTGAAGTGGAAATGGACAACTTGGATTTCCAGGTAGGTGGATCAGGGTGTAGTGCTGTCACATGAGCAGTACTGTCACACTCTGTACATTTTATTTCAGCAATGCAATTCTTTGCAAGATGTTCTGTGGAGGAGCAGCAACGAAAGCAGATGCGATAATCTTTCAGAAGTTGTTTCCTTCATTTATGCTCTTCTCACGGAAGCCTCTACATTTCTTCAGGGGATGAGATTTTTTATGCAGGGGGCAGTGTTTATTTGGATCGGCCTGTTCTCTGCTTTCTGTAGGCTCGATCTTTGTAGACCCTGAAACTTGCGTCTTGTTAACATACACAGATGTTTTTGCTGGCCTCTCCCACTTGCTCTTTCTCTCTGCTGGGGCTGGGGTTTGAGTGAAGAGGTTGAAGCTTGGATCTGTGCGAGCCTTTGCCTCTGTAGAGACGAAGTTTACCAACGCGCAGAAAGGGGGGAAGGTGACCAGGTTCTCTTGTTTGTATCTTGTCCCGAAGTACAGCCATTTTTCTTGTAGACTATATGGAAGTTTCTCAATGATAGGCCTGACTCCCCTGGAGGTGTCCAAGTATGACAGGCCTGCGAGGTAGCCATCTTCCTTGGCAGCTTGTAGCTCGCACAACAGGTCAGCTAGATCCCTGAGTCTTTGTGGATCCTTGTTCGTGACCTTCAGGAAGCTTGCTAATTTGCTGAACAGAGCCTGTTCGACAGCCTCTGGTGAGCCGTATACTTCGTCGAGACGTCCCCATGCCATGTACAGTCCAGTAGCCGGATCTCTGATGTTGACTGTTTTTATTCTTCTTACCTGCTCTGCTGACTCTTTTCCCAGATGTTTGGTGAGGAGGTCAAGTTCCTCTCCAGCAGACAGATTTAATTCGGTGGTAGCGTTTTGGAACGATGTTTTCCAAGCCCAATAATTCATTGGCTGTTCATCATATACAGTGAGGCCTGAAGTAACCAGGTGGTTACGAGCGAGATATCTAATGAGATCTCCAGTGGATGCAGAGTGGTCTTGGCTGGCTCCATAGGACGTCCTGTAAGCAGACTGCAGAGCAGGAGTTGAAGAGCCCATTCTTAAATTACGCTGTGGGCGCTTGTCATGAGGTTGAGGGGATGGGTGGTAGTTGAGAGGCTGGTTTTAGCTTTGTTGTGGTGGTGCGCCGCTAATCTGAGAGGCTTGGAGATCCTGATCCAGCATAATATCAGTAGAGGCAGCAGCTTGTGCTTGACTAGCGTTGAGCGAGTGAGATGATGAAGTAATGACGTCGGTTGGTTGGGGGTGTGGAGGACAATGCGTCAGCGAGGTGTCGTTGATCTCTCTGTTAGCAGGTAGACCTTTGCTGGACATGCTAGCTTGCTCCGACACATAGGAGGCAACTCGCTCGTCTTTGGTGGATTGGAGGATCGGGCTGCTAGCCTCGCTGCGTACCTCGAAGCCCATATCTTGTAAACCCGCCACAAGAGCATTTGCCTCTGCTATGGCAGCATCTTTTTCTTTTTCGGCATTTAATGCATTGAGATTGGCTTTAATACGGGCCTGCTTCACCTTTAGTTCGATCTCTCTGTGTGAATGTGCTGCTCGAGCTTGTGCTGCTTTGGCCTTTGCTTTAGCCATAGCGACAGCAATGCTAATCTTTGAGCTGGAAGATGTACCAGACGAGCTGCCGCTACTCAAGCGCATGGATTCAGACTGGTTATCTTCATTTCCTTTCTTGCTGATGCTACGCTGTGACATCTTGACTCACTGTATTTCCAATATCCGGAGAAGGAGGCTAACGTGAAGCTGTCTGGAAGCTGTAGAGTTAGCTGCTTATCTGCCGATATGGAGTTGTTCCATAAGCTGGTGATTCTTGTGTCCCTCGTTAGCTGTATGCCGTCTTTTCACTGTCATGGGCTGCTTCCCAATCAGTTTAAACAATCTTCAAAAACTCTCTGACACAGTAGATTTATATCCAGAAGGTTTAGTGAAGAATTCTGTGAAACTGAAATAAACAGTACAGAAATGGTACAGAGTCACACACCACAGTACACATTTCGCATCACATACACACAATACACAATGCAGCTGAGCTGCTCTAGCCTTACAACCAGAAAGGCAACTACAAAAGAACTTGAATGCCATTAACAATAAGAAACATAATGCTAACTAGCGTTAGCATATGCGAGTTAGCATACGCGAGTTAGCATGGGCGAGTTAGCATCGTAGCTAACGCAGCGATCCCATTACAGTCCAAACGAGATACAATACAGAACAACAGCATTAGAAACACTCACAGACGTTGCCTCAGCGAGGGGAGAGAAGGAGAACCACAAAGGAGAGGACAACAGTTGAAGCTCAAAATGATAGCAGCCGATCACGGCAAGTTCACTACTTCCGGTGGGACGCTGACTACAGGTTGCCATGGCAACGAACATAAACAAAACACGTAAATGCTAAAACAACTTAATAACATACACATGAGAGGCATAACAGCCTCTTAAAATAGGTCATGGCGAGATGTCCGCGAGATTTCAAACGTCTTGACGACACGAGGTACATTTCTTTTTATTGGAGTAATCTGATAAAACACTTCCTCCTCTGTGATGTCCGTTAGCCACAAACCGTCACCGAGGAACACATCCACCAGCATGGGTATATAGATCCCTAGCTCACACTCACTCATTACCAGCTATGGCCTGTAGGGGGACTCAATATGCAGTCGCTGCTTTGAGCCTGCCGGAAAATACAGTAGAAGAAGAAGGACAGGCTGGCTCTACCCCTGATAGAACTGACCAATCAGAGCACAAAGGGCTGTGATATTGCGAGGTAACTTTAGGTCATCCTCAGATCTGAGTGTTTCAATGAGAGCTTGATAATGGCTTAAAATGAGGATTTTGATAACGCAATTGTGGGGCAATGAAGGAACTAAAAGACTTGTACTGAGGGCAGAAATGCTTTACAGGCATCCTAGTCTGGCATAGTGAAAAGGAGAAACAAGCATGATATGTCCTCTTTAAGGAGAAAATTCATCTTTAGTTACCTTATAGTTATCCCTATCTACATAATGATAACTATCAATAAGTCAGTTATTTGTTTGCCAAGTTTAATGTGGTCTAGATTTTGATTTACTTTAAGACTGCACACATGATCAGATGCATTATTTATCAATCTAGCAATCAAACTTTATTTTATAGCACTTTTTATACCTAAAAAATGCAGCACAAATTGCTTTACACAGGCAAAGAAAACATACTTGCAAGCAGACATAAATTAAGCCCATGTTCAAAAAAACAAGGACAAGTAACTGTGTAAAATGAGTGAGGAAACACCATAATGAGTTTATGTTGAGAAAACAGTGGAAATAGTTAAAACAGAAACAAAATATGTACAGTATAATAAACATATTAATAGTTGCAATACATATGAGGAAATAAAGCACAAGTAATAATAAAAATAAACTTTATGATGAATCAGTGAACAATAAACATAATAAATGGATCAATAAAAATAATAAAGCATTAAGAATAATAAAACAAACACAGTTTAAGATAGAATTAAATAAAAACTGAAATAGATATAAAAATCTTATGAAAGGAAAAGCTCTGTCAAACAAGATTAAAAAGGTCGATCTTGAGTTTGTTTTTATAAAAACTGATCCTCTGCTCCCCCCTCAGGTCTGCAGCTCGGCTGTTCCACAGATATGGGCCACAAGTAGGATTTTTGACATATTTGTTTTCCTCAAAAAATAAGTAAGTTCTGCTATTTTAAACTATTAACTTTTTGTATTGGGATAGACTTTCCATACATGCAGTTTTTCGTTCTTGTTTTGTTCTCCTTCTTATTCATGTTTTTGATCCAGAGAAAAATCAATCTTCATTCAGGTGTCCTCATATTTCAGTCCATACTTTCTTAGTGTAAATAATAACAGGCATGATGTTTTTGTTTGGATTTGAAGCTATTTATTGTCAATCAACAGAAGAAAATTCCTATAATTTTAGGCATGGGCGTGGTAGTGGGGGGAAAAGTGGACCTGACTACCCAGGGCCTGAGTAGGGAGAGGGGCCCATGAAAATCCTGATTTTTTATTTTTATTTTTTCCGAATGAATGGGGCCCTCCAATTAATTGGTGTCATGCTTTATTTCATATATTGATAACATCAGCTGAGAGAATGAACTTTATGTCACAGTCCTCCCAACATATTGGACATTCCGGAGGCCCCCTCTTGTAGGCGCAAAATGGTTTAGTCCGCCCGACAGCGACCGGCGACAAGTGTAACGTCAGTGAACCCACATTGAATTGGCATCATGCTGCCCAAAAAGCAGAAATCGGGCTATTGCAAGAAGAAAGAGAGAGAAGAAAAACAAAGAAGGTAGAATGAGGGGAGGCAGCTGTTGACTGCTTTCTTTCCCAAAGGTGAACCGAGTTTGCTTGTTATGCAAAGTCCAATTAAAGTTAACGTAGTTCACTCCAGACAGCTGCTGCTGATGTCTGTATGCTCGCGTCAAGTCTTTAGCTTAGCTAGTTGGCAACCAGGCTGCTTGCGGCTGTAGTATAAAGACAGTTATGGGCCAGCTAACGTTACTTGTCAACATGAACCAGTTTCAGAAACAAACAGTGGCGCAGCAGCTGGAGCAGCAGGAGCAGCAGTGGCCAGTCCTGGCGGCTCTTCCGAAGATGAGGCTGAGATAATAGATGAGCAAAGACAAGGTGAGGTCGTTGTTCAAGTTTCCAAGGGCGAGCTCCCCCCTCCGACTACCCCTAACCCCCAATTTCCACCGGACGCGAAAGCTGTAGGTACTACCGAGTACCGATTCACGTAAAATCAAACGGTGACATGTTTAGGTACCTAAATGCATCCTTGTGACTGTGAAAAGAAATGGCTTTAACATTTGGTGATGGCAGCAAATGCAACAAGGAGGATACCTGGTCCAGGTAAATAAGCCTCGTGTTTAAAATGGTATTAACTTGGCATTTTAATTTGCATCAGTTATCATTATCAGGTCGGTTCCTCGTACTTTGTAACATTAATGTAAATGCTTTTTTTTTTATTTACAGCTCTGTCGGACCCATTGTTAAACTTCCCTAAAGTTAAAGTGAGGGCTACAGTTAATTTATTCAGTTGTGGTTCATTTTAGTTACTGGTTTTCATGTTGAAGAAATTTTTGGGACAACTACAATGTCACAATACAAACAGTTGAATGTTGTTTTGATATATATTTGTCAAATTTTATATATTGAGAAATAAATTTACATTGAAAAAATTTGAGATCGTAATATTAAACAAATTAATATTTATTACCCCATAAACACACGCAAAAGTACCAAAAATTGGTACAGTTGAGTATCGATACTGATTCCCAGGTACCGGACATCGGTATGGTATCTAGAGCTGAAACGATTCCTCGAATATTCGCGAGTACTCGATTACAAAATATCCTCGAATTAAATTTTGTGCCTCGAAGCCTCGTTTAATATATTATTATACATATAAATATATATCTGGACTACTATACAGTGCACGGTGTTTGACACGGACGGTCATTTCTGTGGCACAACGCGCCTGCTACCTCCGCTGCTGCGCGGCTTGTAAAATCATGAAGGAAGAGAAAAGAGAGGGACAGAAAGGAGAGAGTCCACAGAAGAAACGGCAGAGAGTGTCCAAAGTGTGTGGTCACTACAAGAAGGGACGAAAAGAAAACACAGTGCAGTGTGTCTGATGTCAAACGGAGTTAGCTTAGCACGTAGCTTAGCATGATAGCACGTTGTTAGGGCTGTAACTATTACTATTACAGCATTTTAAATATGCTCATCACAGACATGCGTCCTCTTTCCATGGTGGAGGACACAGGATTTAAGAACATGATCAGGGATTTCAATCCAAACTACACAATGCCCTCCAGAACACACTTCACAAATATAATTGCAGAATTATATTACTGCTTTGTAAATCAGTATTGTATTGGTTTTGTTTTAAGCCAGTACTGGTTTAAACTTTGAAAGTTGTTCAAATAAAAACCCTTTTCTGAGGAATAAACGGCATTTGGTTGCTCAATTTGAAAGCCCTAACGTTGTATTGTATACAATTGATTTATTTGTTTAAAAACAAAAAAGTATATTTTGTTAGAGTACTCGAGTACTCGAAGAAATAATTGACAGAGTACTCGATTCCAAAAATACTCAATAGTTGCAGCTCTAATGGTATCAGTTCAAATGTGAAAGGTCCTGCGGGGCACTTCGCTCCCATTGTGGTCTATCAGGCAATTTCCACTGCACGCGAAAGCGCCGCGCCGCACCGCGATCCTGAAGCGCCGGCGCGCGCCTAGGCGCGAGACATACGCTTCAGGTCTATTTTTTGCGCGGCCACTTCCAAACCTCGTAAATTCAGAGTCATTAAGAAAGCCCCAGACAGGAAGTCAAACCGGAAGTTTCAAAATAAAACACAATGCACAGACTTTTGCACGTAATTTTCCTCAATTAATTGTCATTACGTCGAAACCGGAAGCACGAGCTTCAGGTCAGCAGTCGGTCAGAGGGTCCCAGAGACAACACGACACCATGGACGAAGAAAAGTGAATCGTAGAGGTACTGAAATATATAACACTGCATGCATGACACCATAGTCTTTCTACACGTATATAGGCGGACAGAAGTTGGATAATTCACGAAGCTGTGTGGTTGGGACCAGCAGAGGGACCTTAAAGAAGTGAAGTGAGGTGTTGTTTATTGCTTTTCTCAGTCTATAACATGCTTTATGAGCGTGTGACATCGCTATTCTCATGAGAGCTGTGGCTCTCCGGGGATCAGCCCTCCCCCTCCAGATTGAGCTCCGCGGCGCATCGCGGCGCGCCGCTTCCAGTGGGTTTTGAGATTCGGAGCAAGATCGGGGCGCTCCGCTCCGCGGCGCGGCGCAGCGCTTTCGCGTGCGGTGGAAATTGGGGGTTACGGTGGTATGATGGTTCCCGCGCGCGCGAGAGAGAGAGAGAGAGGGAGAGAGAGAGAGCGAGCGAGCTGCTGACTGGTAGATTGCTGCCTAAATGCGAGTTGTTTACCTTAAGTTTAAAGTAAGTCATCCTTTTGGGTCAGTGCTATAGCCTATACTAACATAGCTGAAAGTGAAACTCCGTGCTGAGACTTAATAAATGATCCACCTAGCAATATTTCTGCTGCATATATCAACATGTAAATAGCCTACCAATATCACTGTAGGCTCAAGTGCACACTAGTAATATATTAATTGAGCAATAAAGCAATTTATTATTTTTGTCTGGTAAAAAGCCTTAGCAGTGCAATGCTTAAAAGCTATTGTCAATGCTCAATAAATTCATGATGTTACCAAAGCCAATGAATGAATAATCATGTTAAATAACTGTGATCTCAATATCAATCAAAAAAAATTGTGATTATGATTTTTGCCATACATTTTTGCCATAGATAGATAGATAGATAGAGAGAGAGAGAGAATAAGAAAAAATGTTTTTAAATCAAAATTTGCACAAGTGTCATGGATCAAAACATTAGTACACAAACCAGTAGCCTAACATGTAGCCTAATGTTTTAGGTATTTGAGCACAAGCAGGCCAAATGCTTTTTTATTTTAAATAAATACCCCTTTTTTTCCCCTTTTTTTTAATTTGCTCATGCGCATCGTGCACTGGCATGGATAGGGGCCCACTGACACTGAGAGTGTACAGGGCCCAGAATTTGGTGCTACGCCTCTGATTTTAGGAGCCAAACTGTCCCTTTTTTTCTTGTTGGTGTTCTTCTGCGTTCTATTAACCTTGGAACTGGGAAGAGGGAAGTGGGAATGACGTCATCTCCAAGTTATCAGCGTTCAAGTTACAAAGTCAGAAAAAAACATGCCGATCTACCAGGCATTGTTAGCCGTTGCTAGCACGCCCTGCATTGTTGTTCACAAATACCGCATGAAGAATGTAAATATCACTATGGCAGCATTTTTGTTAATATTAGTTGTTAGCTGCAAAAAAATTCCAAAAAGTAAAGGAAAGGGAAAGTAGAAGGCAGTGCAATGGTGGGACGATAAGTGTTAGGATGCAGTGTGAAGCAGAAACAAGGCTTTTAGACTAGTGAAAAGAACTCACAATTTCCAGCATTTGATCCAGTATAAACATCCAACAGGACAGTGTGAGCAATGCCAAGAGCCAGAGAAAATAGAACATATACTTTTGATGTGTGTGAAATACAGACAGGAAAGAGGAATAATAGTTGAAAAGTTGGAGGGAATAGGAAGAATAGGATAAAGTGTTAAAAGCTTTCTTGAATGTGCAGAGAATACACAAGGGAGGGAGGAGGTGATGACCTTTTTGACTGTGACTGGACTTTTTAATAGGATGTAAAATTAAACGGAAATAGTAGATGAGTAACTGAAGGTGGCAGTAATACAACGCCATGGGTGCCAACTGCCGTAAAACACCAGAGAAGAAGAAGAAAAAATATTTTGCTATAATTATAAAAAAAAACTACTACAACATTGATATTTCCCTCATGGGATTGAAACGTTTTTTTTTTCATTATATTTTCATTTAATTTCATTTTGTTTCAAGGAAGGTAGTGACAGTGGAATGGAGTTTCCGATAAAAGAGAAACAGTGACAGTAAAAATTGAGCAATCAATCTTATGAAGAAAGCTGCATCTTTTGGCGAGTGGAACACATTTCAGCAAACAAAGTCGCTAAACAAACTGTTAGGAAACATTCAAAATAGAGCTGCAGCTATCGATTCTTTTAGTAAGTGATTACTCTAGCAAATTTTTGTCGATTAATCAAAGTAATCGGATAACAGTTACATTGTGCTCACTGCTTTTTTTTTTTTTTTTACATTGAAGCACTACACATTATTATTCTTAGTAAAACACAAAACAGAAAAGCCAGGTCACCTAAATTAACAACTTATATTTCTTGTCTTGAACATTCTGAGATCTCAAAATCAATATCTATACATTTATTTTTACTCTGGGCCATATCTTGCTTTTTTCAGTATTTTTTTTTCAAGTTTGGTTATTTTTATTTGATTTGTATTCATGCTTGTCTCTTTTTGCTAAATTATTGCCTTTACTACTGTACCATATTTATGATCTTATTTTGCTTACTTTATTTCTAGGACCAAATAATATCATACTTAGATACTAAGATAATTTAACTAGCTAATGTACATTTCTATAACATATGAAAGCATTCCCTCCACCTGCTTCCTCTACTCACTGTCAGTGTTTCCTGTTCTACTCTCTGCAATCAAATTAAATGTAAAGTGATTGGATGTGAAAAGTTATTGGTCACATTAGCTGCTTCTGTTGATGTATCATGAGTGTAATCCTGTTGTGTCGCTCTGACGACACACAGACCGGATGTTTACTGTTGACCTGCTGCAGCATTGACGATGTGCTACCATGCTAAGCTACGTGCTAAGCTAACTCTGTTTGACATCAGACACACTGCACTGTGTTTTCTTTTCGTCCCTTCTTGTAGTGACCACACACTTGGGACACTCTCTACCATTTCTTCTGTGGACTCTCTCCTTTCTGTCCCTCTCTTTTCTCTTCATGATTTTACAAGTCACGCAGCAGCGGAGGTAGCAGGCGCGTTGTGCCACAGAAATGACCGTCCGTGTCAAACACCGTGCACTATATAGTAGTCCAGATATATGTTTTATATGTATAATTATATATTGTACGAGGCTTCTAGGCACACAATTTTCCTTGAAGATATTTTGTAATTGAATAATCGAGATTTTTCGAGGAATTGTTTCAGCTCCAATTCAAAATGCAAAAGCCTTGCGGAACGAATTCTTGTTTGTTGCTTGTAAGGATAGTGCTCAACAAGAAAAAGTGATAAGGCTGAACAAAATTGATAGTAAGAAAATACAGTGTTCACTGTTCTAGGAAAAAAGGATGGCTCAGGGAGTCATTTCTGGAATTCAGACCACAGTGACAGAAGACCAGATAAAAGAAAATCTGACTGGGCCTAAAGCAGGTCTAAGAACAACCAGAAAGGGGAATCGGTGAGATAGTCTCTCTGTCTTTTTTTTTTTAACATATTTTTATTGATATTTCTTTGCAAATAATACAAATAAAAAAGGGCAAGACCAACATGTACAACTTGACAAAAACAAAACAAGACAAAAGGATCCAGCTGGAATAATGTTCGCTTATACATCCTATTATGTGATATATGATATGATTGTGGTGAATCTCGAGGGGACGTGACGTTACCGAGCGACAGCTGACGGCAACGGTGACCAAAATGAGGTATTTATGGACACAAGATGCTACGTCAGTGGCTGACGTGATTTTGGTAGCTGGGTCGCTTGCGGTGTGATAGCAGCATAAAACTAATCAAAACTAAACTGTAATGGAAAAAAAATGTCAAAACTAACTAATATTAAACTACAATTAGAAAAACAATGTCAAAACTAACTATAATTAAACTATCATGACAAATCCAAAACTAATATAACCTTGGCTATTGGCTGTCACCATGAAGACTTAGGGAAAGCAGAGTGGCTGCTAATGAAAAATAAAGTTTGAAGCCATGGAGTTTGAGGAAAACAAACACACGTGGTAATGTTTTTGCCACGTCATTTTGACAGACAAGATTGTCACTTTCATTCCTCATTCCATATTGCTATCCGTCATTTAAAAAAAAAAAATCTGATTGCAGTTAAACATAATCTAAATAGTGGCATTCACATCCTGCACAACTTCATCATCAGTAACCTCTCAAGTGAAGAGCATTCTTACAAATACACATGCAACAACCTGAGCGAGGATTCTTACATTTTACGCACTGACTGCGTCACACTCTCTACTCACTGACAGCCTCTAACCTCACTGTCATTGTGTGGAGAGTGTGATGAAGTCAGCTCTTAGTGACAGAGTTTTAAGGCTGTGAAGGTTTTTTAAAAAAAAAAAACAGGTTAAATGACCTCCTCCACGATGTATTAAAAGCGCGTAACGGAGAGGGTTTACTCAATGCTTGTGTCTGCTTAAGTGTGGCAGCACACTAATATGTCCCTAGTTTTCCAGTCCATCACAATGACAGACAGCCTCCAACTCTTTCTGTTTTTCATGAAAAAATTCAGTTATACATACAGATTTACATGTAAAAACACAGAGCACAAAATTAATCAATTGCATGTTTGATTTATCACATTGTGGGTGCTGAATGATTTAATTTGCATCTCCTCTTCCCAGTATTTTGCACATTCTAATGATCTGCATGTATTCTGCATATTCATGAGGGCAAACACGCCAACTGGACTGCCTGTGCTATTTTGCTCATCTGACAGATGCAATCCTCAGTGCACCCTGTTAGTAGATCAGCCTTGCACGTGCTATCAAGTTTGCAGGTGTTTTTTCACACGCAAACCTTTAGTGGATCAGGCCCCTAGTTTTCTGAGATCAAGGATGATAGGACAGTGAGTAGTTGTATCTATTCAAAAACAATGCCTATCTAGCCTGACGGGGGGTTTAGCCTCTTGGCAGATCTGAGATAGGACAAGTTTTTTGATCAGTGCAGATAATGTATGGTAACTTGGTGCCCTCTAAGCAGTTTTCAATATCATAATTCTTCTCAGCAGTGGACAGGCAACATAAAAAAGGCACGAGGGTGGAGCTTCTGAGTCTCATGATCTCTCTTACAAAGTACTGCCCCTACCCCTGCATGCATCTGAGGCATCCACCTCCACCACAAAATGTGGGGGAAATGTTAGGATGCAAAAAGACTGGGGTGCCAGTGAAAAGGTCTTTTAATTTAACCAAGGCACTCTCCGTAGCTGGGAACCAATTGAATGGTGACTAGGTGGAAGTCAGGTGGCTATGTGGGGTTTCAACTTTGCTATAATTCTGGACAACGCAACAGTAGAAATTGGAAAAACCCAGAAAATGCTCCAGCACCATGCAGGACATGGGGGTTGCCAGTCAACCACAACTTTAATTTAACAGGAGTCGAGTTTCACCTTGCATGCGCTGATGATATAACCAAGAAAACTCAGTGACCGAGCATGAAACCTCACACTTTTCAGGTTTGATGAAAAGCCTGTTTTCCAACAGCTGCTGAAGTAACAGCCTGTCGTGCTTAATGTGTTCCTGAAGAGATCAGGAAAAGAGGACATCATTTTAATAGATGAAAATGAACCAATGTCGCAGAAGATGTCATTCATCATGGATTGAAAAACACCTAGGCATTAGTTAGACTAAATGGCATGACGAGATACTCAAAATGCCCCAGTAGTTGAAAACCATTTTCCATCTCCCTTCTATATGTGGACGAGATGGTATTCATTGCAAAGGTTGTGTTTGGTGAACATTTTAGCATGATAAAGCGGTTTCAAATGAAGGATCAGTCAGTAGAAGGGAGGATTTATTTATTACGGTGAAATCATTGAGTCTGCGTAAATCTATATAGGACCTGAGTGATGGATCCTTTGTGCTGATATAAAAGAATCTGGCACCCAGAGGGGGAGATGAGGGTCTAATGAGACTGGAGGCCAAAGAATCCTGATAAAGGTCTCCATGGCTTAGAGATGTTATAAAGACGACTGGTGGGAAGTGGGGTGCCTGGCAGTGGGTCTATTGCACAAATGTAAGGGTGATGTGGGGGCAAAGTCCAAGCTTGGTCCCTACAAAATCAGAAACTAAATCATGATAAAACCAAAGGAATACTGTGAGCTGAGAGTGCCTCCTAATTTGCTTTGGGATTGCTTGGGTCCATGGTGGCCTGATAATTTTGCTAGGAAACAAGTTCATGGAATTTTAAGTGGACACAAAGAGCAAACCTGAGAAAGTTAAGGTCCAACAAAATCGCATTTATTGAAAAGAAGGAGGGAAAGGCGGGTAAGGTACATTTTGTGACTATTACTACTATTTGTGACCAGGGTCGTAGCCAGGATTTTGAAAATACCGAGGTCATTTTATTGTGGAAGGGGTCAGGCTGTCGGGTCAGTACTGTTTAGTTGGTCGTGTTCCTAATCTCTGATGTTTTTCATCGGCTTAAACGGATGCTAATATACACCATCAAGGTCCTCCTGTCACCTGTGCTCCACTCTGTTCTATTTGGTTTCCTATTAATAAATTAACAGAACAAACTGTAATACACACATATCCACTGATACATTATTTTTAAGCTTGCCAGGATCTGATAATTGTTGTGTCTCTTTGCAGATTTGAAAATTGTTTGAAATTGTTAGTTTCATTCAGTGAAGTACTTTTAATACTTAAATTCAAGCATATAATTTTGCTTAAAGTCTGTGTAAACCAAAAATAAATTTGTGTTTGAAGTGTTAGGTGTGGGTGTTGGATGGACCCAGAGCAGAGGCTGAGATCAGTTTCTTAAAGTCAAACCAGTGTTTATTTACAAAAAGCATCCTCCTTGTTCCATTTGGTGTAAGTCTGGATCATTACCCATAACATTTCTCCACACTTGATGAGCCGTGGACACATAAGCCCTTGGGTTCTCCTCTGGCCCCAATGGCTCAATGAAAATATTGTCAGGGTGTACATTTGTTGGAAATGTATCTTTCAGTACTTTCCACATCCGACCCCTGCTAGCATCAAAGAGTTCCAAGTCATTCACTGCAGTTTTCACATGTCGATTAAGGCAGGCCTTTTGCAAAATCTCTTCCATAGCTGGGACACCTGAGAGGCTAGCTAGGAGTCTCTTAATATCCCCCATAGCAGGTTGCCGTCCCACCATAACCTCTTCTAACTTTGAGATCCGAGGATGTGCTCCATCCTGAAGTGTAGGTAATTTATCAAGAATGTCTGACATATCTGTGCTTTGTAAAGGTTTATACTCCAAATTCTGTCCTCGAACAATTACTGGACACATCTTACCAGATCCCTTTTTCTCTGCCTTAGCTAACATCCTTCTGACTGCTGAGTCATATCCCCCAATAGCTTCATCCGGTTCACTCTCACTGTCACCTCCCATCTCTATCCATCTGTACCTCTGTCCACCCCGGTTTACTGAATGTACCGCTCTCTTTTTACTTGTAGAGGTTGGATACATCTTTATAGTTGTTTCAGATGTCCCTGTCTCTATTATTTGCTCCTCATCGTCTTTGATGTGATAATTACCATCCTGTGTAATCACTGGGAGCTGGGGATAGACATCTGCAAATTTTACCTCCCTCTCATAAGGTGGAGGGCCCCTATTTGAAGTGGTATGTGAAAAAGGTGAGTTTACTTTTTCCATTAGCTTTTCTGTTTCCCTTGTGTTTTTGTTTATTTCTGCAACACACTGTTCTTTTCTATCTTTTTTAGTTTTTAACAATTTTTGCCCCTCTTGTTCAAATAACTGCAGAATCCCAAGTTCTGTCTGTCTCTTCTCTTTGCGTTTTTGTCCTTTTTTACCCTTCTTTTGCCCTGGTTTATACGTGGACACGAGCACCTGCAGTGTTCTAACTACATCTGGGTTAAGAGTCCCTTCCACTGGCCAGGGCTGGTCAATGTCAGGCCAATGCTTACTCCATTTTTTTGACATCTCTGCAATCCCTTTAATGAGGGGATTGTTCTTTTGAACCACATCAACTGGCGTAATAGTTTTTAAAGGAAACATATCATGCTGATGCATGATTTAATACTTACATATAATACATTTGAAAACAAGACCACCTTACACCTTACACCCCCTTAATTTTCAAAAAATTAGATATTGTATTTTTTCTGATATCCTAGAACGAGATTTGATGCCTCTGAAAATAGGTAATTGCGAGATGTCCGCGAGATTTCAAACGTCGTGACATCACGAGGTACCTTTCTTTTTATTGGAGTAATCTGATAAAACACTTCCTCCTCTGTGATGTCTGTTAGCCCCAAACCCTCACCGAGGAACACATCCACCAGCAGGGGTATAAAACTCCCTGGCTCACTCCCCCACATTACCAGCTCTGGCCTGTAGGGGGACTCAATACGCGGTCGCTGCTTTGAGCCTGCTGGAAAATGCAGTAGAAGAAGAAGGACAGGCTGGCTCTACCCCCGATAGAACTGACCAATCAGAGCACAAAGGGCTGTGACGTTGCGAGGTAACTTTAGGTCATCCTTGAGACCAAGCGTTTCAACAAGCGCTTGATAATGGCCTAAAATGAGGATTTTGATAATGCAATTGTGGGGCAATGAAGGAACTAAATGACTTTTACTGAGGGCAGAAATGCTTTACAGGCATCCTAGTCTGGCATAGTGAAAAGGAGAAACAAGCATGATATGTCCCCTTTAAGATTTTAGCATCCATTTTTGACTTTGGCATTTTTAATTCTCTTATATCCCTCTTAAAGATTCTAATTAATCAAAAGGTTACCAATAAAATACGACAGCCCTACTCATTCATTAAAGAAAGAATAACTTTGCCAACCAAAGACGAAAACCATTAATTAAATGCTCTACCTGATCAGTCTGTTGCCAAGCGTCCCTTCTGAATAATTACAAATGTAAAGCAGACATACCTCACTGACCCACACAAAGAAATGGTACACACCAGCAAGCTAAATATGCATCAGTTTAAATGGGTGTATGCTCAAATTAGTGAAGGCAATCACACATATAAAGAGTTCATGGATAAAACTGTACTGGCCTGTTCCAATGACGACAGGTCCTGGTGAGCTTTTCATCCGCCAGCCCCCCTTGGTGTGAAGCACAGCCAATTCTCCTCCTCTGTTCTCCAAATTCATATGTATGTCATCTTCTCCAGCTCGTATACATCAAAATTGGATAGAGGAAAGGAAAAACAAAACAAAATTCATCACTCATCATTACCTAAGACTTCTTTTAAAAATCCCAATAAACAAATTGAAATATGTATGCATTAATTGCCAACTTTGGTTAGTCTATTTATGTTTCCAATCAAACTCCAGCAAGGCTATTACAATCATAACACATTAGCAAAGTTGTATATTTTGAATTAATAGGTGTAGTATATTCTTAATATGTTATTATCCTGAATTTTATTGATTATTCCTAGAAATTCTAAACACTAAAGCTGTTAGGTTTGATCCTTCTGCCTCTGTGAGAAGTAGGAAGAGTCAGGACACCCCCCTTTGTTCCTCCCACTAAATGTATCTGAGACATTCAGTGTCCTCTCAGCTCCCGACCAGTAAACATCACCCATGCACACACACACAGGGACCGGAGCAGAGTCACATAAGCACGCACCCACATTAAACATCGCCAAACATGGGGCTCATAGCAGCCTACACACGTTCTCTAATCGAGGCTCATGATATTTTTTATTTGTCAATAGTATGTTAAAGAATTACCTCTTTTTACAAATAGACCTCAGGTATACCCCCACTATTCAACCAACCCTATTCAAAAAGTTCACAGCCTCACATACCACACACACATGCTTAAAGGGGACATATCATGCTTGTTTCTCCTTTTCACTATGCCAGACTAGGATGCCTGTAAAGCATTTCTGCCCTCAGTAAAAGTCATTTAGTTCCTTCATTGCCCCACAATTGCGTTATCAAAATCCTCATTTTAGGCCATTGTCAAGCGCTTGTTGAAACGCTTGGTCTCAAGGATGACCTAAAGTTACCTCGCAACGTCACAGCCCTTTGTGCTCTGATTGGTCAGTTCTATCGGGGGTAGAGCCAGCCTGTCCTTCTTCTTCTACTGTATTTTCCGGCAGGCTCAAAGCAGCGACCGTGTATTGAGTCCCCCTACAGGCCAGAGCTGGTAATGTGGGGGAGTGAGCCAGGGAGCTTTATACCCCTGCTGGTGGATGTGTTCCTCGGTGAGGGTTTGGGGCTAACAGACATCACAGAGGAGGAAGTGTTTTATCAGATTACTCCAATAAAAAGAAAGGTACCTCGTGATGTCACGACGTTTGAAATCTCGCGGACATCTCGCAATTACCTATTTTCAGAGGCATCAAATCTCGTTCTAGGATATCAGAAAAAATACAATATCTAATTTTTTGAAAATTAAGGGGGTGTAAGGTCTTGTTTTCAAATGTATTATATGTAAGTATTAAATCATGCATCAGCATGATATGTCTCCTTTAACACACACACAGAAGGCTGTGCTAACAAGCCCATTGTCTGATTAAGGAGTCAGACAAATGGTTCATTTACTCCTGAAGCCTTAGGAGCTCCAGCTGACCTGATTCATTGTCTCTTATGCAGTGTTCCAGTTTCCATGTTTGTTGGAACCGCTTGTTCCCTAAAGGGTTAACAGACTTATGTCCAAACAATTCATGTCTTCCTTGAACCGCGACTTATTTAGAGACAACAATCACTGGACAATTTGCCAGCATTATGCTGCCGCCTGAATTCATACACATGTGTATACATATGTTACAATCCAAGCTTTGGCACAAAACCTTCAATTAGTCCACTTTTTCTTAATAATCTTACAAACCCCAAGAAAGATATAACCCTCCAAAAGCAGAAAAAAAAGCAAAAAACTGCAGTTACAGACACACTCACTCTCTATTCCAACACACACACAGAGCTCCTCAAACACACACATGTAGGTACACGCAGACACACAGCTCCAGCACACTTCTCCTCCCAGAGAACTCCAAGTTATTTCTTTCCTACTGAAAGGAAGGCATTTAGTCTTAAATTACTCTATCTATCCCTAACTTAACTTTTAACATTTAAGCCTACTTTTAGTCAACTTTTTACTTTTCCTTGAAGCAAGCTTATTGTCTTTTTCCTTTATACCTTATTTAACTTTTTTCTTCTTCTGTCCTCACTTGTTTTAGATTTTGCCAATGTTTCTCTGGGCCCAGAGTAAACTTTCTATGCTTTTTAAATCAAATTTCTTTAAACTAAACTTTTGCAGAGTGTCTAAGTACCCATGACTTACCATCAACTAAGATATACAGGCCCTGCTCTTATTGAACTTGCATGTTGTATACAGCACACCCTATATCGCTACTAATTTAAGTTTATCCCGCACTTGGTGCCATAATTCCTTTTTCCTCTTTTATTCCTCTTTTATTCTTCTTTTATTCCTTACACTTATTTTCTCTTTTATTCCTTATTCCTTACACTTATCTCTATGTCCCCCCTTTAGTGACAATACCTATTGTCAATAAATTTAGAACGAAGCACTCCATCAAACGCACCGCAGATAACCAACCACACAGAGTCATATATGGTCTGACCCAGAATGGAAAAACACAGCAGCCCCCACAGGCAAAACAGCCCCAAAAATGTGAGAAAAAGCTCACCCTTGTATGCCGGCATTGGAGCGGGTTTGGAAGAAGGGGCCGCCGAGCCCACCAAGGCCAGAGCACGCCTGAGTTTGCGTCACCAAAAATTGTAGTTTCTCGCTGGTTGATCTGGAGATGCGGATGAAGAAGAAGCTTCGCTGACACAGACTTGTTTCTTTAAAAAATAAGTTTATTACAAAATCAAGCAAGTGTCTGAATCAGGCACTCCGGAAAAGCCCGAGAGGTTGTCAGCCGAATCAAAAAACCTCCCGAGCATTGTAAGGGACATGCATTTATACCAGACACATTCTTTGAAGTATACATAGCCATGCAGGCAGGGTGTACTCTCATTGGACCAGAGCATCTTAGGGTGTTTTCACACCAACCACATTTAGTGCGCACCAAAGAGGTTTTGGGCCAGGGTTTGGTATGTTAGTGTCAATGTGAATGCAACCACTGCATTTTGGTGCGCACCAAATCAGCCGGTCAGAGATCTCGATGAAGGGGTGGTCTCGATCCGCTCCTTCTCCCGACATTTGGTGCGGTTTCACTGGTGTGAAACCAGTGCTTAATTTGTGCCGGAGCTAGCCGGAGCGCGCTCCGGGACCTCTTGGATCGGATCCAGGACCTATTTGACCCGCTCCGGCACCTCTTTGATCTGCTCCGTGACCTTCCCTGTCAATAAATAAACTGTGTTTTTATCTGTGTTTTCTCTGTGCTTTAATCCTCTCTGAAGTGACGCCTCTTGGCTTATTTCTTATGCATTTTACTCAGAAATTAGGGGGGAAAAAGTGATTCATGTCGCCACGCGGTCACAACGCAATGCGCATTGGGAAGGTATTGTTTCGCACGGCACAGCATAAGCGACACTTCACAGCCAGTTCACTGACAACGTTGTTACACTTGGCTTGCTAAAATGTCAAAGCGACAATCAAAACTCTCCAGTTTTTTTAAACCAGTCGGTCAGCCAGACCCCAAACTGGCCAAAGTTGTTCCGGAGGCAGAACCCGGCTCCGCAGATACGGGTGGTGACAGCATAATAGCCGCTGAAGATGTGGTCTGTGCAGTCAGGAGGAGCACAGATGAGGATGAGGGAGCAGTGATGTCAGTTCACGAGGAACATGAAGAGGATGATATTGATAACCAGGACAAATCAGAGAGTGACAGCAACGATGAAGGAGGTGAGGAGGAGGAGGAGGAGGAGGACGTGGCTGCGGGTGAAGGGGAGACCCAGACTGCATGGGGTGTGTGGACTAAAGCTGAGTTCAAAGTTAAACAAGGATTTTATCCCTGGCTTACAGTGGACAAGTCAGGTTTTGGCTGTATAACATGTAAAAAAGTCGGGTCGTTGGGCCCAGAAAAAACTGCAGGCATGAAACTGGCAAAAGAGTGGGTCACAAGTTCGGTCACATCCTCCGCTACAGCCTTACAGAAGCAAAAAAGGGCTTTAAGGAAAAAGATCTGTGAGCATGGAAAGACTAAGGCACACGTTGCAGCAGAGACTATTTTGAAAAAGGCAAGAGATGACACATTGCCAACTGCAGTGATCAGTTACCAGTCTGAGCATATGCAAACAACTGCAAGGGTTTTCCGTACAGCTTATAAGGAGGCCAAGCGTCACAGACCAGCGTACGGTTTTGAGCACCTAAATAGACTGTCAGCAGCTGAATGGTGTGGAGATGGGGAAGATTCTCCACTCTAACGTTTCATGTTCCAACATACAACAGTACATCTCATCCGAAATGAGAGGAAAACTGCTTGACAAGATAGTTGTATGTGCTCCAAAAATTGCGCTCCTCCTGGATGAGGCAACCAGCTTAAATAAAAAGAGCGCATTGATTGTGTATTTAAGGCTTCAGTTGCCAGATATGAAATCGCCTGAGAACATATTCCTTGATCTTGTCGAGATAGAAGATTTCAGTGCTAAAGGCATTGTCCACGAACTACTGGCTTGTTTAAAGGATGCCAAGTTAACTGAAGCCTTTCTTTCAAACACGCTCATCGGCCTCACTTGTGACGGCGCATCATTGATGCTCGGGCGTAATAGCGGAGTGGCAGCAAGGCTGCAAACACTGTTCCCCAAAATATTAGTATGGCACTGCTCTGCCCATCGTCTTGAGCTAGCTGTCGGTGATGTGATGAAAGAAATAGGGGCAATTAACCACTTCAAAATACTGATGGATAAGCTGTATAGCCTGTACAGTACATCAAATAAAAACAGATTGGAACTGAAAAGTGCTGCAGACAGTTTAGACCTGCAGTTGTGTAAAATTGGTCGGGTCCTGGACAATAGATGGGTAGCATCCAGCTTCAGAACGGTTGAAGCTGTGTGGAAAAATTATCCTGCGCTCCACAAACACTTTGCCCACGCAGCAGAGGATGGCGCACGTGACCGCTCCTCTAGGGACACCTATAGTGGCATGGAAAAAAAAGTGTCATCATATGCATTTGTCAACAACTTGGGAATAATGTATGATGCACTACAAGAACTGTCGGAACTGTCCCTTGAGCTCCAAAAACGAGAATGCACAATCATAATGGCACATAAAGCCATCTGTCGGCAGATCTTCGAGGCCATGTCAACGCGACCGGGACATCACTGCGAGCTGACTAAGAAGGGAATTGAGGAGAACTCATTCAAAGGTGTCCCACTACATGCAGGACGAGCCAGTGATCGAACCCTGGACCACACAGAGTTTTTTGAAAGCCTGGCACGCAATCTGGAAAAACGTTTGCTGTCACAGGGAAAACACCAGACAGGATCCAAGTCATATAACAAGTTAATTGACGATTTAAAAGTCCTGTACCCGCAATATTGGCCACAGGATGCAAGCGCATTGTATGGGGAACATGAAGTTGAGGCGCTCTGCCAGCAGTTTGGCATTGATGATGATCTGCGAAGTGTCATTCGGGCATACAGAGAATACCGTGACAATGATGGAGAAATGATCCCAGATGGACTAAAGGGCCTCTTTGCTGCGGTCAACACTCTCCCCATCTCAAGTGCAGAGTGCGAGAGAGGTTTTTCTCAAATGAATCTAATCTGCACTGCAGAAAGGGCATCTCTCCACACGTCCACCATCTCCTCCCTACTGTTTTTGTGTCTTGTTGGACCACCACTGACTCTTTTCAACCCCATGCCATATGTAAAGTCATGGATTGCTAATGGACATAGAAGCGCCCTAAGCCAGAGGAGTAAAACAAGAAGCAAGAATGAGGACATCGGCTCCATGGATGTTGTGTGGGCAGTTTTCGACAGATAAATTGAAAGGTAAGCACACGTTGTTTATTACTATTTTTCCGTTGTGCAATGTTATTGATTAGGAGCGATGTGTGAGCTGTGTGAAATGATGAGTGAGCGAGTGAAAACGTGGTGTAAAGTCCCATCATTGTGTGGGCATGATTAGCGCATCATTGCTTCATTTGTATACCGGCGTTTTGCAATCAGCACCTTGGACAGTCAACGAGCGAGCTGCGCTGTTTGGTGCTGTGTGTGTGCGTGTGCGCGAGCGAGTGTGTACACAGTTGCACCGTGATTGACACTTGACAGTGAGACTTGACAGTGATGCTCCGTTCAGGCTTTCTTTTTAAAATAAAACATTCAGTCCTAATTCAATTTCCCCTCCATCTGAAGGGAAAACACATGGAGTGAGGACAAGACAGCCGGTGAGAGAGACAGGAGGAGGGGAGCTGGGAGGCCTTTGTGGTGACTACAGTTTACAAGAGAAGACAATCGGTCAACAAGCATAAAGTTATTTGTGGACAAAGCACACAACAACGTGGCAAATAGACAGGAAATTTAATCAGACTGTGTCTGCTGCCTGTCAAGTTTGGTTGGATACATTATTACAGTGCAGAGTGCACAACTCATCATTCTAGTGATGTTTGGTCATTTATGTTTTCAATTTCATCCTTCCAAATAGAGACCTTTTTTCTAATTCTTTCTTGATTTTATATTCTTAGGCTTTTGTTAAATTTATTGTATTTAATTTTTCTGATGTGGTGCTTACATGACAGTGACACACAAAGAATTCTATTAGCAATAAAATATGTTTATTTGCAATATGTCAGTTATTTAAATTGCTCATTCCAAATTGATTCCAAGTGTTCTGATGGGCCACATGGCGTGCCAAATGTTGCTGCAAATGTTATACTAGGTAGGTGCGGAAATTAAGGTTAAAAAGAAGATAAAAACGTGTTAAAACCCGAGAAAAAAGTTTTTTTTCGGCGCACAATTTCGAAGGGGGACCCGGCACCTGATTGGGGACAAATTAAGCACTGTGTGAAACAAAGTGGTCCGAACTGATCTACTTTTGATGCATTGTGGGTATTGGAAGCACTGAACTATGGGTAAAGTCTTTCATTGTTTACTTCCTGTTTATCCCTCGTTCGGATGGTTAGGTTACTCAATCTGTGGATTTGTTTATTCTGGTTATTTGTTTTGTTTATGACAATTCGGGATAAGAAAAAACTCAAACCGCGGAGAAACGTGGACTCAGGAGGAGATAAGATGTTTAATAGACATTTGGTCAGACGAGCACACCAAGGAACAACTTGCAACAACACATAAAAACAGCGACATATATGCGCTATTCAGCAAGCAGCTAAGGGAAAAAGGCTACCTGAGATCGGCGGAAAAATGCCGTGTTAAGACAAAAAAACTTTGCCAAAAATATATTCAAGTGCGTGATTCACTCAGCAAAACGGGAAATTCTGGCAAAGAGAAAGAGAAATTTCCCTGGTACGACGCTCTGACTGGAATACTCGGGGCATAACCTGTCGTTGATCCGGTGGATTTGGTGGAAAATGAAACCTCAACACCTTCGCCTGCTGAATCTAATTACGCTGCGTCCGACCCGGTGAACCCGTCCGACATCGATGCTGATGGTGAGCAGCGTATGTATTTTTTAGTTACACTTCTTATATTATGGAGTTTTATACACACAAACACAAATCCATTCGAAATACTACATTAACCCTTTAACTCCTAGCTCAACCACTTTGCAGAGGTCATTCAATTAAGGAATATTTAACATGTTAAAAAAAACATAACATGTCATTGTCTGTTACTGTCAATGTTTTATGATACAGAAAAAAACATCAAAAAAACAAAAGAGCTGAAACTTTGTTTGTGGCATTTGAAGGTTTAAAAAACTGAGAGCTACTATTATTTTTAACCATCTTTATTTCAATTACTTGACCATTTACTGATATGATGTATATGTACATAAAAAGTTTGTTATTCATGAAAAAAATTGTGTTTGTCAAACTCGGGATTATCTATTTTATTTTGTTTATTTATTTATTTTTGCATTTTTTACACACTTTCCTGCCTTTTCTAATGGATTTTGTCCCAAATATTTTAGCATTTTAATGCCATCACACAATCAGCTGTTGGCTTTACAATCTTTCAATCCAACACCCAGAAAATATCATTTTTTGTCCTCTGTTCCCTGAAAAATTAATGGATCCAAACTATGATTTAAGTTGTTCTGTTTCTTAAAACACTAAATATTCATGAATTGAATGATGACCTCTGCCAAACAGTTGAGCTGTTAGTTAAAGGGTCAACCATTAATCATTTAGTATATGAGTTAACAAAAACATCATCCACTTATGTTTCAAACAGGGGAGGATTCAGTTTGCAACCTGGATGAGTCAAATGTGTCACAGAGCATTGAGAGCGGGGACAAGGAAGAGAGCCCTAAAATGGTGAGATTGCCTATTCCTGGAGCGCAGGCCCGTAAAAGAAAGGCGAAGTCGAACAGACTCAATGATGAATTACGGGAATACATGGCCTACAGTAGAGGGATGATGCAGGAAATACAAGAAGCTGAGCAGAGGCGGCTGGAAGAAGAGACCTCTGCGTTTGAAAGAATGATGAAGGCTCAACAGGAGACAGATGAGAGGAGATTTCAGGCTTTACAGGCACAACAACAACCCAGTAACCAGATGCTTATGCAGCTAGTGAGCACTCTGGTAAATGTTTTGCCTGGTCAATCTCAATCAATGTCACCCTGGTCAACACCTCACCCCAGGGCCTGGCCACCGGCACAGCCACCACCATATCAACCACAGCCTGCTGTCCCACCACCCGTGCTTCCTCATCACCCTCAATCCTCCCAAAATGAACATCCAAGCACTTCGTCACTTCTACATGACCTTAATAACCAGCAGGAGTTTTACAATTTCTAGTCTCTTTATGTCGGATGTGTTCTTGGTGCAGTTAAAAATGGTTTAAGTTGAGAGCCTTGATTTGTAAAGTGCAACTGAGGAGTAAGCCATTTCAGGTGTGAATGTTTGTCTGTTTTTCAAAGGTCTTTTTGAGTGTTTGTGTCTGTTAAACTGTTAAAGTCCATTTCTTATATTCACATGGGTACAAACAAATACATTTGTGGTCAATATAATGATTGTTTTCTTCAGAGGAAGAAGATATTTTGTGTTTTCATGTTTTTGACAATATGCTACCTCATTCTCATTTACTTCTTTGCTAAAATACTGATGTGAGAAGCAGCACTTTTTTGTAATATACTTTTTTTATTAATTGAGGTAATGACTTTTATATCTACAAAAGCAGCACTTTTGAAAATAAAAATAATTGCTTTAATTCTGTTTGTGCTATTCACATGTTGTACCATTTACAAACATAAAATACATTACATGTTTGGCTTTCACATGAATCAAGAATGTAGAAAATCTAAACACTTTGTGGTAAAAGTGGTTTCAGTAAAAGTATAAACCACTTTTAATTAAAAAAAGTATTTACAGCCCACAAAATATGAGAACTTTAAGTGAAGTAAAAAGGAAGTTTTTTAGAGTCATAGCAGCACTTAATTCCAACAAAAGCCCATAACTGGTGCTATGAAATTAGTAGTACATCCCTTTCACAGCTGGCAGTTTGGACAAATGGTTAAAAAAAATTACATTTTAGAAAAATAGCTACACAGTGCATTTCTGATGTCATGAGGCTGCTGTTGCCCATGCATCTGCTCCTGATGTCCCACACCCTCCGATGCCTCTACTTCTGAGGGTTCTCCATGATCTCCCTCAAGAAATTCCTCATTGCGGTCCTCGCAGTAGTTATGTAGCACACAGCAAGCCGATACTATGGGACTTATGAATGTTATGTGGGTATCATTTATTTTCAAAAGGTAGCGCCATCGGCCTTTGAGGCGACCAAATGCCCGCTCAACTGCCATACGGGCTAAACTGAGTCTGTGATTGAAATATAACTTCTGTGGTGTTATCCCTCCACCTTCTGGGTAAGGTTTCATCAGCCAGGTTAGTAGCGGGTAGGCGGAATCCCCCAAGAGAAGAAGAGGCACATCGACCCCCTCGAACGTTTCACTCCAGTGAGGTGAAAGTGTGCCTGCACTACCTAGCTCATACAGTGAAGAGAGGGAGAAAACACGAGCGTCGTGTACCTTGCCTGGTCGCCCCACATTAACCCTCCTGTTGTCCTCATATTCTGTATACACCCCGTGTCCTCCGGGTCAAAATGACCCGTCTTCACTAAACCCCCAATAAAAACAGCTTAATTCAATTTTAAACACCAAATGTTATCTTGCTTAAAGAAATAACTTGTCATTCACCACAAAATGTGTGAAAACCTGAGTTTTCCCTCTTCACTTGTATTTCTATAGTTTAAGAAACGAATAGAAATGTGCAAAAAGGAGTTTTGAATGGATTTTTATTCATCCCGATTACTCAGTTTCTTTTTTTTCAGTGAACAATTTAAGACAATATGTCAAAATTGTGAAAAATAACATAATCCATTCAACTAATTAGCACAACTAGCACCACTCTCTGCATCCCATAGACTAGCTGCAGCCTCACCTCGGGACCTGTATACACCTGCTAAGATTAGCAGCCCTAAGTAGGCCTGCAGGTAAGTCTCATCCATCTTTTTCCACCAGTCTCCATATTTGCGACAACCCTCCAAATTTGCCATCTCCAGGATTATTACCTCTGCCAAGGAGGTTATGTTTTCGGGAGAGTTTGTTTGTTTGTCTGTCTGGCTGTGAACAAAATAACTCAAAAAGTTAAGGATGGATTTTGATGAAATTTTCAGGAAATGTTTAGCATGGGAACAGGAAGAAGTGATTCAATTTTGGTGTTTATCCAGATCACTTTCTGGATCCACCATGACGAAAAACTGTGATCTATGTGAATAACAACTGAACTAAGACTCCATCCACACGAAGCCAAACCGAGGTCTAAACGCATACATTTTTTGCCGAATCTGCGTATCATCCATATGAAGACGGCGTTTCCGGGGTCTGTAAACGATCATTTTTGAAACCAGGTTCTAGAGTGGAATGATTGTGAAATGCTGTATACGCACTTACGCACTGTATTACTGGCTCTCCGCAAGTTTTCAGATACGCTGACGTCATAGTTTCATATCTTCATTGACGCACATGCGCCACACGCGACAATAACAATGGCGGCGTACGCGAAACATATGTGCTGATGAAGCTAGTGACCCTACTATCCCTGTTGCAGCAAAATCTCCTTCTTCTCAATCACCACCGAGTTGAACAAACAATTATCGAGGACACATTATGCCACTTTATGATCACTTTATCACAATCTCTGTTTACAACTTTTGCCGCAAGTGCGCATGCCCACAGTTTTTTCGTCTGTTTCCGCTCATTTCTGTCATATCGTTACAGCGGCCCTAGACGTCTGGCATGCATTTTACAGGGTTCTGATGCATATCAAGTGCATTCATATAGACGCAAACATTTTCTGAGATGTCTTCGTCTTTATGCCGATCGTTTTGGAAACTGTTTAGCGTTTTGTCTTCGTGTGGATGGGGCCTAAGATAGATATCATGATGAATCTAGTTGCTAATGGTATGTTTTCATGGTCAAGGAATCTAAATATTTAGATGAAATAAAGGTAGGACCAATATTTATGGTAAAAATCACAATATGGGAGAGGACTGTGGTGCTGGTAGAGGTCTGCGCTCTCCGAGTGCTTTTCTAGATTTCTCTATTGCTGGTGTGATGAACAGGTAGAATGTAGAGACAATGTCATTGGCCTGATTCATCATGCTCTGGGATGTATTCCTGTTGATTAGTAGGAAGCTTGAAATAACGAGGAAAACATCCGTCATGTCTTTTGACATTTAATGCGATGATAAAAGGCTGCAGTGAACATTAGAAGCAAAGATCTCTCCAGAATACACACATTTCTTTTCTGAATAAAAACCAAGCGAAGTCAAGTACCGTAACAACAGATACATACACTTCCTGTTTTTCATTTCAAAATAAAAGCACTCCGGAAGTGTCGATGTTTAGGCATTTCAATATAAAACAAGTATATAGTGATACGAAATTTGCCATTCTTGCAGCTCTGCTGTCAATTAAACGATGCAAATACTTAACAATATTTATAACAATATTCTAACTGTGAATTATATTTTTTCCTGCACCTTTGTCTTGAGAACAAACAATTCTTAACAATTCCTCCCCATCTTCTTCTTCTGATACATCCTCCATTTCCTCTTCTGAATCAGAGTTGTCTTTGCTGGACATCTGAAAAAATCTGCTCTAGAGCCTCTCCAACGTTATAACACACACTCATGGCTCCAGCACAGAGAGAACGTGGGTCCTGTCATCTGCAGCACCTTTATAACCTCTAGAATCCACAGACAAAGAGCTCTGCAATCTGCGAGAACGCCACCTGTCTTGTCTTGTTTACTTCTGGTACTGTCTTGTTTACTTCTGCTACTGATTGATCTGAGACACAACTAAAACATTGTTACATTCTGTGGTGTGTAAATTACTCTGTGACCTTGATTTCAACTCTATTTGTCTCACGGGTCATTTTGACCCGAAGACCACCTTTGTAACTTTTTTTGTACAGCTTACATGGAAATGTGAATAAAAGCAGCATTTCACTTTTTCTGCTGTTTAGGCCAATCTAAGAAAAGTCAAGAAATTTCAAGTTGAAAAAATATTGTTTAGGGGATTTTTTTTTGTTTTTTAACACAGTTACGGGTCATTTTGACCCGATGACAACAGAAGGGTTAATGTCCCAAAATCTCATCCTATGGTCCACCACCCCCTGCAAAATGATTGAATAGACCCCCTTTCTGTTATAATAATCGGATGAGTTTTCTGATGGAGCTCTTATCTGTAAGCAGGTTCCATCAATGGCACCTGCCACTTGAGGAAATCTCCACTTGTCCCGAAAACCCTGTATAATTAGGCGTAGTTCTGCTTCAGAGGGATGCTTGAGGAACATAGGCTTCAAAACAAAATTTATGGCAGTCACAACTTCTTGGGTGATGATGCAGCATGTTGATATCCCAACAGCAAAGAGGTGAGAGATGGACCTGTACTCCAGGTTAGTGGCCAACCTCCAAATAGAAATGGCAACACGCTTCTGTACAGGTATAGCCTGTCTATAACTTGTGTTTTGACGTTTCAGCCATGGCCAGAGAGTGTTGCAGAGAATATCAAAACTGACTCTCTTCATCCTGAAGTTGGACAGCCATTCTTTGTCTGTCCAGGTGTTGTATATGTGATCCCACCAACCATCTCTACGGGCATGTGCCCATATGCTCCTGTGGAACAGAAAAATAAAATTGGTGATATGTTCTCTTTTGATATTCATTGACTGACTGTCCATTCCAGTAAAATATACCTAATTGACTGTTAAAATACATTGTGCCCCCCCCCCCCCTTTATAATTCCCACAACAGTGTCAAAGTAGCCTATTTAGTCTTTGTGACTTGAAAAGATAATGTCAATACAGTAATATGAAATAACAATGAGTGGCAGAGGCAGAAATATTTCCAGCCGTGGACAGTTTGTTGTGTTCTGCGGTGAAATGCGTCCGTGCAGAAATGCAGTTAGGCGGAACTAATGTACTGCCCCGCATTTGTCAAATTAGCCTGCGGCTGCGGGATGGCTGTGGAGTAGCTTTCAAAAAATATAGCCTAAGCAGATTAGAGACACCAATGGCATACCTGATGGATCTGCAAGAATATCGCCATCTGATGAGATGATCATTCAGGAGGATGGCACGTCTCTTCTCTCTGAAGTGGCGTACAATATGCCGTCGGCGAATCAAATGCATGATGACGTTGTTTTCGAGTCGGAGCCGCGACTCATTTTCAAACTGAATAACTTTAAGAAAATTACCGACACACAATAAATAATAGGCGAAAATCAGACCAAAGAGGGCAACAAATAGCCTACCTGACCACCTCCATCTCGTTAACCGGAAGTGACGTAGTGACGTTGCTGTTAAGGTCTATTTTGATCCGTTTAGAAATATGCGTGTGTGAAACTGAACCGTACCATCGTCTGTTTGCTACATTTTAAAGAAATTTTGCCTGGTGCGGACCAAAGTAATTGAACCATAGGTTTGAAAACGCCCTTAGATAAATGACCAGCGACCGAAAGTTTGGCTCATGAAGCCTGAAGTGATGGCCTTTAACCTCTGACACAGGGTTCATCCCCTTAGGTATCAGTTTTAAGTTCTCAGCTATTTACCTAACCACAGGAGTTCGGTTTTCTTAAGAAGTAATATGTGTAGAATGTTCTTTGTTGTGCATCCTGTTGATTGCATCCTGAGTGAACCAGGCCAACTTCAGTCTAATCATCAGCTCACCCCCAAGGTCACCCATCTAACAGTCACAACAGACACTTCAACGGTTCTCTAAGAGGCGCTGGAGAATGAGACGAAGGTGCTGCTTATGTTCGTTTAAATCTTTAGAAAAGATCAAAAATGTCATCCAGGTAAATGAACACAAACTTATTCAGCACGTCGCGGAAAATGTCATTCATAAAGGACTGAAAGACTGCCGGAGCGTTAGTGAGACCAAATGGCATAACCAAAAACTCGAAGTGGTCCATGGGAGTGTTAAAGGCAGTCTTCCACTCATCTCCCTCTCTGATGAGGATAAGGTGATAAGCGTTCCTAAGATCTCATTTGGAGAAGACCTTAGCTTTACAGAGAGGCTCAAACAAAGGATCAATGAGTGGGATAGGAGATTTATCCTTAATGGTGATATCATTAAGGCCACGGAAATCAATGCAAGGGCGGAGTGAAGAGTCTTTCTTACCAACAAAGAAAAAACCTGCCCCTATGGGAGACGAAGAAGGCCGAATTAACCTGGAAGCTAACGACTCGGAAATGTAATCCTGCATGGCCTCCTTCTCCAGACGAGACAAGTTGTAAAGTCAGCTAGATGGTAAGGGGGCGCCAGGGAGCAGATTAATAGCACAGTCATACGGGCGGTGAGGCGGCAGTGTCTTGGCCAAATCTTTACTAAATACCTGTGCTAAGTCATGATAGCAAGATGGTACCGAGGAAAGATCAGGAGGTGCCAGTGTAACAGGGGGCGACGAGCTAATGACTGCCGACTGTAAACAAAAAGCGTGACAGTGAGTGCTCCAACTGACGATGGAGGAAGTGGCCCAGTTAATGTGAGGACTATGGAGTTTAAACCAAGGTAACCCGAGAATAACTGGTGAGCAAGGAGACAAATGACAAAAAATTTAATCCTCTCTGAATGATTGCCTGACAATAACAAAGTGAGGGGAGTAGTCTCCAATTTTACCTCCGAAATGACTCGCCCATCTAACGCCAAAACCTGTTTAGCCTGAGAAAGCGAGGTGGTGGGAATATTGTGAGCCCTAACAAAAGCCTCATCAATAAAATTGCCATCTGCACCACGGTCAAGAAAAACTGAGGTCTGAATAACTGAGGAGGGAAAACTAAGGGGGGCTGAAAAAGTGGACCTGAGAGAAGGGCTAGAGAGGGTTGACGTATGACTCACCATTACGCCCTTGATTAATGATGAGTCCTGTCTTTTAACAGCAGGGGGCAGGACTGAAGGGAATGTTCCGCTCCTCCACAGTAGAGGCACAAGTTCTCCGCCTTGCGTCTTCTTCTCTCCTTTGAACTCAGTCGTGTGTTACCCAACTGCATGGGTCGAGTCGGCAGGGGGAGTAGGTGAAGGCAGAACTGGATGAACTGGAGCGGGGCGAGCAACGGAAACCAGATGACCAGAAGGGGGAGTCTGACGGAGGGTACCCACAGCCCTCTCCCTGCTTCTCTCTCTCAGTCTGCCGTCTATTTTTATGGCTAAATCAAACAGCTCCTGCAAAGATTTTGGTTCATCCCTGGTTGCCAATTTGTCCTTAAGTTCCTCTGAAAGTCCCTTCACAAATAATGCCTTTAACGCAGCCTCATCCCAACCACATTTCCCAGCCATGATTTGAAAATCTACCGCATAACTGGCCACAGACTGATTACCCTGAGATAACGCCAGGAGCTGTTTAGCAGCATCTTGACCAAGAACTGGGTGATCAAAAACCTTACGTAATTGGGTGGAAAATGTATCAAAAGAGGTAAGTACACTTGAACCTCCCTCCCATAAGGCTGTGGCCCATTTAGCAGCTTTACCCCTGAGAAGATTAATGGTGTAAGCAATCTTGGCTTCATCAGAAGCATAGCTGTGGGGCTGGAGCTTGAACACAAGGTTACAATTAAATAAAAAGCGGCTGCAAAAACCAAAATCTCCCGAAAAAGGTTCGGGCTGTGAAACAAATGGTTCTTTAAAATGAACAAAATCCTGAGAGAGAGTAGCAGGGGAAGAAGCCGGCGCAGCACTCACCACTGTGGCTGAGGGAGCCTTGGTTTCGCTGAGCTGAGTGTTAATTTGTTGCACCTGGCGAGCCATCTCCTCCAATGTTCCTGTCACTCCTTTCGACAGGGTGTCATGATGTCCCAGAAGCGTTCCATGTGAAACCAGAGCTTCTTTAATCTGATCCAGCCTCGCGGACTCCATAATGAGGCCGGCTGATTCTATTAGGTGTGGGTGTTGGATGGACCCAGAGCAGAGGCTGAGATCAGTTTCTTAAAGTCAAACCAGTGTTTATTTACAAAAAGGTGAAACACAGGTGAAAAATAAATAATAAAGGTGGCAGTAGCAGGAGCTCGTGGAGACCTGGAAAAAATGGAAGAGAGGAGAGATATTAGTCCAGGTGGGAAAAGAGCATACGTCCAAAGAGTCACCAAAAATGAGACAAGGGCAAAATCTCCGTGAGAGGAGAAGAAGGCTTAGGGCCAGCACACTCTATGTGAACGAACCACTTAGCCATGCAGTCAGCCAGCACTGAGTAGACTCCTCCATGCGCTTAAGAAGGCAGATGATCAGAGCCGGAATCAGGAACAGGTGCCTCTCCAGCACAGGATCCACTCCACGGCGCCGCCCAAACAGGAACTCAGTTGAAGGTGCCTAGGCAGCCCACAGCGCCGCTCAGGAGAAGTGGAAGAAGGGGGAAAGACAACCCGAGAGGGGAGAGAGGAGCAAAAACTGGATGACTGAGACCAGTCCTCACATGAAGTTTTTCATACCACAGAAACGTGTCATTGACCACTGAGCCAAATTTGAGAGATTAAAAAAATATTGCTAAGAACATAAAATTAGGTTTCTAAATCATGCAAAAACAAGCACTTCTCTCTGCTGCAAAGTGCTGGGGGCGTGTCAATTAGAGGTGCTGGAACCAAGCACATGCAGGAGGAGGGCCTCCTAATATAAAACCATAATTTTATCAGCTGGAAAGGCACTATTACTGAACTCACATCACTAGTAGACTTTTGTAGTCATGTGATGCATTATTATTGATTTAAATATACAGAAGCATGAGCAGATTCATGCAGCACCAGTAATCAGACAGTAATCCAAAAAACATGTATAATTTTGAAATGCTGACATTTTACAGCAATGACTTCTCATACCTTTGCTTTCTTCATCCAGTTACTTTCTTTACTTTATTACCACAGTGTCCCAAATTACTTCATCTGCACATTAGTTTTAAAATATTCGAAACATACACTCCTGATAAAAAAATTAGACCAGTTGAAAAATTGCTAGAATTTACCTTTGGCACTTTTGGATCTTAATGAGGTTTTAAGTAGAGCTACAATATGTTAAAGCAAGAAGGGGGAGTGTGACAAAAAGCCCTTTGAAAAAGTAATTTGTTGAAAACAACAAGTAAACTGAAATAAGCTGTTTATCAGCTGATCAAAATTTTAAGACCATCACTCAAAAAATGACAAAAAACTCTCCAAACCAGAACAAAAATTTTCTCAGTTGGACTCAGTAATGAGTAGCTCCACCGTTCTTGTTAATCACTAAAAAAATTCGTATGGGCATGCTTGATGCGAGTGTTTCCAGGAAGCTTTTGGGAACATTGCTCCAAGTGGTGAAGATAGCTTCATGAAGGGCCTCAACTGTCTGGAACTGATGGTTATTTTTATAAACTTCCCTTGCCATCCATCCCCAAATGTTCTCTATGGGATTTAAATCAGGCAAACATGCGGAATGGTCCAAAAAAGTGATGTTATTCTCCCTGAAGAAGTCCTTGGTCAAGCGAGCATTGTGAACTGCAGCGTTGTCCTGTTGAAAAACCCAGCTGTTACCACACAGACGAGGACCCTCAGTCATGAGGGATGCCTGCTGCAACATCTGCACTTAACCAGCCGCTGTTTGACGACCCTGCACCACCTGAAGCTCCAGTTTTCACTGAATGAAAAAGCACCCAAGGTCATGATGGACCCCCCTCCTTTGTGCCAGGTAGAAAACATCTCAGGTGGGATCTCGTTTTCATGCCAGTAACGTTTGAAGCCATCTGGACCGTCAAGGTTACATTTTTTCTCATCAGAGAATAAAACTTTTTTCCACCTTTCAGTGTCCCATGTTTGATGCTCCCTGGCAAAGTCTAAACGGGCAGTTTTGGGGTGTTTAAGGAGACAAGATCTTTCAATTTGTTTTTTGTTTTTGAAACCCTTTTCCACAGATGCCTTAGCTTTAGCCATCAGGAGGGCATGACCATGTAAATGCCTGACAGAAAATGAAAATTTTGAGCAGATTTTGGCTTTAATAGCTTGTGGTCTTAAACTTTTGATCAGCCGATAAACAGTCTATTTCAGTTTTCTTGTTGTTTTCAATAAATTACTTTTTCAAAGGGCTTTTTGACACACTCCCCCTTCTTTCTTTAACATATTGTAGCTCTACTTAAAACCTCATTAAGATCCAAAAGTGCCAAAGGTAAATTCTAGCAATTTTTCAACTGGTCTTAATATTTTCATCAGGAGTGTATATGTTGCATGCCCACAGAAAATTATAATCGTCTCTCTCTGTATATAAGCAACTAATGTCCGTGGGAATAAAAACACGCTCATGGCGCTCATTTTACACACACATGTAAAACCCCAGTTGACATGTATTTCCTTGTCACAGCTATATTGGTGATATAAAGAAATACCTGTGGTTATTTATGCAGGATGCACAATGTAAAATCACAGCAAAAGTCATTTACATTCCAGAATTCACGTTTATAATATAAGCACACACACCCACTCTCTGGCGGGCAAGTAATGCCAGTGGCTGAAAAGACAGCACCTGCTGTCGGCGGGATGGAGAGGGTCGGCGGAGGGTTCATAACGCCAGTGGCCGTGATGGCGGATCACGGTCTGCGGTGGGTACATAATACATCAATTGTTAGGTGAATACTGTGAATACTGGCCTCTGCTGCAGCAACAAGAGGAAAAATCACTTAATCCAAATCAGACATTTTGTGCAGAAACAATTTCCACATTTCCCCAATCGTCCACCTGAAGCTGAGATTGATCAATTTATTACTCTGTCCCCAAACCAGAAGCGAGTTGTTTCTGTAATTTTAAACAGGATCAGCTCACTGAATCCATCCCTTACTGCCTTTTGTAAGACTTCTTGGGAACAGGATATAGGTGTTGTTATTTCAAAGGAAAGCTGGGATAAAATACTACATTTGGTGCACTCCGCATCCATATGCGCAAGACACGATGTGTTGCAATGCAAGATCCTTCTTAAAGCACACTATACTAATGCCACACTGTCCAAAATATTCCCAGACAAAAATAGTGAATGTAGCAGATGTCACCAAGCCCCAGCTAATCATCTACACATGTTTTGGACATGTCCTCAGCTCAGCGCCTTTTAGTCTGACATTTTTAAATCCCTTAGTGCGATATTTCATGTACCTATCAGTTTAGATCCATTGACAGCTCTATTGGGTTTACCCCAGAACTCCAATATTCCTTTGAATATTAAACGTGCCATTGCCTTTACAACACTACAAGCCAGACGTTCCATTCTTCTGAAGTGCAAACATGCCTCTCTTCCGACACATAATAAATGGATAAAGGAAATTTTAAGTTGCCCTAAACTCGAGAAGATGCGATATTCATCAAAGGGGTCCCTTAAGACTTTAAATGAAATCTGGAAACCTTTTATGGAGTATGTGGATAGTGTCAATGTACTTTCTGAGGATGATATTACCATTACTTGAGGAACTTTTTGGTTTTCTTATGGAGCCTGGACATCAAGATAGAGACGTAAATAAACAGTGGGGCCAATGTTTGACCTGGGAATATGTGATATGGACGGCGGTATTACTTGCAAACGGACTTTCCTTTCCCGAAGTTTTGTGGACATACTTTCACCTCCCGAAGATAAACTGGAAAAACGTCCCAGACCTGAAGGACCTAATGACTTTTTCTGCTCAAAGTAAGTAATAATGATCTGTCAGAGACAAATAAGCAGAGTAGAGGAGGCTGTTTGTTGATCATAACAATCTGTCAGCTAACAGGTAACAGAGATGCATTCACTATACTGTGTAACCGAATGCCCTCGTTACGCAGAGGAATATGGTGAAAGCTGAGTTCTCCATGATGCACATCTGTTTCTGAATCATGGGAAGCATCACAAAAACCCATCTCAGCGATATTTGTCTTATAATGTGCTTTTAATTAGTCTAAAACAGCCATTAAAAGCAGTTAGTTCACTACGGTGGAGTGATTTAGCGGAGGGACACACGGCGTGAGTCGGCTTAGGTCCGGATAAACTTTATATTTCCAAAAGATTAATGCACTTCAAAAATTGTCTATGTAGCGTACTCTTAAACTGTGGTATTACTTTTTGATTTGAGTTCTTGTAGGAGGAGAAAATAGCCTTTAACTCCGGTACGGTACTTTTCTATTAGCGTCTTTTTCTTCGTCACCGATGGTCACAGGCTGTGGCTTTCTGGTGGAGAAGAGAGAACTTTCTACAGTATCTACTGTCCTTAGTGACCATATGGAGCTCATACAACCCCACTTCAAAAATACTGAACTGTCCCTTTAAGCAAGCAGCCCCCACACACTAATAAACTTTTCAGCAACTAATGTTTGCGTTACCTAGCTTTATGCCGTCCCGTATCAGACAAACTACAATCAAAATGCTGGACGTCCCCGCACAACTTGGGCAATTGGCAAAGTGTCTACACACAAAAATACATAAGTTATACGTACCTTCACCGTATATCTTCTTCTGTTAATGTACTTTAAAGCTCTCCGTGCTTCCCGCCACCGGTACTCTTCCAAACAATTTTTTTTTCTTTCCAAAATCTTTATCTCAAAGCTCTCATATTCTGGCAGTCAATAAGTCAATACAGCGTGTGACACAGATGTCAATCAAAAATCGTCTGCGAAGACAGGAGTCGTCACTCCATCACCCTCCCGCGGCTCTACCACATAATTTCACAATTTTTTGTTTTTCTCTGGAAAAAAATTCAGAGGTCATGACCTTGGTGACCACAATGGTAGCTACGGCCATGTCTGTGACTTCTCCATTATGCCAACTTCAGTTTACTGTATTTTCAAAACTATAAGTCACTCTTCTTTTCATAGTTTGGCTTGCCCACAACTTATATATCAATATATATATCTTTGACATATTGGGCTCTAATTTTGTAGACCAGGCGCAGGAGTGGCACACCTATGCCTCAGCCCCTGGCCCTCCACGCAAGTGCCAAAGAGGGAGGAGAAAAGGCATGACTGGGTTTAACACAGTCGAGTGTTGTCTTCACCAATCAAATGACCGCCTCTCCTTGCCTTTAAATGCGTTGTGGGCAAGGCGCAGGGTCTGATTGGTTTGACTGATCCCCGCCACGGCGGCAACAGTGTGCTCGTAAGACTCGGTAGCGGAGACGGTCAGAGCCGCTGTCACCGCTCCAGCAACGTAGACAGCGGAGGGGCTATCCGCTATCCGTGTGGGCCAGCTCCTGGGACAGATCTGATCTGTTCCTTTGTCATTAATAGGCGTACAAAATTAAGTGACAGACACTTAAATACAACAGCATGCTTGTGATCCACCTGCATTCCTGGTCTGTCATCGCGGGTGCGCCAGGCTCTGCACACCCTTCACCACCCTGAAATTATGGCCCATTGATAGACATGAACCAAGGTGTAAATATCTTTGCTCCCTCTCTCCTCAGTGATCTCCTGGAGCCTCCACCCTGCCATTTTTGTAAATACTCACCTTTGTCACTGAAAAAAGCCACATACACTGGACTCCCCTTACCCGTTTTGTTGTTTCGAACTGTAAATAAAAACTGTAAACCTTGTTCTTTGTCTGCGACTTCAGCTTTGGGTCCAATGTACATCTTTTGAAGATTATTCCCTGATATATAGATAGTAACCAGAGCAGTACCAGTGGGAACCATCTGGCAGTGTTGCTGTTACTACCCATACTAAATAAATGCAACTTATAGTTTGGTGCAACTAATGCATGTTTTTTTTTCTGTTCATGACACATTTTTTCACTGATGACTTGTACTCCAGAGTGACTCATAGTCCAGAAAATAGGGTAATTTATACGCAGATTTCCATTCATTACAAAAAATTAAGCCAATTTGGATTCATATTATCTAGCAGTAAATCAATAATTCTGTACGTCGAAATCTCACTAATCACATTACAATTATGGTAGTTTGCCAATTGTTGGTCTCTTAGTGTTGTCCAAACTTAGAAACTATTTACCAGTACATAGTTTATCAGTGATAAGCTTAGAATATATTTATTTAGATTACGCTTCTTCACAGTTAGACTCTCATTTGTTACCCTAATTAAGTCTTTTATATCTGGATTGACAAGAGGCTTGTTAGTCATTTATTAACTTGTAATTAGTTTCAGTCAGTGGCACAGCTGTAACTTGACAATTTCAATCTTTATTTTTATGTTTATTTTTATATCTGTTTTATTTTAAAGCTCAGTATGACCTGTTTTGGTCTCATTATAAAGGGAAGTCTACACAGTTACCTTGCATTTTCAAACAACTCATTCTCAAAAATAAAGCAAAGACCAAATATTAGAGCAGTCTACTGCAGATTTTTAATTTCAGAAAGGAGAAGAGAGCAAGCACGGCAAGCCAGCAGCCACCAAACTCCACAAAAACATAACATCAAAACACGGTCCAAACAACCATGGAAAATACTCAGTAACATCACAAGCTTAATAGTTAATCATTTTTTTGTTAGGTTATCCAGCAGACATTCAAAGGTCTGTTACCTTCTTTTAATGGCATTTTAGTTAAAGTTAGTTTAAGATAAATATCACATTGATCAGTACACTAATTGTGTTTAAGTTACCCACTGGTTAATCAGTTATTTTAATTTATTCAAAAATATGGGAATGTTGTCTGTTTAACAAGGAGGTTAAAAGAATTTGTTACTGGCAATCATTCACTTGATTTTTTTTATCTAAGAGGATGTGGACTAGTTATAACTGAAATAATAATAATGATACAATTATTGATTATCAATTAACATTGGTCACTAATAGAAATTATAACATATGATATAGTATGATATAGCAAATCATTTATATTAGCTACCAATTTAAATTACATTAATTCATTATTCAGTAGTTTTTCAGTTGGGATTAAGTCATTAACTTCAGATTTACTTAGACAAATTAAACACAAACAACAAACAACAAACAAAGAATTTGTTATCTAGACATCATTTCTTTACTGCTAGATATTTAACTAAACTAAGTGATTATCAGTAATGAATCATTATAACCTCTCTGTTAAACCAACAAACACACAAATTTATGAATAAATAAAAATAATTTAATAACTCTGAGTTAGTTTAACCAAAATCTGTGACTATATTCATGGGGAAAAAAATGAACAAATCTTTTTTTATTCAATTTCAAGTTGTCCAACAATTAGGGTTTTTTTGAGGTGTATGTGTATGTGTATGTGTGTGTGTGTGTGTGTGTGTGTGTGGGGGGGGGGGGGGGGGGGGCAAGATTAACCCTTTAAGACCCACCATTATGTAAGTCCGCTTGGACATACTTTTACATTTTTACATGCTGAAGTGTCATTTTTTGGAATATTTTTTTATTTATCTTACGTCAATATGACTCTAATATCCCAAATTTTAATATGTATTGATTTTTGTCTTCACTGCTACAATAGATAGCTTAAATTAATGAAAACTCTTAAAAAAATGAAAATCATTTTTGTTATTTTCTTATATATTTCAAAATACAGAAACTGCATAGCTTTATCCCTCAAAATTTTAAATGTAAAAAACTTGCACAATATTTTTTTGAACCACAAGACATTTATTTGGAGTCTGTATATCACTTGCATTTTCAGATATAGTCAATTTTGTAACCTGTAAAAAAGCGAATATCAATAACAGTGCACAATTGGCAAAGAGACAACTTCAAAACAAACATTTATGAACACATATATTTTATGTAACAAACCATTTTCATTCATAAAAAGTGAATTTTTAAATAAAATAAAGTTTTAACTTTAGAATAGAGAAACACATTAATTCCAATTTCGTTCAAACAACATATGTGATTAGACAAAAATATATTGACACAGGGCAAAATTTTTATAAAGACAAGATTAACATCAAAACAAACATTAGGAAAATCAAATTTCTATATGGGAAAGATATTTATGAACATGTATATTTTATATACAAGATAATTTTCAGTCAAAAAAGTGCATTTGAAAATAAAATAAAGTTTTAACTTTAGAATAGAGGTACACATTCATTCAATGTATATATGTATATATATATATATATATATATATATATATATATATATATATATATATATATGTGTGTGTGTTTGTGTATATATGTGTATATATATATATATATATATATATACATATATATGCATACATATATATATGCATATATATATGTGTGTGTTTGTGTATATATATATTTATATATATATATATATAAAAATATATATATGTTTATATATATATATATATATATATATGTGTGTGTGTTTGTGTATATATGTGTATATATATATATATATATATATATATATATATATATATATATATATATATATATGTAGCGCACAGGGGGAAAATCAACCCACAGCATCATAAGAATTTATACTTACTAATTATCCGGAATTTTCAATTGAAACCAAGCAAAAAAAATGGTGTACATGAATTTTGTCATTATATTCAATCCTGTTGTTTCCAGATTAATCATACAGGCCAAATGCGAAAGAGTATTCACCAAGGATGTAACAAGAAGCAGACAAGTGTTCAACAACTGGGTAGGCACCCTGTAGGTGACAGTGGGTGTTTTACATGACACTTTGATTTTAGAAAGAAAAACAAGAAAAATGAAATTCAGGAATTATTAATAACAACTTACAAATTAATTATGAAGTTAAATGTTAAACTAAATTTAAATATTGTGAGACTATCTTCAGTGCTGATGTGAAGCCTTTTGCATCCAGTCTTTTAAGAGAGAAGTAAAGGCTGACTGTCTTCTTTGGAACTTGCAAGGTTAAAATAAGTCTAGTCAATAAATTATCAACACAAATCATGATTTGAGAGTTCAATAATAATAGTATACTTTATTTGTACAACATTTTTAAAAATAGAAGTTTACAAACTGCTTTCACAACAGACAGACATAAGACAGCAAAGCACAGCAGCTTAGCACAGGAAACAACCAACCAAAATAGGTAAAGTTTAGTGGTGATTGGAAAAAGCATTGAGGAAAAAACTTAACTGAACTATGACACAATTGTTACATACTGTAAAGTCACAATGCAGAGTGGATGTCCCACCCAGTGGATGTCCCAATTGTGATATCCCACAATTGAAACCATGAAATCACTTTATTTTACTAGCTGTAGCGTCTGTTTCAATAACCATGGACTGTCCAGGGGCAGGGCTTCATCAGTGAAAAATGTCACATATAATAAAATATTTGCCCTTTAAGGTCTCACTATCTGCTCTATAGAGACAAGATATGTGATAGATATTTGTCAGAGACAAATCAGCAGAGTAGAGGAGGCTGTTTGTTTATCAAAACAGTGCAGACTACTAGTGAGTGTGTGTGTCTCTCACACATGCACACACACGCAACGATTTCTGTGCAGCTGAGTTCTAGATGATGCACATCTGTTTCTGCATCAAGGGAAGCATCACAAAAACCCATCTCAGAAATATTTGTCTTATAATGTGCTTTTAATTAGTCTAAAAAGGTGTTCGAAAGCCGCTAGCTCTCCGCGAGCTAACTACGGCGGAGGGATTTAGCGGAAGGATACAGACATGAGTTGGCTTAGGTCCGGATAAACTTTAAATTTCCGAACGGTTTATGCACTTCAAAAATTGTCTATGTAGCGTACTCTTAAACTGTGGTATTACTTTTTGATTTGAGTTCTTGTAGGCGGAGAAAATAGCCTTTAAACCCGGTACGGTACTTTTCCATTCGAGTCTTTTCTTCGTCACAGACTCTTACAGACTGTGGCTTTCTGGTGGAGAGGAGAGAACTTTCTACTGTATCTACTGTCCTTAGTGACCATATGGAGCTCATACAACCCCACTTTAAAAATACTGAACTGTCCCTTGAAAGTTCACACTAATGTCTGACATGACAAAGGGATGGAGTGTTCGGATAAGTAGGTCAAAGGTGAAAAAGTCATCATCTTTGCAGACAGTCCTCTGAATGCAGTTTCTCAGCAAATGTTTTCATAATTCACCTTAAACTTTGCACAGGTGTCTTCTTTTGATCATTAACTGATTAAATGCAGTAGACAGGAGGTCAGAGGCTTGGTGACTCAGGCCCCAGGGCTGTTGTAGTTCTAGTTTTGGTTTTAAGTACTTTCATGATGCATTTTTGCTAAGTCTGCATTAACTTGAATCTTTATTCATGTTAATCTTTATCTGTTTTTCAGGAATAAGTTTGACAATGTCCCCAAGAACCTACTCCATTCAGGATCTCCTGCTGTCTATCAGATCACAACCAAGAAAGACAGCATTGGGTCAATCTCCAAAATGACTGTTGGCAAACACAGCCCAAGAAAAGTAAACAAAACCATCCTGCTGGTTGGTGAAACAGGAACAGGAAAATCCACCATGATCAACGCCCTGGTCAACTTTGCCCTGGGAGTGAAGTGGGAGGACAACGTCTGGTTTAAGATCGTCCAGGAAGAGAAAAAGTCTCAGGTGGAAAGTCAGACATCAGACGTGGTTGTGTATGAGATCTTTGGTCATGAAGGTAAAGCTCTGCCCTTCTCTCTGACCATCATTGATACTCCTGGGTACGGAGACACCAGAGGGGCCAAGAAAGATGAGATGGTCAGTGAGAGGTTGTTTGAACTGTTCCAGTCCAAGGACGGGGTCCATGAGATAAACGTGGTGGCTCTGGTGCTGAAGAGTAGTGTTAATCGTCTGAGTGACCGTCTGAGGTACATCTTTGATTCGTTGGTGGCTCTTTTTGGAAAAGACGTGGAGAAGAACATCGTCTCCCTCATCACACACTCAGATGGGACGAAACCCAAAAACGTCCTTGAAGCTCTCGAGGCAGTGAACATAAAGTGTGCCAGAGATGACAAGGAGGAGCCCATTTACTTTTTGTTTAATAACTGCCAACATGAGGACAGAACAGAGGATGAAGATGGCTTTGAATATGCCTTCAGCAAAACAGAAAAGGGGCTGAAGAAGTTCTTTGACTACCTGGACAAAACCAAGTCCCAAAAGATGGGGATGACGGTGGAAGTTCTGAATGAACGCATCAGGCTTAAGGCCTGCATCCAAAGCTTGAATGAACGAGTCAAGAATATCAAACTAAAGCAGACAGAAATCCAGCAGACTCAGGACGGTTTTAAGAAACGTGAGGAAAAACTGAAGAAGGTCTGTAAACAAATGGAAAAAGGTCAACTAAACCAGAAAGAAATCCAAGAAACGCAGGAAGCGCTAAAAAAGTTTGTGGAAGATGCAGAAAGAAACAAGAACTTCACTGTAATGGTTGATGAGCCCTACAAGGTAGCAAAAAAGATTGATGGTGGGGGATTGTGGTACACCCTGGGGATATGTAAAAAAGGAGCTGTGACCTGCAACAACTGTAAGGAGAACTGTCACTACTCATGTGACTTGGCCGTGAGTCCTGGTTATTGTAAAGTTATGAAAAATGGCCAGTGCAGTGCATGCAAATGCTCAGTAAATAATCATGTGAAAGACACTTTTGTCTATGAGACCAGGACCAGAAAGGTTGAGAAGACCATGGACGATATTAAGAAGAAATATCTAAAAGGTGTTGAAGGTGGTGCCAAAGCACAGAGCCGTTTGGAAGAACTTAAGAAGTCTAAAATCAACTTGGGACCTCTGGAGGAAATGTACCAAAAAAACAAAACAGAGTGTGAAGACATAGCCAAGATTTTAGAAGGCCTGAAGGCAGAAATGGCTGAAAATCAGCAGAAGAAAAATGAGGCCTTGGAGGAGTCCTTCCAGCATGTCCTCAGACTGGATGAGATCGCTCTGAACATCAATTCAATGTCCACTCATGTCCACCTGGATTTCCTGATCCAGCAGATGAAGGAAAACGGAAACACAGAGAAGGTGAAGAAACTGGAGGAGATGAAGACTCGATTGGATGAAGGAACCAGAGCAGGGCTGGAGTACATGCAGACTGCTGCAGGGGGAAAGAGGAAGTGAAGAACTGAGGGTGGGCAGACAACTGGATGGAGCCAAAAAAGATCTTCACAAAAATTTTAAAATCACAAAAACTTTGTTCTGTTTGTTCTGCCCAGGCCTGGTCCAGAAAAAAATCACCCTGTAAATTTACAGCATGTCAGGTTTTATGAATTATCCACTGTGATCATGTTTATTGGTGTTCAGATTTGATTGAGTGGTTTTCAGGAGAGCAGCTTCAGTTTGATCCATTTTTTGCTCTTTGATGAAAAAAGTCTGACACATTAATTTCTTAACGTGTAATGTTTTCATTTGTGTGTTTAATTAATCATTAAATGTTTTGATGGCAGTCTGCTCAGGTGTCTTCTTCTAGTTCGGCTTGTGTTGTATTTTCTGGTGTAAAGAGCCACCTGGTGGGCCTCACAGGTACTGCATGATCAGTAAAAACATTATCGGGTCTTTCTGTTGGTCACTTTCCTGTCTTCTAGATATTAGCATTAAAATAAGTGGTATTTATGTTGCAAAGGTTTATAAATCACGCACTGAAGATTTTTGTAAGGCAATAACTACAAAAATCATAGATGTTTGTTTCACTCATTTTTACACCTTTGTGTCCTAGGACTAGTAAATGGACCCTCATATTACAACGTCAGTGTGTAGAGATGTGAACATCGATTGTTGGTTCCCTTCCCTTAAATTTAGAAAAACCTACAATGGTCACTGAAATAACTTGAAACTGACAAAAGTATTAATAAAAATGTACAGAAATCAATCAGTGAAAATCACTAATTGTAGTTCAACACAATCATTTTAAGAAACAAAGCTAGAAACTGGCCTACACTAAAATGATGGTACCCCAAGAAAAAGATTGAAAATAATTTGACCACGGGGACATGTTAAAATAAGATGTGTCCTTTAATTAGTATCACGAGTGTCTTTAAGCTTGTAATCAGTCAGTCTGCCTACTTAAAGGCTGAAAAGTGGTCACTGTGCTGTTTGGTGTCATGGTATCACACTGAACATGGACCACTTAAGATAAGGAGAGCACTGTCTCTGGATATGAGAAAGAAAACTAGAAAAATTAACATTTCCTTTGCAGCAAATGCATTGAAATACTGATGTTGAAAGAAAAATGAGAAATAAAATGCCAAATGCAGCTCAGAATCAATCACTCAAACTTTATTTGTATAGCACTTTTCATACAGGACTTTATAATACAGAGTGCTTTACAAGACAAAAGTTAAATCAAACAACAAAAAGTGAAATAAAAATCAGAAAATTGTATTATTGCATAAAATGAAAACATAAGACCTCTACCACCCACCCTCTCCCAAACCACATTCACTAAACACACTCACTTACTCGAAAAAACAAAGACATAAAAAGGAAATCTGACAGAAAGCTAAATTAGAGGACTGAGGAAAAGCTATCTTGAATTAAAAAAAAATAAGAAAACAGGAGCTAAAACACAAATGATAGTAAAAAAGTTACTGCTAAGACTAGATGTTTTTAGTACTTTCTGGTTTTACAACTGTATCTTATTTGTTTTCTGAAGACATCACTGCCTGCAGTGTCGTGATATTCAGCAGTAAATAACACCAAACAAAGCTGCTGTCTGTCATCTTGATGCTTTTAGTGCGTGTCTGTTTGCAGACACTAAGCTGGGTCAAGCAGGAAGGGCTGGAGTGTGAATGCTCAATCCACATGCAGACTGAAGGAGTTAAGAGTTTACACTGATCACATCACTGTAAAACAGCCTTAGTTGTCAGAAAACCGTGATAACCATGAGAAAAGTAATAACACTATGAGTACCAGAAGAACCCAGCAATGTATTTTGAAGTCTGTACACTTTAAAATGTGACACCACTCTGAGTTAAACATGGAGCTCCAAAGAGGAGCAATCCCACATGTGAGACCACAATATAACATTGAAGCAGAGGGGGCAGATTCTGTCACAGCTGCTGCTCTGAATCAAAACTGTGCCTCTTTTCAGTCTGAAAACTCGTCCTTCCGATAGAGGACAGTTGTTACTACTTGTTGATGCATAATCTTGTCTGTGGAGTCAAGTTTGCCGAAGTGATGCCAGTTTTTCTGTGACAATCCTGTCAGTATCAGAAGCCTGAGCACAGCAATGATGGTCATGAACTGAGAGCTTTTGGCTCAAATCTGAAGACTTTGTGTATCTTAAACTGCAAAATTGCAAAAACTGACGAAGATAGCAGAAAGATGAATGCAAGTAAAAATTGTGGAAAGATGTCTGAACATTTTAAACTAAAAATGAAGTCTGTATTTTGAAGTATGCTGAGTCTGTAGGATCTCAAATTTGGAGCAGTTTAAGAAGGAATTGCAGAAATCAGCCATTCTTCTCAATGTAAGAAAAGTGCTGAATACTTTGCACTTTAAAAAGTATTACTGTTAAACGTGACAAATACAAGCACATTTCTGCTGAGCATGCTGCACAGCTCAAATTTTCAACAACAACAACAGAGAGGCTTTGAAATTTTATAAAAACTGACAAAATAAGATAAAAAGGATGTAATTTCCTTGATATAGATTGATATATTGTGGTGGTTTTTCTATTAAAAACATTGCTGATTCTTGAAGTGGTGGAAGTGGTGTGAAGATGTCATGAAAAGGTAAATTAAACCTGAAACTCCCCTTTGCTGGAAAAAAACTATGAAGAACTCCAGATAGCCTTATGTGCAGAGCGATGATATTTACGATAGGAAAAGTTCATTACTGTTCAACTGTGAGTGTCACAGCCAGGTTGTAATGAATGCCCAAAATTAGAATATGAATTGACGGATAAGTATACTGTATAAACTGTGCTATCAAACATTTTTGTTGTCCTCGATAAGGGTCTCACTTTTTCCTCACAGTTTCTTCTGTCCATCTATCCAGCAGCTACAACAAGGATAGCACTAAAGAGTTGAAGCTTCTCCTCTCAACCGGAAACTCTATCCATCCCCATCCATCAGGAACAGTACAGTCAACACAGTGTCCTCACTCTACACATCCAGCCAGACAGTAAAAGACCTGGGCCCGTATTCCTAAAGATTCTTAGTGCAAAGAGTTGCTCCTAGTGGCCAAATTCTAAGAACATTTTTAGAATCTTGGTTTTTTTCGTAGAATTTCTCCTAAAAATTAAGAGTAGATCCTAGTAAAGATAAAAGCTATTCCAAAAGAATCCTCGCTCCTAAGAGTGCTCCTAAGGTGAGATCTATTAGGAGCAGGGAAGATGACTTTTAAGCAGCTCAGGAGTTCCCTAAGCAGAGGGAAAAAATGGTGGAGGGAAGAGGCAGGAGAGACATTCTTCACGTTTTTGTGCCGCAATCTCCTCTTTTGCTTTTGACCGCAACACATAGAACCGCTTCTCGCAATCCTCACTTGTGCACACAACCAACGGAAAGGAGGCATTTATCTGTTGTGCTGTAGTGTCCCAGGCTTGCTTCTTGGCTTGCACTGTGACACTGGGGTTAAATTTACCCCTCAAAACACTTTTATGCTCATTGTTTAATTGAGCCAAAAGCAAACACTGTTCCTCAATCCAGTTGGGTTTCCTTGTCCTTTTTTTCTTCATTGTTGTTCACTAGTTTGTAGCAGATGTAAAAGCCAGACAAGCCTACCTCTTATACACCTGTCAGCAATCAAGGACATTGATGAAAGCTGTGCTGTGTTACACTCGTTAATACCAAATTAAGTTGAGATGTTGATAGTTGAAAGTACAAAAGCATGCAATTAATAAAAGCAAATTAATATAACCATCACTATGTGAATATGTGGGCATTCAGTAGGATTATTTTATAGTACAGTTTACTATTCATTTAACATGTATTTTCTTTTATGTGATATGTTATTTACAATTACACAGTCTTCATAAGATTAGATTCCATGATTAAGTTTATCAATTATCACCAAAAGTAAGTTTTTTATCCAGCTTTTAGGATCAACCAATCACAGCTTTGGAAATGATGACTCATACCTAGCAACGGGGTCAACCACACCTCCTCACTAAGATAGGAGTTTCTGTCCATTCCTTGCTCAGAGTTCTCTGAGAGTGTTCTGGAATCACTCGTAAGCTAAGACTCCTTGCTGTGAATTTTTAGGCTAAGTTAGGAGCTCTCTGAGAGGATTCTCAGAATCTTTAGGAATAAGGGCCCTGAAGTTCAAACACCTACAAGAGCTGAAGAAGGTGTTGCATCAGGATTATACTATGAGTAATACCTGGTACCTGTTTCAGTCAAGCACTCATGCACAGTTTAGGGAGTTTATATGACTGTTTATATTAAGTATTGTGTTATATTGCAATGCATAAAGCAATAGTATTGTAATAGAGCACATGTTGAGATCAACGCATGAGACAATAAGTCCAAGAAAATAGGCACAAATGAATGTGACCAGATATGATGTTAAACAGAGATTGCACAGTGAATACAGAGGATACAATATAAAACACAATTTGCACTTAGAAAACAGGCGTAGCACTTTAAAATATATATTGTGGTATGACATTGCTGTACTATTTTGAAACAGATAATGCTCCATGGCAAATAGTTCATTTGAAAACATGTCATGGCCCACACAACAGATATTATACACTGACACATAAAAAGCACAACAAATAAAAACTGCTGTATATAAGTTGCTGTGCATTTTAAGTCAAGTCCTTGAGGAAGTCGAGGTTGGACAGTATGAGACGAATGTGTCGGAGCTGATGTGTAAATTCTGTAGGTGAAACATGCCACTTTAAAGAGAGTATTTTGTGTGCAATGAGTTGTTTTATTGTGCACGTGTACCATGTATTAATGTACTTGTATGCAGGGCTGATTGTGTCATGACTCTACCATGCTGCAGTGACAGTGTGGTGTGCATATGTGTTGGGTGGCTCATGTGAGGTATAGAAACCTGAATGGACTAAGGTGAGTGTAACACAAGTGCAGGGTAAAAACTCACATTTGAAGTGATTTCAGATAGACACTGAAGAGCTGGAAGCCCTGTGCTGTGAGCTGTGTGAAGAAAAACTATAAAGTTGGATAGCAGGTTTACTCTGTGGTGCATAGTTCATGAAATAGTAGACAGCTATACTACAGAGTTAACAGCAGTCTACAAGGCAGCACACCCGAGAAGTCATATTGTGGCCTACCATCTGAAACACCAGAGTAAGGAGCACTTTATCATTTCTATTGATCTGAAGGAGTCATAGCAGAGGAGCACAGGGAGTGAGAGGGGAGAGACCATGACTGGAAAGGTGAGTCCAGGGAATTCACAGAAAAGAGTCATTAATGATGCGGACAGCTTTGGAAATTAAAAATTACAAATGTAAAAAAAAAAAAGTAAAATGTTAAACATTTACGTTCAAGATGTACTTTTAAGACTTATTTAACTTGAGTTTTTATTCAGGAGTGTTAAGATTAGAAAGAGAAGAAAGTCTAGATATGTATAGAAAAATTTGTCTCAACCAAATATTTTTCAGAGTGCCTTATTATTATTTTAATTCAAGTAATTAACTAATACTTTTCAGGGCTTCAAGTTACAGCCATTTCAGTCACATATGTGACAATAATGTTATCTGTATGACTTCAAAATAGAAAACAACTTTTGTGTTGTCCTGAGTACTTATTTTACACTAAAACTAAGGCATTATACTTTAAAGTTATTAGATGCTATTTTTTATAAAGTTAAGAATAGCACAGTGAAGTATACTTGACTTATACTAAAATGTATATAGAAAAATCTAAGACTAAGGACATAAATACTACAAGTTACACATACTCTAATACTCAACTTGTATGTTAGCATACTTTTTACTTCTTTCTGCCACAAAGTACGAATACTAAGAATATAAAAAAATAATTACACATTTGCTTTGAGGTATAAACTCTGTTATAAACCTATATGCTCAAGATCATATAGTGCCGGAGTTCAAAAGTGTACAGTAAATAGTATGTGTGCTCAACTGCATTATCTTTATGTTCCTTAAAAACATAAACAGAGAAAAAATTGACTTTAATTTCTTGATGAAGTCCTCGTCCCTTTCATAAGGGTTTGGTAATGCTGTTATGAACACAGCCTCATCTGTTTCAACAAGAACACATTTTGTTTTAATCATTTCAGGCCAGACAGCATCAACAGTTTTTTAACTTCATAAAAGAATGTACTATGCTTTGTCTTGCTTGATCAGCCATTCTTGAATATAAAATCTCGAAGTAATGTGTTAGGCTGGAGCCTATCCCAGCTGTCATTGGGTGAGAGCTGGGTAAACCCTGAACCAGTTGCCAGTCGATCGCAGGGCCACATAGAGAGACAGACAACCATTCATGCTCACACTCACACCTAAGGGCATTTAGAGTCACCAATTAACCTAATGAGCATGTTTTTGGTCTGTGGGAGAAAGCCGGAGTGCCCGGAGAGAACGGGAAATACATGCAATATTCACACAGAAAGGATTGAACAGAAACTGAAGAATTGAACCGGGAACCTCCTTGCTGTGAGGCATGTGCACTACCTGCTGTGCCACTGTGCTGCCAATCAGGAATATAATACAAAAATAAAACATAACCACTAGAACCATTTAAATAAAATATATTCTTATTTTAAAGGGCTTGTGACTGCTGCTGATTTTTCTGTACACATGTCAGAGACGTGTTCATTGTCCTACCAGTAACTTTGTGATAGAAGTGGACAAAATAAGCACCTGAAGTTGAGCCAACTTCAAAAACATTTGTAAAAACTTGATAAATTGAGTTCAACCAGTGACTTTTGTAGCTCTCTTAACCTTCTTTTTTGTTTGTTTTTCTATTTTTCAAATGTGACATATGATTAACAAATGACATGTTGTATTAACTAATTCAAGTTTTTTAAACTTAACAGAAAAATCTTAGTGAACAAGCATCATTCTGTATCAAATTCTTTATTAAAGTGTACTAAACTTGACACAGGATGTTGAGTCATCAAATGGCATGTTTAATTAACTAATTTATTTTAGTGTAATAAACTTGCCATGTTGACTTTACCTGTCTCAGTCAAAGCAAAAAGATGACTTGATTTGAGCAAGTTGAGTCAACAAATAATTTTTTACAGCGTAACTTGACAATTTTAACAATTAATCATGAACATCAAAGTAAGATTGTCTGTCTGTTGGTTTACTTATTATTTTGACTATTTTATTTTAGATCAATAAGCAGTTGCTTGATCATCTGAACAGTCTTTATCATGACTTTCTTTAAAAACTTCTCTTCACTAACAACGAGTTCTCCAGTCGTTACATTTTATTTATCAATATTTGCTACAGCAAACTAGAACATAATACAGTTCAAACTAATATACAGTACTATAGTCTAATATAGATCCAAATTGGCTGACAGGTGGATTTTTGTAAATCAGATCCCCACAGTTTAAGTAGTTGCATATACAACAGTAAGAAATCAATGTATAAAGGTACCCTTAAACAAAAACTAATCCCCTCCTCACATATTTTTAACTTAATGTTTTGGGACTCGGTTAGGAAGCTGTAGAGAGCTGATCACCAACTGGAGGCCCGGGGGCCACATCAGGCCTTTCAGAGCTTCCCATCCGGCCCTCTGACTTTTATTTTACAGAAGAGGATTTGGGCCACTGCAAAGATTTTCCTTTGACTGTGAAAAAATTGCAATATACATGCAATCTTAAGTCTGGATTAATTCTCAAAGTCTTGCTTTCTGAGTTCTGATTTTTTTTTTTTTTTTTTTTTTTTTTTTGCATAATTCTAAATGTAATCTCAGAATTCTGAGTTTTTCCCCCTCAATACTAAAACTAATCTTAGAATTCAAAAAATGTCCTCCCTGAATTCTGACTTTTCACAGACTAAAAAACAACTTCAACCTTAAATATTCTTTTCTTTTTTAAGTATTTGTTTGTGTTTTGGTTTCTTGTATTCCTGAACATGAGGAAATGTGCAGAGTAAAAAATGCTTTTGTTTTAAGGACAGCTTTTCTTCATTTGATACACTTATCTATTAAAGGAGACATATCATGCTGATGCATGATTTAATACTTACATATAATAGAATAAATTTGAAAACAAGACCTTACACCCTTTTTATTTTCAAAAAATGAGATATTGTATTTTTTCTGATATCCTAGAACGAGATTTGATGCCTCTGAAAATAGGTCATTGCGAGATGTCCGCGAGATTTCAAACGTCGTGACATCACGAGGTACCTTTCTTTTTATTGGAGTAATCTGATAAAACACTTCCTCCTCTGTGATGTCCGTTAGCCACAAAACCGTCACCGAGGAACACATCTGTCCAGCAGGGGTTTATACTTCCCTAGCTCACAATCACTCATTACCAGCTCTGGCCTGTAGGGGGACTCAATACGCGGTTGCTGCTTTGAGCCTGCCAGAAAATACAGTAGAAGAAGAAGGACAGGCTGGCTCAACCCCCGATAGAACTGTCCAATCAGAGCACAAAGGGCTGTGATGTTGCGAGGTAATTGTAGGTCATCCTGAGATCCGAGTGTTTCAACGAGACCTGGATAATGGCCGAAAATGAGGACTTTGAGAACGCAATTGTCGGGCAATGAAGGAACTAAATGACTTGTACTGAGGGCAGAAATGCTTTATAGGCATCCTAGTCTGGCATAGTGAAAAGGAGAAACAAGCATGATATGTCCCCTTTAATGAAAGCCCATGCAGCTGCTTCAGGACTGGTGGACCAAAACACTTCATTAGAGTTGTTTTTAATTGTATTACAACAGAGCATCATGAAAAATGATTTCCTATATTTGGCCATGTTGGATGTCTGTCACTTAACCTTTCTCTTTTAAAAAAAAAAATATTAGCATTATTAACTTTTTTTTTTTTTAAACTGCATTATTATCATTATGATTGTTTATTATTATTATTTTATTTATTTATTTATCTAGTTATTTTTTATTATTTTTATTATTGTGAACTTTATTTTATCTTAATTTTATTGTTATCACAAATATTGCATTATGTGTAATTTAGAGTCCTATGTCAGGAATGTAATATAGTTTGAAAATGAAAATAAAATGTTAAAAAAAAATGTTTTTAATTACTATTAGTGTTTTCTTAAATCTGCCCCCCAGAGCATATGCCAAGAAAAAACTGGCCCTTGCATAAATGTAGTTGACGATCCTTGCTGTAGAGGGTCCCTGCATGAATCAAGCAGGTTATATTGAGAGGTTGACTATGTCCTCTTCCTGGAAATATAAAAATGGTTTGAGCATTAGTTAATTTTGGAAGTGAAAGGAAACATTGATATTTGGCACTTCATAGAGGACAGACTCATGACAGTTTAAAGAAACATGAAGAAGAGCTGAAGAAGCTCGGTAAACAAATGGAAAAAGGTCAACAACACCAAAAAGAAATCCAAGAAATTCAGGAAGCACTAAGAAGTTTGAAGAAGATGCAAAACGAAAGAACAACAAGAACTTTACTGTGGAGGTTGACGAGCCCTACAAGGTAACAAAAAAGACTGATGCTGGGAGACTGTGGTACACCATGGGGATATGTAAGAAAGGAGCTGTGACCTGCAACAGCTGTAAGGAGAACTGTCAATACTCATGTGACTTGGCCTGGGGCCTAGGTAGATGTAAAGTAATGAAAAATGGCTGCTGCACTGCATGTAAATGCTCAGTGAGAAACCACATGAAAGACACTTTTGTCTACGAGACCAGGACCAGAAAGGTTAAGAAGACCATGGAAGATATGAAGAAGTATCTGAAAGGTGTCAAAGATGGTGACAAAGCAAAGAGCTGCATGGAAGAGCTTGAGAAGTCTAAAATCAACTTGGGACCTCTGGAGGAAATGTACCAAAAAAACAAGAAAGATTGTGAAGACATAACTGAGATTTTAGAAGGCCTGAAGGCATAAATGGCTGAAAATCAGCAGAAGAGAAATGAGGCCTTGGAGGAGTCCTTCCAGCATGTCCTCAAACTGGATGAGATCGCTCTGAACACCAATTAAATGCCCACACACGCCCACCTGGATTTCCTGATCCAGCAGATGAAGGAGAACGGAAACACAGAGAAGGTGAAGAAACTGGAGGAGATGAAGACTCGATTGGATGAAGGAACCAGAGCAGGGCTGGAGTACATGCAGACTGCTGCAGGGGGAAAGAAGAACTGAAGAGCTGAAGGTGGACAGACAACTGGATGGAGCCAAAAAAGATCTCTACAAAAACTTTGAAGTCATAAAAACTTTGTCCTGTTTGTTCTGCCCAAGCCTGGTTCAGATAAAATCATCCTGTCCATATACAGCATGTCAGGTTTTATGAATTATCCACTGTGATCATGTTTACTGGTGTTCAGATTTGATTGAGTGGTTTTCAGGAGAGCAGCATCAGTTTGATCCATTTTGTCCTTTTTATTAAAAATGTTTTACTGACACATTTATGTATTTACATGTAATCACGTTTGTACTTGTGTGTTGAATGAATCATTTAATGTTTATGTCAGTCTGCTTCAGGTCTTCTTCTGTTTCAGCTTGTGTTGTATTTTCTGGTGTGCAGAGCCCCCTGGTGGGCCTCACAGGTACTGCATGTGGGTCATGACCAGTAAAAACATTATCAGGTCTTTCTGTTGATCACTTTTCTGTCTTCTGGATGTTGGTCTTTAAATAAATAGATTGTATTTTACAAAGAATTTCAAACCATAGACTGAAGCTTTTTGTAAAATATTAACTAAAAATCATGTAGATGTTTGTTTCACTCATTTTTGACACCTTTAATTGCACAGACTGTCTTGTTATATGTGTTCTTGTGTTTTTCAGTGTCTTTGAAACACTTCATTTTATATTGGTCAGTAAATTAAAAGTCCTAGCTTTTTAAGACTGGGCATTTCTGGTGACAAAGAGTAGACTGACTCTCAGAAATGTCAGGGCTCCTGAAAGGACAAGTAAATGGGTCCCCCACAGATGTCGTATAACAATATCCAAGTGTAGAGATGGGATCGTCATCATGCTGCCTAAGGGCCACATTAGGTCTCCCAAATCCTCACACCACTAATGTCATAAACTATATAAAAAAGGAGAGGGAAGTAGGGTGTTCTGGTTTAAGGGGTTCTTTTTTTCCATTTAATTGTGAAATTTGGTGAAAGTTTTAAAACTATGATCAGGGCTGACGATGAATCAATAATTTAAGAGGAAAATTAAAAAATAGCTGCATTAGTACAGAAAATGTTTAGGAGGGTTTAGAATGGCAAAATTTCCCCTTTTCAGAAATTGAGGACTTTGTTTTTAAATTTAAACAAGCAAAACAACTACATATACATAAAAAATTGTTACTTATCAGTGAAATGTCTAAGACTTTAACTATCCCCACTAGAGAATTTAACTTTTCATTTCATAAATTGAAAACATTTCAGTTTATTGATTTAAAGAAATTGGTGATGTAATCACAAACACTGGCATTTGAAAGGTTAAACTTTTGAAAGCTATTGAATTGAAATCTTGGCTGTTAGCTATGATGCGAACCGAAGTGGATCACAAGGTTTATGAAGAAAAAGTGTGTGTGTCTGTGTGTGTGTGTGTGTGTGTGTGTGTGTGTCTGTGTGTGTGTGTGTGTGTGTGTGTGTGTGTGGGGATTAGCATATGATATTTGGAATTTTTAGAAGGGGA